>SSNQ01034322.1:457547-475988 GCA_006942095.1 Nothobranchius kuhntae | reverse complement strand
GGGTGTGTGTGTGTGTGTGTGTGTGTGTGTGTGTGTGTGTGTGTGTGTGTGTGTGTGTGTGTGTGTGTGTGTGTGTGTGTGTGTGTGTGTGTGTGTGTGTGTGTGTGTGTGTGTGTGTGTGTGTGTGTGTGTGTGTGAGAGAGAGAGAGAGAGAGAGAGAGAGAGAGAACAGGTGAGGGAGGGAGGGTGAGAAAGAGGACTTCCCAGAGTGTAGCAGATGGAGGGGGTGAGGAGCCTGGTGGAAGTGTTTTTCATACGAACCAGTGACAAGGTGGCGAGTAGTGGCCCCCGGATAGCGGAGATCACAGGCTGCACAGGAGACCGAGAAAGGAAGGAGGAAGAGGAGGAGCAGGAGGAGGAGAGAGGAGCACCGCGAACAGCCGCTGCTGGAACCACGGCAACACACCAAGCTGGGAGGAAAGGAAACACAGCGAAGCACCAGAGGAAACTGTTCCAGACGGAGAAGGTTTAGCCTCACTGACAGGTACAACAGAAGCATATGTTGCAGGTAGAATCAGTTCAGGCACCAGATCTGACAGGAAGCTTTAATTAGAACTGAGCTTAATCCAAAGGAATGGATTAAAATGTAGATTTCCTGCAACTGAAATGAAAAACGAAACACCTTTTTTAAGGTCTCGAGGTCACAAAAGTCAATGGTGGCATCGCCCTCGTTTCCTCGGGTTTTAGATGTTCAGGTTGTAGCTTTTCAGCGTCACTTCTACTTGAAAATCTGATTTTTCCAGAATCTCACTTTGCCTTTTTCAGTGCAGAAATGTTCTTTTATGCATGCATTAACATTCAGAGGAACCGTGCATTGCTTTATAATATCATGTTGTAGCAGCTAATTCTAGGTAAAGTCATCTTTAGTGAACAGATATTTGTAGTCATAGTCTGGTTGTGTATAGATAGTATTAATATAGTAAAAATGAGCTAGGATTACAGAAAACAGCTAATTTATGCAGATTTTTGGAATTTAAGCAACAATTACAATAAGCTGAACATGATGTCCCAAGTGTTGCAAGATCAGAGGCGGTCGGTCACGTCCATCAGATTTATTTAAGTCGTGCTACGGAGGTTAGCCCACTCACCGTCCAGATTAAGGGACTACACATGTCGTCCATCCCAGCACGTTGCCTCGGCCCCTGCTAATTAGGATCACCCTGTCTGGGTCAACAGAGCCGCTAATGTGGCTTCGCCCCAGATAACAGAGTGTATCTAATAAAATAAAATCAAACTTTTAACAGACTGAACTCCTCTTGCCTTTTAACGGTTTTGAAAACTTTTCACACAACTTTTGGAAAACCCGTTTATTTCTCACGTGTTGGCAGGAGTGTTTAGAAAGTGTGTTCCAAATGCAAAAGTAGAGCGACTAACATCCGAACATAAATCTCTCAGTGTGTAGCACTTTTTAACGCAACCCAAAAGAAGTTTTACCACTTCTCCTCCTACTGGTTAGAAGCTGAATTACAACAGTCACAAACAACCCTGGCATAGCCTGCTGTAGCTAGCCCTAACAATAAGCTAACGCTAACAAAAGCTAACTGATACCAAATATGCCACGAACTAAAAAGTTCCACATTTTTTGTATCATTTTTTGTAACTTTTTTGTAATATTTTTGTTAGGGATGTCTCGATGCTACTTTTTCACTTGCGATACGATACCGATATTGCGGCCTTCAGTATTGACCGATACCGATATGATTCCAATACTAAATCAGCGCAAATCATACATACTATGGCCAATTTTGTAGTGTAGAATGTGTGAAAGCCTTGATCAAGTGATATTACCCAGTCGGAAAACAAGAGCCAATAACAGTAAGTACGAAAAAATGACAATTTTTGTTTTTTCCAATTGGTTGCAAAAATGTGAACCTTAACGGCCTGCTTATATCGGAGATTTTTGATGCAGTTCCATATAATCCGATACACAGTTTTTGGGCCGATATCGAATTACTTCCGATATCGATATCGGAACGGGACATCCCTAATTTCTGTACACATCCGCTTTGCGCCAAAGTTCACTCTGGTTTTAGCTCTTTTCTTCACCATCAAAGATGCTACTCTTATACTTCCAAGGTCCGCCATGATGCCAACAAAAAAAGGAAAATTCTTTTTTTACTTCTTGTGCGTTTCTGACCGTCAACAAACTGACAACGCTAACTCCCCACCTTCATATTAGCTAGCCGCACAATAAACAACTATTTCTGTTAAGCAGGAAGTCCTCCAGCTAGCGTCCCTACCCGAAACACAAAGCGGTTTAGTTCATTTTCTGGTCAGCAGAGGGCGGCAGAGTACTGTCCAATGTGATGTTGCTCAAGTTTAAGGCTGAAGAATCACTGAAACCAGCTGGAAAGCAACGGCTTAAAGTGTTAAAAAGGCTTTAGAGTTGCTTTAATGTGACGATGTGTATTTTTTTTTACCATTCATCTCTGGAATTATTCATCAAAATGTTGAAAATGAATAAAACGATGTCCACTTGTTGAAAAATATTGGCGGCTTTGCACCATACAATCATAGAAATCGGGTCTAAAGTACATAGGGCGCAGGCCTAGCTTCCTTGGGGGATGCCATATTAGTTGCCATGCTTTCTTCTGGCCAGCTTGGGGTCCTGCACTTATTGATGATGTCACAATAGATGATCGGCTGGACGTGCAACTTACAGAAGTTACGTTACCACGTTAAAAAACGTTTAGGTAGTAAGAAACATAAATTTCATGACAAAATTGCCTTCCCAAACATATGTGAAAGCACAGAATAGAAAAAGAGATGCAATATATTTTGGCCGAATGGCATTGCTGTAGTATGATGATGTCATCAGCAGGTGCAGGACCCTGAGCAGGTCCAGAAACTACATCTCCAGAAAACTACAATCAGCATTGCATTCTCTCGATGGAATTAACTGAAGGACCGTCAAAGTCTGAGGAGTCACATCGAGATCGCATGCTTTCTGCTCCACAGGCAACAACGCTTACCGTAATGTGTTTTTAAACTAGCGACAGTCCCGGCAATATGTTGTAAAACTACTGAAATGTACGCACTGCCCCCAGTGGCAGGAAACTACACACTGCTACTTTAATTGTTCACGTGGTGGGTCGTGCTCAAACCAGTTATTGCAGTGGACCTTTAGGGAACGTTTTGGTTCCTTTTATCTCCACTTTTCACGTCAGGATTTACTGATGTCTCCATTAAACCTCTTTGTGTCTGTAGAAATGGGCGTGTCATCTCCGCCACTGCCGATAATTTGCATATATCTGGCAGCTGCCCTGATTGGTAAGGCTCACTCTGAGGGGGTGTGCCTTCACGACGGCAAGCACAAGGCCACGCCCAGCCCTGAGTTGCACCTGTCGGAGTGTGGTCTGTACGCTGACAGTAAGTGCTTGGCTTCAGCAGCTTTGTGTTCAGTCGAGTTATTGGTAAAAACTTCAAAGGTTGAGATCACCTAAAGGTTAAAGGTTAAGATGTTGTCCTGATGTTGCTGCTGCAGACAGCTGCTGCACTGAAGACAACATCCAGGACATCAACTACTTTCCTTCTGCCAGCAATAAGAATGAGCCCTGGGACAAATGTGGGGCTCTGAGTCCTGAGTAAGTCTCATGCTATCTATCTATCTATCTATCTATCTATCTATCTATCTATCTATCTATCTATCTATCTATCTATCTATCTATCTATCTATCTATCTATCTATCTATCTATCTATCTATCTATCTATCTATCATCTATCTATCTATCTATCTATCTATCTATCTATCTATCTATCTATCTATCTATCTATCTATCTATCTATCTATCTATCTATCTATCTATCTATCTATCTATCTATCTATCTATCTATCTATCATCCATCTATTAACTCTCACACAAGTAAACTCAACATTTGAACGGCTGTCTACGTCGGTGACCTTTGAGGACTTCTTGTCCATGTTTACTCCACTTTGTTCATTGGTTCTTCTCCCAGTGAGGGCTACTTAGGGTTGGGATGTCCTCTCTGCTTCACGGTGTGTCTGATTCCATCTGTGTCCCACAGGTGTGAGGGCTACCTGAAGCGAGTGTCGTGTTTTTACCGCTGCTCCCCTGATGCGTCCCGTTGGCCTCATCCCCGCCGCCGCTCCTACATCCAGGCGGTGCCGCTCTGCCACAGCTTCTGCCGTGATTGGTGAGGCTGCCAAACACACCACCATACTAATCTAAATCACAGCCAGTATCTGTCCCTGTTCACTTTTAAGACCATCAAGGGACAGATTACTGTCCTCTACAACAAAGGTTTTCTGTGCCAAGACAAAGTGCACCATGAAAAATAAGAAGTGTGTGACACAGGCAAGACAGTGAACATGAATTCATGGGTTTCTTGTAAAGAGGTTGGATTTAGGAACACCAATAGAGTATTTTATTTCACAGGTGTTACGAAGAGCCGAGATATTTCTAAAAAATGTGTATGTCTTCATGAATGGTATGGTTAACCCTAAGTCTCACAGGGATTAATACAATTTTATACATCCAAGGAAGGGCTGGGCGATATATCGATATGTTTAAAATACCAATATAATAAACATATCGATATGTTCAAAATATCGATATATCGATATGAGGACCATATCGATATGATATCAAACAAGATGACTCTGGATGATTTATATCAATATAAATCCATAACCAGTGTATAAGGCTGGGCAATAAATCGAACATTTATCGTTATCGAAATTTCTGACTGTTATAGAGGTCATTTTTCTCATGTCAATAAATTTGATAACTAAAAAATATGAAAGATGCATGTAGGTTGGCAACGTTTGTGTCCCTTTAAGAAGCTGTACCACCTTGAGTCATGTAATTATGTGACTCAACATAAATCATGTTACAGCCCCATCTAGTGGACAACATTTGTTTCTGCGCATACCTGTAGTTATCGTCCATTTATCATTATCGAGGTGAAATCATCACTATATCGTGATTTTACACCATATTGCCCGGCGGTACCAGTGTATTTCTAGAATTACCAAGTGCAGCTATCACTATCCGCTAGCTTGCTCCATCTCATTATGTGTATTCTCACAGGCCTGCTTGATTAGGACACCTTTGGGCCAACGTTCTGCCCTGTTCGTTGCATTTGGCTTTGTGGTTTTGAACTATTTGTGGACGTTTGTTCGGGTTTTAGCGAGCAGTTTCACCGTGGCTGCTGACGGAGATTTGTTTATCCTGCTTGTGTGGAGAGACGGGTCAAACCCTTCCCTCGTGTAATCAGGAAACAGGTATGGAGGTTTGCTGATTGATCTCCTGATGAATTTATGTAAACAATTTCTCAAGACAGCTTGAAGGGAATTGAATATTTAACAGGAGGAAGAACGTTGAGATATATATCGTTTATTCAGCTAAAAGATACGGAGATAAGCTTTGGGCCGTGTGGCCCAGCCGTGATCCAAGCAAAAGAACGTCTGGAATAAACGAACTTTTTGAAATGTTTCATTTCTGATCTTCATCCATGTGCAGGTTCATTTTTCAACAGCAAATGTCACGACAAATTACATGATGTCTAACTTGTCCTGAAGCAAATGCTACGCATTGGCAATATTTTCCTTCTTCACTTTCTTAATGAGATGCAACTTTTGTCTGACTGCGTGTTTGTCAAAGACAGGATAAAGATGAGTGACTCGTCATGGGTTTGGTCTCACGATGTCATGTGTGTACAGAACGACACATTATTTAAAAAATGCTATTAATTATACAGAACGTTACTGAGACAGTTACAATGAAACAAGATTAGAAATATAATAGATACAAAATGACAATGGGATACACATGATGTAACCTAATAAAATAGGATTCAATGCAATATGATGGGATTTATGACATAAGAAAAAACTATATGAAATTATATATTATTTTTTAAAAATTGTCTTCATTTAATGAGACTTTGTGTATGGATTGAAGATTATTTTGACATGGAGAGCAATTTAATTAAAGCAATATTTATAAGTGTGTGTTTTGTTGAGTCACTCGGGGTAGGCTCTAATGAGCATTAGCTTCTTCCTACTCCTTTTCAAGCAGAACATGAAAGAAGTTTTTGATTAGATTTTGCAGACTTGAGAGCTATGTCTGTTTTCTTTATTTTCTGGCAGGTTTTGTCTTTAATTTTTTTTCTATTTTTAATATTTGCATAAAAATCAAATCAAACACAACATAATACAAAATTAAATGATGCAATATAGAGCAATATGATGTAAAGCAACACAATGCAATTCAGTAATGGATTGTTCAGCCCCTTGGGCTTCCATTGAGGTTCTGGAAGGTGCTATACAAATAAAATTTAATTGATTGATTAATCGATTAATTGATACAATAAAATAGCATACAACAGGGTACAACTGGATATGACAAGATACCATAGAATACAAGAACTGAATTGGATAGTATGATACAACAGAGACATTTTCCAACACTTGTTCCTTTTCTTTGGTCTTTGAATGTTGGTATTAACCCTCCCACTGTCCCAATGGGTGTGACTCAGCGAGGAAAGTAGACTATTGAGCAGGGTTGATGGTTTGTCCCTTGGATCCATGTGGCAGGGGTGAGGAGTGAGCACCACCTCACCCCTGCCTCGTGGACCTCATGGGATAAACCACCAGCCCTGCTCAGTGGTCAACTTTCCTCGCGGGGTCACCCATAAAGACAGTGGGAGAGTTATGGTACATTAAAATTCACCTTCATTAGGTAATGCTAGGTATTTTATAATACTCTATAGCAGCGGTTCTCAGTCCTGGTCCTGGAGTGCCGGTATCCAGCATGTTTTTGTGGTTTCTCTGCTCCAACACACTTGAGTCAGTGGATGAATCACCTGTTCAGCAGCTCATCCGGCTCTGCAGAAGCCTGTTAATCAGCTGCTAATTAAAATCAAGTCTGTTGAAGCAGGGAAACAACTAAAACATGCGCGATGCTGGCTCTCCAGGACCGTGATTGAGAACCACTGCTCTATAGCCTCATTCACAAATAATTCTGCATGAATGAGTGGTCTTTAGGCTGCCCAGCCTGTTCATGATCCAGTTTGTGCCGACCACAGCCCACGCGGAGTGAGCTTTCATAAATCAAAAGGTGTGAGAGATGACTCCCTGTCCATTCCTACGATAACATAGGTGATAATCCTCATCGCTGTGACAGCTTTAGCACCAGCAGAAGCTCCTTTCCTTACAGAGGAGTTGGCGACACTGGATTGGCTGGATTCGGCGAACTGACCAGAAGCACTTCAGCTGAAGTGGACCTACGACTGATTCACTTTTAGTTATCTGCATGTAACGTGGCAGCTAACCAACAGCCATCCATGAGTGCGTTTACTTGCAGCCAGTAACCCTTTTTAAACCCGAATATTCACAATAACCCGGTTCCGCAGGTCCTTGTAAACACAGCCAAAAACCCGGTTACTACACCTGGGGTAACCCTTTTCTAACCTGAATGTTTGGTCGTGTAAACGCATACCGGGATATCCCCATCAAAGCGTGTGTTCTGCACATGCTCTGTTCGTAAGGAATCTTGGTTTTTTGAGTAGCGAGACGTCTTGTACGCGCCAGAACTCCGGAAGTAAACAACAAGTTGGGAGCAACATGGCGAGTCGCGGCACAGCACCACACTTTTGGAGTGACGAGGAAACTAAAGCGCAAACAAACGCGGTCGCTATCTCTTCCGAACTGGGAAACATGTTGTTGTTTTCACGGATACCGGAACAAGAAGAACCGGAAATGACGCATATTGCGTCTGGACGTAGTCCACACGTCTTGACGCTACCCCAACGTCTGCATTTACATCGGGTTATGCAAGTTAGAGGTAACTCTTTCTATTTATGCTTGTAAACGGGTTATTCTCATCAACTCGGAAACCCGAATACCGACCTTAACCCGATCATAACCCGGATATTGGCTGCATGTAAACGTAGTCCATGTCTCTGTCAGTTGTACAGACGTTGGGCTAAAACTTGGTGTTGAAGCTGAGAGTCATCCGTGTTGTAAGCAACCTGATCACGGGATTGTCTGATAACAAAACGTTTCTTCAGGTTCGACGCCTGCAGGATGGACATGACTTGTGCTCGCAACTGGGCTAGAGACCCCCGAGGACAGAACTGCACTGGCACCTGCGTTCCGTATCAGCAGGTACGCTGTGACCTCACACATCTGTCATCTATTAACATGTCAAAGTCAGTCGTATTCTCTCCTGAGGGTTAGCTTTAGAGAATCAAAACTCTCACCCAGGGTTCTGAATCTGTGTCTCGGTGTGGCTGAGTTAGCGTCGGGCTGAGTGAAGGGTTAACAGCGCGGGGCGGAGCTGTGGGCTGGAGCGTGAAAAGGTCTGGCGCTGCTTCGTTGGGCAGAGGCCAGCTGGGTGATTTAAAAAGAAGCAGAATGACAAAGGAGGCTGGTGTGCAGCCGAGGCCGGCACACACACACACACACACACACACACACACACACACACGCACCACAACAACCTTTCTGATTGTGTACATCATCATCCTCCCTTTAATTTGTCTTTCTCACAGACATCAGGTCTAATCAGGCTGCCTGCTGGTTATTAAATTATGAGAAGAAATCACAACTTAGTTGTGTGTTTGTGCGGCTTTGTGTGCCCGCGTTGGCTTGTCTTCGCATGGGGCACCGCTAACGCTGCCAACAGAATCCAACGAATTAAGCAGCCTTCAGATCAGAAGGTCTTAAGAGCTCTGAGATGCAGACAGAAGGATGTGGAAGCTGTCAGCACACGGAACAGATCACCAAGTAGATAATCCGTAAACAAGAGCTTGTTTGTGGTGCTGCCAGAAGGCTGCTGCCGCTGCACAGCGTCGCCTTAAACTCTGAACAACCTTCATCTCTGCAGCGCTCTGGAGCAAATGTGCAGAGGAAGCAACAGGAGATCACGATGCTGACTGCAGTGGATGACAGGCTGCACGGAGTCAGGCATTTATACACACGCTCCTGCATGCATGCAGGCCCTTCCTGCCTCACTCCTGTTTTAGTTGTGAGTTGCATCATTTGCCAGATTAGTCTCAGCTTCGCTCCATCGCTGATGCTGTTTTTATGGGGGACGTCAGAGCTGCAGAAACCCGGCCTCTGAGCTGCAGACCTGCCCTTCCAGACATCACATGAGGGGAATAAGAGCAACGGGAGCATGTCATTTACATCATATGGCAATACCACTTGAAAATCTTGAAAATAACCTTGACAGTCAGACACTTTATTCTCACAGGGAGAGTATTAGACCGACTCAGATGTTTGGAGCTCTTCCCTGAATGTGCCTCTTCTGATAACGCCGACGGATTTTTTCACCATAAACAGCTGTTTAGTAAGGTTTCCTTGAACTTTTCTCATATTTGCACAAAAGCATCTGAAACATTATTATCATTTAACATTAGACTTTACATCACCAAAGTGGTATTTAAATTCATTTTTTCATTAAAACCGTTATGAGTTTGGCTAGAGTCTGAGTTGATGATGGAGAATATTTCTTAGGGACATTTTACTTTGACTTTATTGATCGATTAGCATTCCAATATCTCAGTGAAAAACAAAATGTTAAAGACCGCAGAGACAAGCCGCATGAACCATAAAGCTTGGTTTATGTTTGACGCGTTTACTTTCCGCGCGGTGATGCGGCTCGCGGATGGAACGCGCTTCACAACTCGCAGCGTTTATGGTTCATGCGGCTCGTCTCTGCGGTGAGCCAATATTCTCCCAAACTGTAGGGGGCAGCATGGAGCGCTACGGCATGCATCCAACACTACACCATAGTAGAAGTAGAAATGACTGTTTACAACATGGCATTCCAGCATTTTTAACAGCGTCCTCGTCTTTTCCGACAGTGCGAGCTATTTCTCTCCAAGAATTATTAACAACATGTTGATCACGGTGATCTCTGAGAGCTGAATCATACAAATGTCTGTATTTACCAACCTCTGCCATACTAGTTCTTGCCGGTCCGCCATGTTTTGCTGCGTCCGACCGTCCGCGTGGTTAGAAATTTTCCTAGGTGCGCGGTGCGGAAAGTTTGGGCCGTGGGGAGGCGCGGTGGAGGGGCGTGGTTGTTAAAATTACGCAATTTCGCCGCGCGGAGCCGTGTGGACCTTGCGGACGCGTCAAGCATAAACCAAGCTTAAATGCTGCAAGTTGTGAAGCGTGTTCCATCCACGAGCCGCATCACCAAGCGGAAAGTGAATGCGTCAAGCATAAACCAAGCTTTAGTCATATTGACTCTCTCTGAGTTTAAACAGCCTCTGAGTACTGCAGCAAAGCAAGTTATTTTGTGCTTTATACATTATCTGTGCTATTTTCAATTTCAATTAAATCACAAAATTTCAGGGTATTCTGATTCTGATTCTCTAATTTCAGGGTATTCTGGTTAACATGGTAACACAAATGGGCCACTGGCAGCAGCTTAAACATTTATTTTAATCTCCACACGGCTTATATGGTTCAAACATCAAACTTTAGCCATTTTGTCTGATGGTGGAATTTTGTCAGCAGTAATCATTTTGTGTGTGTTATGTGCGATTTCAGGGGGGTGCAGTTGGTAGCAGCGTTGCAATGTAACAAGAAGGTTGTGAGTTCAACACTCGGCATGAGTGGGCTCTCTCTGGGAGCTCCATTTTCCTCCCACAGACCAAAAACATGCGTGTCAGGTTGACTGAAGAAGGTGTGAGTGAGGGTGAAACTGGTTGTGTCCCTCTGATGGACTGGAGACCTGTCCCCCGCCTCTCGACCGCCTGATGGGAGCTAGACACCAGATCCCAGTGACCATTACTGGGACAAGTGGTTCCTGAAGATGAATAAGTGTAAAAAATGAGCATCTTTTTTTGCTAAATAACAATTTAAAACACGTTTTATTTAATTTTTGCTACCAGCTAAATAGATCATTTTTGTTGAAAGAAATAATTTATTTTTCAAGTTGCTCCCAGGTGTTTGTGCCCGAGGCCTTAGGCTGGGAAGGTTAGGATTTAGGAGAATGGAGAGGACAGCACAACGTCTCCGGGAATATTTCAGTCTTATTCGTTCAGTTTCGGCGTGTCGTCTGAAGCCACTTGTGCTTGTAAGTGAATTAAGTCTGAGAACAAACCTCGCCCGCCCAAGGAAGGACAGAAGTATTTATGTGTGTGTTCTGGTGCGTACTAGTAGGCACGGAGCATGTGTCTGAGCCAAATATCCTTCATTCTCCTTGTCCTTCAGCAAAGATTTTTACTACTTTAATCTCAGAGCTGGACTGTGGTGGAGGTTAGTGACAGACAGAAAGATAAAAGAAGGAAGAGTTTGAAGGGAAGCTGAGCAAGAAAAGGTATGAGAACCCTGACGGAGGCTAGCAGAGAGGAAGCCATTTCCCCGAGACGTACCTGTTGGTCACCTCACCTGGTCTCCAGTGTTGGAGCTTAAATTATTTATAAAGTCTTTGCTATCGACAGTCAGACAGAAGACAACAGAAACGTCACGTCTGTCTGTCCACTCTGGGCTGTGAGGCACACCTTGGACATGTCATGCGAGAGCTGAAGCTTTTTACCATCTTTGGATTTGACCTCGAGGTTAGTGCAGTCAAGGTGAGCATACGCCAGCAGCTAGCTGCTGAGCACGCGCACAAATTGTTTTCAAGGCTGGAGTTTCCAGGAAAAGGGCAAAATCAATCATTTCAGAGTGTTTATGTAATGTGGGAGGTTTCGTGTGGCTCAGGGCGAAATGCAGCATTGAGCAGGTTTCTGTTGATTTCAGCCCGAACAACGATGAAAGCTGAGGATTCAGAATGGGTGAGCAGCTCGGGTCCGGAAACTTTTCATTGAATATTCAAATCTGACACGAATTATAAATAACGTTTAAAAGATGCTGTTTGCGTACGGGTTCTCTAAGTTTGGACCAAGCCCCCACAATGCGGCTCAAAAATTGAGGCCAACCCAGAAGTACCAAAAATTGCAGTTCCACCCTCATCCACTAGGGGCTGGTGTCAGAAGCGAGCAAATCCTCATTGACTCCCATGTTAAAAATACCAATTTCACAGCAGAAATAAACATGTTTACAGCCTGGTACCAGAACATGTTTTAGGTTGAAATGATCTAGTTTACACTCATGACAACTCTGAGGGGGGTGAATGTTTTCTCACTCTTCTGTTTAAGTGTATTAAAAGCCTAAAATTCTGTATAATAATGAGCATCAGACCCACGTGACCACAGAGCTAGCTCCGTGGAAAGGCCTCAGTAGAGCCTCGGTCTGGCTTGGAAACTGCTCCGGGATTTTGAGTCTCTGTGTGTGTGTATTCTTGTTTGGATATTATTTGTGCAATTGTTGGACAAAATGACTTGCTGTGGCATTAATTGCACTAATAGAGCGTCCAAGGAGTCTCCACTTCATTTTTTTCGGTAAGTAAAATTATATTTATGTATTTTAGGTCACTGCCGAGCTGAGCTTAGATTTTAACATGTACTGTTTAACCATGAAATTTAAATGTAATAGGGTAAAACCCAGTGCATTTAACATAATGCTGCACTTTAGAAAATGGGTTGAAATATAACATGTTGGTGGAGCTGGGTTCCCACTATCGGCTTGTGGAGCTCTCGGGAGACCTCTGTGTTCCACCCGGTTTTACCCAGCGGTCAGCCCGGCGTACCTCTGACTCAGAAGCTCTGGTGTTGTGCACAGTTAACTCCGGTTGTAGCTAGGTTGCTACCTCTGTTAGCTTAGCTCCCACCTCCGCGTTAGCTTTGGGTTAGCTTCAGGTTAGCTTGTAGCTAGTTCGACCAGGTGTCGTCAGTCGTTCCCAGCCTTACAGCCCCACCCTCAGCTCCTCCTCTCTTCCCTTTTGTGGAATTGTCTGGGCTTGACGGAACCTGTGACACGGTCAAAATGGCGGTTGTGGCCACCTCCCATTTTGGCACAAAAACGTGTTATTGGAGTCTATGGAAATGAATTGTCCAGTATATATGTCGATGGTTTGGACAGTAAAGAGTTTTATGAGAAATCTCAACGTAATCAGGATTAACCCTTTAGGAAGCAGTGGAAGACTTCCTCGTTTCGTGGATCAGAACTCCACATTTTACCCACGAATGATGCCAAAGGTTTCTAGAAAAACAACTGCTTTGTTCTCCAAACTCAAATAATTATCAGTGATGATGAACAGGGGTGCCCCCAGAAATTTTTCATGGGGAGGCACACCACACTGGTCCCCGGGGGGACTCTGGGATAGTTTAGCTTGTAGCTGGGTTGCTCCTTCATTCTGTAGCATTAAAAAACTAAAGATATTAAATAAAAAACAAAACAAAAATTTTGAAAGACAAAATTTTGTTTTTTGGGTTATTTTTTCAAATTTGACCATTTTAGAATTTTATAACAGTTTAATTAAGGGACCTGCTGCTGCAGCAAGCCCTTGTTGATGTGCACCTGATGGGGTTTTTGACATTAATCGCCTTGATGATAATGATGATGATGATGATGATGATGATGATGATGATGATGATGATGATGATGATGATTATTGTTGTTATTCCACGGACGTTAATACGGCTGGAACGGCAGTGTGCACCCCCACTAATTATACATCAAAAGGAGCGGCTCGGTGGTGGGAGTTATGCTATTACTTTTCTAAGCGATCCAGTTTACCCTGGCAAAATAATTAGCAAAAAACATAAAAAAGACCCATTTTGGGGAAGAATGAACAACCTTTAAAATTTTGTGTGTTGCATTTTTTATATTTGCATAAAAACTCTTTTGCCAGGTGGCACGTCCCCCTTTCAAATATCTTCACGAAATTTCTAGTTTGTCTGTTGCACTTTCAAAAAAACATATACACAAATATTTGGATCTATATTTTTTTTATTAAAAATGGTGAGTCAGTGACCTACATATACTTTTATAGTGATTAATAAAAAAACTAATTAACAAATTTTATTAAAATAAATGAATTAATTGGCTTTGAGAGAAGAAGAGTGCATGGTTGTGTTAAAGCAAGTGCTGAATGGTCTTCCTGGGTGGGGGGGGCATGCCCCCCCTCGGCCACCTCATGCGGGTGCCACTGATGATGAGGACTATCTAAGTAAAACTCAAACTATTTCATGGGTTCTCCGTTACATCCAATAATGTGTGTGTGTGTGTGTGTGTGTGTGTGTGTGTGTGTGTGTGTGTGTGTGTGTGTGTGTGTGTGTGTGTGTGTGTGTTCGTGCCCACAGATGTACCAGCATGGCAGAGACCTCTGTGAGAGCCTGTGGGGCGACGCCTTCATGACCGTGGAGGATGACCCACAGGAGGTGGTGGAGACTGGAGACGCTGGAGCGGAGGGTCGCCCCTGCGGCTGCCTGACCCTCAGTCCCTCAGACAAGGACGTGATCGCCGCCCTCAGGGCCCAGCAGGACGATCCAGAGGAGCTGGACACCACCAAGACTGGGTTGCCTCAGTACCGAGCCCCCTGCAAGGCCAAGCTGCCTGAAGCGGCCAAGAGCAGCAGGAAGGGAAACGCTGCGCTGCGTAAGCGCTCGGTGGAGATTGAGGACGTGGAGGGGAGTGGGAGTGGATTATAGTCAATGTTTGATAGATTATTATTTAGGGATGATTGTCTAGTTGCACAGTATCTTCATCCTAAAACGGAGCTGTAACTTTCCTCCTCTAACGTCACCTCCAACACAAACATAGATACAATAACCTCCATCCCAGCTGGTGTTGTCTCAGTGATGAAGGACTTGTGGAGCCAAGAGACCTTTGCTGTTTTGGGTCACGGCGTACCTGCAGGTTCAAGATTTCACTCGAGACACATGACGGTAGAGGCAAAATTCAAAATTCCTGAAGCTT
Source organism: Nothobranchius kuhntae (assembly GCA_006942095.1). Lineage (NCBI taxonomy): Eukaryota > Metazoa > Chordata > Actinopteri > Cyprinodontiformes > Nothobranchiidae > Nothobranchius > Nothobranchius kuhntae. The sequence continues at coordinate 461,202 of SSNQ01034322.1, read as the reverse complement.
TCTGAAGGTTTTGGACTAAGTCAGTGTTTTGCATGTGTGATGAAGTTCCGTAGACAACTTGTCGTTAGAGCTGTAGGAACGTAACGTATGCCTGAGCTTCAGCCCCATCCTGCTCTTTCATAGTCGACTAATCTGTGTGTTCAATCCTGTCGTGTTACTGAGCTGTGCTGTCTAGTGGAGCCTTGGCATGGTGTAGTCATGACGACGGGTGTATTTTAGATTTGATTTCGTTTCTGACCGACGACCGGCCTGAATGCGAGGGCTCTGGTGACGCGTCTCGGACCTGAGAGAGGGTAGACCTGCAGAGGCAACGGTCTGGGTTCTGTGAGCGCTTCCTTCATATCATTTTGTGGAGAGACGAACTTCTTAGGTGTAAATGTTTTGTAAAAAAACAATAAACAGCAAAGTGAATTGTCTGATAAGATTGTTGGAATTTGGTGTTTCTGTACTTTTCTTTACACTCAATAAAGACAACTGGTCTAAGCGTCACCTGGCCACGTTCATCTGTAGCTCCTAAAACCAGCAAAGGAACATCTTAAATATTCCCTACTAGTCACATTTGATCATCAATTTCAATCATTTTATCATTTTTGGTTAAACATAAATAAATAAATTATTGAAGCTCTAAAGCTGGCGGGTTGTCTTTTGGTTTTTACTCGGTTTCCTTATTTTTGGAGATTTTCTTTTTACTTGGAATCTGTTTGTCTATAAATGCCTTCTTCTCCCCACTACTTTACTTTACTTAGTAAACAAACACATTATTCATCAGAACATCTGTATTTTTGTCTTCTTCCACCCGCTGCTGCAGGTCTGACGGTTTCCACTCAGGTCCTCCCAGAGAGATTAGAGTTTGCACCAGAACCCCCATAGACTTCAGCTGCAGTTATCTCTTTAGTGTGGTTACCATGGCGACCCAGAGCCACTTAAAGCAGCATAAACTTTTCTTTTGGTCGTCTTATATAGTTTATGCTACAAAACTCTTTTTTGTTGTTTAAACAAATAAAGCTGTCTTCCAGACAGGAGATGACCCGGGTCTTCAAAAATGTTCTAATGATCAGCGATAGCATCTGTAGCTGTAGAGGTCATACCAGTTTCTATACAAGTTTATTTATAAAGCGCCAAATCACGACCAGAGTCGTCTCAAGGACCTTCACACCGTAAACATCCCATTACAGGTCAGGTCATTAAGCCAATCAGTAACAAGTTTCCTACATAAGGAACCCAGCAGGTTGCATCGAGTCACTGACTAGTGTCAGAGTCTTTACAGCAATCCTCATACTAAGCAAGCACGCAGCGACAGTGGAGAGGAAAATTCCCTTTTAACAGGAAGAAAACCCATCCATAATCCATTTTCTTCCACTTATCTGGAGTTGGGTCACATGGGCAACAGCCTAAGTCCAGAGGCCCAGACTTCCTTCTCCCCAGCCACTTGAGCCAGCTCTTTAGGGGAACCCCAAGGCGTCCCCTGGGAGACATAGTTCCTCCAACCTGTCCTGGGTGTTCCTTTAGGTCTTCAACTGGTTGGACATATCTGGAAAACCTCACCAGGGAGGCGTCCATGGGGCAACGTAACTAGATGCCCAAGCCACCTCAACTGGCTTCTCTCGATGTGGAGGAGCAGCGGGTCTACTCTGAGCCCCTCCCGGATGACCAAGCTTCTCACCCTATCTCTAAGGGAGAGCCCAGCCACTCTTCAGAGAAAACTCATTTCACACACTCTGGGCGGATCTCGTCCACCCCTGGGGCCTTGTCACCATGTAGCTTTTTGACCACCTCAGTGACCTCAGTACCAGAGATCGAAGAGCCCTACCCAAAGTCCCCAGACTCTGCTTCCTCACTGGTAGGCGTGCTGGTGGGATTGAGGAGGTCTTTGAAGTACTCCGCCCACCGATCCACAAAGTCCTGAGTAGAGGTCACCAGCACAACTTCCACACTATAAACAGTGTTGGTAGCGCACTGCTTTCCCCTCCTGAGGTGCCGGAAGTATCTCCTCGAAGCCGTGCGGAAGTCTTGCTCCATGGTCTCACCGGACTCCTCCCACACCCGGGTTTTTGCCCCCACGCCCACTTGAGCCACATTCTGCTTGGACTGCCGGTATCCACCAGCTGCCTCTGGAGCCCCACGGGCCAAAAAGACCTGGTAGGACTCTTTCTTCAGCTTGACGGCATCCATAACTGCTGGTGTCCACCAGCGGGTTCAGGGGTTGTTCGGTGTTCAGTATTTCTCTTGCCTTCCAAAAATGTCGCTGAGCATTCTGGTCAAGCTGCAAGCGAGCTACAGTAGCCCGACTTGCACCAAATAAGACAGAGTTAGTAGTCAAGACGTGAGGTGATGACGGCATGAGCAACAGTCAGATAGGATTCAAACCAGCCTAGCGCGCTTCCTTTGATCCCTACAACCAACGTGCTCCAATCTGGTGCTGGACTCCAACAGACAGGTAGCCTCTATGCTGCAGAGTCTTTACTTAAAACGATCTAATGTCCAGAAAGGGTCATTTTTCATCTACAGTTTGACCTCTTCAGTGTCCGGTCATATAGAGACGTCATTCTGACTCTGTGTGCCCCGTCTAATATTCCAAGCTGCAAGAAAGATCCTGCAAGTGCACGTTGAGATCCCGGGATCACGACATTGTCAGCATGCTCCCTTCCCAAGGTTCTTCTCCGCCAAACCGCTGCTATCTGGTCTTTCACTGAATAAAGAACGAACTTTTATAATAAGGAACCGTTGTAAATAATGAAGTGTTAAAATGATGGTTAAATGAAAAGCTTAAATACCGTAAATCCTCTAATACAGGCCGGTATTCAATTAAAGGCCGGGTCTCCAATTTTGGCCGGTGTCAGAGTCGGAGGAGGTTAATAATGGCCGGTCTCTTATTGTGGCCGGATGGAATGTGGTAACAAGCAAGTACGAGCGTCCCAGCGGCAGGGTTATAGTTCCCAAATCAACCAGCAGGAGGCGGTAGGGGTTCACGCAGACCTTTATTAGGCTTTTTTTCAACGCTTTGTAACGCTACAGACATGATCCTCTATCACGCTCCTACCACACAGAGTCACGGTGTCAGTTAACCATGCTAATTCAACCCGCTCCACAGAACACACATCACCTTCCCTGTGGCTTACATAACACTCACACAACACGCAAATCAGCACATAGGAACTAGCAGAACGATAGGAAACACATATAACACAATACCCAGAATGCACCTGGCTTACAACCCCAGCCAGGTCATTACACTATCAAGTTCAAAGAGAACGTGCTGATTACACTGCAGAACACTCTGGAGAGCAGCAGTAGGGGGTGTATGAACTACAGTAATCCCTCGTTTATCGCGGTAGATGCGTTCCAGACCTGGCCGCGATAGGTGAAAATCCGCGAAGTAGGGACTCCCAGCATGCCCCTCGCGGGGATTCCCTCCACGTCGCACCTACGTCACAAACCGCGGCTATAAACCAAACGGAAGTCGCCTTTCCAGCTCACCACTCAGTCATCGTTTCTTCAGATTCATGATCAGAGTTTCCAACCTACCAATCAATCCAACGAACTATCAGCTCATAGTAAGTTATCTTACTTACTTCTGGAAAGCCCGGCATTTCCGTGTCACTTCGTTGACACTCGAACGCTCGGGGGTTTCCTAGAGCAGCCGGCGTTTCACCGA
>SSNQ01034322.1:438717-440687 GCA_006942095.1 Nothobranchius kuhntae | reverse complement strand
AAGTCGCAGGAAAAGCAAAGAATCAGGGACGCTTACCAGCTGCTTCTAGAAAACCAGCCTCTGGATTATCAACAACACTCAAGAGTCAGCAGCAGAGAGCCTGCATCGAGCCAGTCTCTCAACTCTGTCCTCAAACGACAAGGATAAAAACCGAGTCCAGAAAGTTCTCCAGGTCTGGATCAGCTGTTTACAACGTCCCGTTCTGTCCTCCTGCGGCCGTTCTGCTCTCTGAGCTGGGAGAGGTGTGCGCTGTCAGGCCAATAACAGCTCTTAAATACACACACGGCCGCACGCTTTCAGGAGCGCTCCTATTGGCCGAGGCCCGCTCCGTCTCCGCCCCCCCGCGCGTGTCACCAAGTGACGCGGATGCCGGGAAGAAGCGCCTGTAAACAAGCCTGTAGGCGAGGGAGAGCGCACCGAGGAGCGGCACGTAACCAAAAGCCCGCACGGCTTTTAGCGCAAACTAGAAACATGTTTTGTTCGTTAGATCAGCTGCTGAGGATGACGTCATCCTGTCGTCTAAAATCCACCCTGTTTATTCATCCGTAAAAATAAATAAACAAACCGCTATTCTTGTGTCAGATGTCCATCTAAATCCTGTTTGATCCGGTTTTATCGGACTGATATCAGCCAAACACTAAATATCACTGTTTACTATGATTCCTTAAAGGAAGTTAACTAGCCTTATATGGGCACGGTGACGCATGGGTTCCTCCACAGCCATGAAGCCACGCCCCCAGGCCTTCTTCCAGCAGCATTCCTTCTCCTGTAGAAACGGAATCCATGTGTTGGGAAGACGTAAGGGACTCTGTGCCACAGCAAGGGGAGCTGGAGAGCGTCAGGCCGGTGGTTTCATCTTCAGATCTGATTATTCCGCCTGTTGTCCTTGTCGTTGACACACGGATCCTGACAGGCGTGTGACTTGCTGCTGATGCTGGCAGGTTGCCTGCTCAGTAAAATGGCTTTGATCAGATCAGGGGACAGGAAATACAGGAAATTTCATCCAAACCAAACGCTGTTATCTTAAAGAGAGATTGTGTAAATTCCCTCCCGTTTGATCTCTCGTCCCACAGTAAAGGTGTTCAGGTGTGCGGCAGGAACGCGATTCCTCTCTGCTGCACCTGTCCGAGCTCTTAAGATGCTTTGTCTTCTGTTTGAGCTTCTTTCTAACGCCCACACAACCACGCTCCGGTGCCTTCAGTGCTGTATCCCATTTCCCTCAGAAGACAGAACCAGTCGGGTCGGATCCTTAGAGGCAAATCCACACCTCATCCACATGACCAGTGTGTGTGTGTGTGTGTGTGTGTGTGTGTGTGTGTGTACACTTGGTTTAGAACATTTTCTGTTATCACCCACCTTGCTAGGACGAGCAGTCCTCAAGGGAACCAAAGATCAAGGCTCCAGAGTTGATATAATTATACTAAAATGTCCTAAAACGAACAGAAATGTTTCTCAATGTCAAGGCGCCTTGCCTACGAGGATGCCGGCCTTCGATTGGTCGAAGAAAACGATTAAATGGAACACACTTACTTCACCTGACCTGGGAGCTGCGGTCACATCACGTGACACGTGAGATGATATTAGATTTTACACAGATAAGTTTCAACATAAATATTCAACCAGCCTTCTACTTTTTTATTGTGTATGTCTTGGTTAAATGTAAGTGAGCCTGCCAGCCACCGAAGCTGCAACTACTAAGTAGCTAACCAACCTCGGATAACTGCTTTGGATCTAAAAGACGTTTTAGACATCGGCCCAGTAGAACTGGAAGTTTGTTCCCAAACGACCGGCTGCTGGCTCCTGAGCCGCCAACATTTTCAAAAAACCGCGGCGTATTCTAGGAAATATTTGACCAAGGCTAGGCTAAGGCACCTCCAGTGTATCATTGGTCCGCTAGCTAAACGGCTAACGAACGGAGAACAAGTGCCTCGCTTGCACATGGACATTGGAACACGCCTTGGCGGTTCCTT
>SSNQ01034322.1:428717-433717 GCA_006942095.1 Nothobranchius kuhntae | reverse complement strand
TCTAAGAAAACGGTTAAATGGAACAGACTTGCGTCACGTGACCGCGGCTTCCACGGCGGCCACGTAACGTCACGTGACACGGGAGATGACGTTATATTTTAAACGTATTAGTTTCAATATAAATATATAACGAACCTTTAACTTTTTAAATGGTGTATATGTTTATTAAATTAAAAATATAAGCGAGTTACTACCCGCTAGCCACCGAAGCTGCAGCTACTAAGCAACTAACCAACCATAGATAACTTCTTTGGATCTAAAAAAACATTTTAAATTAGCTGACTTACTTTTAAACTTGAAAATTGTTCCCGAAGTAGCTGCTGGCTTCTGATCCGCCGTCTTTTTGAAAATACTGCGGTGTATTGTGGGTAATTTTTGACCAAGGCTAAGCTACAAGCCACCTCCCGTGTATCCTTGCTCAGCTAGCTAAACGGCTAACAAACGGAGAACACACGCCTCGGTAGAACATGAACATTGGAACACGTCTTGGCGGATCCCGATGACATATCTCCTAGGCAACCGGGGCGGGGCCAAGACACCAAGGCGAGGCTCCTTGGCATTGAGAAACAGCCTGGTTGTTTGCCGTCTCACTGTTAGCTTGCTGTTATTGTTCTGAATGACTCATTAAAGGAAGTAAAATGCTATTGATTCATAATTCACTTCACGTGAACATTTCACTCAGATGTTGGTGATTGAAAAAGTGGCCTGAGATATTTTTACAGGTGACTGCTTCTAATTCACACTTAGCATTGTTAGCTCAACATTAGCCTCTAGCCTTCCTTACCCGATATTAGAGTAAAACAAAAAGATAGCGTGACTTCTTAGGGGTACAAGAAATAGTGTTTGGGTCGCTCTTGTTGCTGGCTTCGGTTCTTTGAACAACTCTGAAACTTTTTGCCAGCTGTAGTCCAATTGCAAATGCCGGCGCTGCAGCGTTAGCTCGCAGGAGACATGGCAACCTCAACCTCGCTGATGGTAAACAGAAGTATGTCCCTTTCTTCCTTTAAGTTGAAAGGAGAAAAATTACAACCCCGCAGTCGGCTGTTTGAGTCTTTTTAACCCTGGAACTATAGAAATGAATGTTGATAAATAATTCATAGGGTCTTCTCTTAACCTAGATTTTATTGTTACCTTTATTTTATGGCAGTCTGACTTTGCGCACTAAATATTTAGTTTGAAAATGAAACATTTAAGTTTAGACCACAATGATTTCTCTTTAAACATTTACACGAAATGTGATGCATTTGGCCTTGGTTCCAAATATTTAGATTTTCCTGTAGATGTTTAAGTTTGATTGTAAATATTTAGATTTACACGTTTAGATTCGTAATGAAACCTATAGATTTAACTTCATGTATTAAAATATATAAAGTTAAATACTGATTAGACTTCTAGATTCAACATATTTAGGTTTTAAAATTTCACTTGGATTATTTTTTTACATTTAGACATTTTATTGTAATTTTCTAAATTAATGTGGTGACCAAATCACCTAGCATTGCACCCTGTGTTTTTATTTAGGAGTGTGTAGTTCAGTAAAGTTTAATTTTACAATCGGTGCCTCCTGGTTTTGGAGTCTTTGGTGGATTTTCAGAGGAACTGAAACTGCACAGCTTCAGCTGATCTTGTAGGAGAATTGGAAAATTACTTGAAATAGAAATTACAATCGCATGCAAGAGTTTAGACAAATAAACCTGTTAACAGGTGAGAATAAATAAAGTTTCCACATCCACAGAGTTTGGGCCAGTTCTAAAACAGGGGCGTGTCCAGGGAGTGGCCTGGGGTAGCACATGCCACCCTTAGAATCTGATTGGCCACCCCAGGTGCCACCACACTAATTTACCTTTAAATAGGCTTTTCATTGTCCACAAAAAGCTTGGGGTAAAGCAAAAGAAGCATAACCATTGGTGCCACCCATGCACAAAGTTGTGCCTCACTTGGGCCACCCCATTTTAGAAGATCTGGACACGCCACTGTTCTAAAAAAGCATCCGTTTATGCAGATATCACAGCTTATTAAGGCTCGTTGATATTAAACATTCCTTTATTTGTAAAGTGAATTTTTTACATGCCACAGGCTGAAACACGATCCCTAAGCTCCTCCCACTCACCCTCATTCCTAACAGGTGGAGAAAGGAGTAGCTTTCATGACACTCTGCTCTCAGGTAACCCCTTCTTTCCACCGGAGCCGTCAGCAGCACGTTACTGCAGCAGTACGTCATAGCTGCTGATAGGAACCGCTGTGGTCAACAGAACCTTTTCCACCGGAGCCGTCAGCAGCGCGAGTCGGCCGCGTCTCAGGAGCAGCATGTCGCGGCCTTTACGCGCCGGTTCTATTTTCTACGCGCGACGCCTCTGAAACGGGTCAAGTTCGACATTTTTGGGGAAGGAAAGACAGGAAATCGGACGCGGAAACGGAGCGAAGCTCCCGAGATTTTCAGAATAAAGAACGTACTGCCTTCCGGTTGCTTTGCTTTAAAAACAGTTACTAACTGTGCGTCCCCGTGAGAAGTTATCACCTAGCTAGCGGTCTCCTTTGTTTTTCAGGTCCGTATTGGCGATTATAAAACGGACAGAACATAAAACACAAACCATGTTGAAGTTTTCTCCTGCTTGTTGTTGTGTTTACTGACGAAGTCACTCATGTGACTTCGTGCTCGGTCGGTGACAGCTGCTCCCCTGCTGCTACGCGTCTCGTGGGAAGGGCCAAGCAGCAGCTTACACGAGCAAGATGTGCTGCTGACGGCTCCGGTGGAAAGCAGGGGTAAGCAGCTGCTGGGAAGTGCGCTCCCATGGTGCATCAGTCCGTTTCCAGCGGTGTTGGGAAAGAGTATCACCACACCTCTCATACAGTCATCTGCATCAAGCATTTAAGAACAGACCGCTTTTGGGAGTTTGAACTTTTTCTGGTTTTACTCTGCAAGGCCAAGCCTCAGATTGGAGCTAAAGGCTAGTCCGGGTTCTTCTAAAACATTAAGTGGGTTTTTACTGCCTGGAAAGAGACATTTTAACATGTTTACACGTAAAAATATTCTATAAGTCCTTTTTTGTCTGTTGTAAATAGATTCCTCCACAACTTTAGTCACCAGAAATGACCTTCCGGGCTGCTGAATCACCACTTTTTTCACTTTCGGCAGAAACATTAAGAAATTCCTGCTGAACTTGGCCACCAAATTCCCAAGAAATGTAAAAAAAATTGCTGTTCCTGCAGTTTATGCTTGTAAATAGCCTGGTGATGCAAAAGAACAGCGGTGTACAGCTGCACAAACCTCTATGAAGTCTGGGAGACTGGAGCAGTTTTAAAATGATAGGAACACACGTCGAAGGTGGCTGATTAGGACTGTGACAGCTGCCCTGCTGTCACACTTCAAGTAAATGACGGTCTGTTAATGTTTCTTTTATATTGAATAGAGGTGTTTGTTTCTATGGGTTGACTGTTTGGGTCTGTATGAAGTGCACACTTTCAGTTACCCATCGGTTTTAGGCCTAGTCCACACGTAGCCGGGTTTTTTTAAAACGAATATCCGCCCCTCCAAAAACTTGCATCCACACCACCTCGTTTAAAAAAAAAAACTGTCCACACGTACCCGGATAAATACGTTGTTATGGACATGCCAGACCTGTAGGCGGCAGTACTTCCCCCGTTCTTAACCTCGTCCTTCGTCTGTGGTCTTCCGCAAGGAGCAGTAATTCCACTTGCAGAAACAAACAAGCAGAAAGCGCTTGGACATTTGATAAAGCGAGCGCAGCTCTGAGGGCATCCATGCTGTCGGCTAGTGTAAACACAGGTCGCACACGTGATGTCAGCATTTTTTGTCGTGGAAAGTGACGTTGCGGACCTTAAAACTCCGGTTTTGTCTGTCCACACGCAGACACCCAAAACGGAGAAAATGCAGATCTTCACTTTGGCCGGAGTTTTTAAAAAGATCCGTTTTCGTGTGAAAAAACTCCGTTTTCTACGTTTTGGCAGATCCCCGGCTACGTGTGGACAGGGCCTCAGTCTGCAGGGGTTTGTATGACTAATATGTTTCTTTGAGTTGCCAGTGGCCTTGGAGTTGGAGCAGCTGTAGCAGATCACTTAGCCTAATCAGCACCGTTGGGTCATACCAACTCTCAAGGGAGAAGATTCCTGTGTTTGTGTATTTAGTTATTCTCTTTGGTAAGTAGTATTTGGGCTTTGATTGTAATATGTTTTCATTTGAAGTAACTCAAACATAATGGACTGATTAGCATGAATTTGTTAGGGGTAGCTTATTTATGTTCGTTGTTTACTGATGTCTCCCCACCCTAGTGTGTTGGCAGAGGTCTGATCAGCCACTATTTAAAGAGCAAGTCACCCCCTACAATAAACTTACTTCACTCCCACTTCATGTTTGAAAAATGCAACAAATGCTGTTGCTTGGCAGACCGAGTGGGCAGAGCCGCTAACAAATACAAACACACACACACACAGGCTCACAATGGCATTTTGACATCATAATATACCAGATGACATCATAGCATACCTCTTAGCCAATAGCGGTGGCAGATTTAGATTCAAATACAGAGCAGAATTTTTCCCTGACGACGGCGCAACACTGATAGTTTTAGGCAGAATATTTGAATTTTAACCAAGATGCACTGAACTGCCAAATTATTGACTACACATGTCTGTAGCATGATTAGACAGTCCTTTATATAGTTTTTCAGCAAAAAAAATGTGATTTGGGGGTGACTTGCTCTTTAAGTTGATCCTGTTGTGTCTGTAGGAGGTTTTTTTGTACACGTCTGTAGTCAGGTCCTGAGTTTGGGTTCCTTTGTTACTACGTCCGTTGTCTTGTAATGTCGAGTGCTGGTTGCATGGACGTAATTTTGGGGGGGGACAGGGGGGACATGTCCCCCCCACTCTCTCCAAGTCAAGTTTTCACCCCTGCACTTTTTACCAATACTTTATATTAAATTGGCACTGGTTGAGCTCTAGGACCAAGCAGAAAAAACCATTTGTGTTGAAGCCTGTTTCCC
>SSNQ01034322.1:423285-425558 GCA_006942095.1 Nothobranchius kuhntae | reverse complement strand
GTGTGTGTGTGTGTGTGTGTGTGTGTGTGTGTGTGTGCGTGTGTTGTGTGTGTGTGTGTGTGTGTGTGTGTGTGTGTGTGTGTGAGTGTGTTGTGTGCCTGTGTGGGTGTGTGTGTGTGTGTTGATGAGATTCAAACAAGCTGCCATTTGAAGTCTTGAAGTGGCAAATCAGGAATCCTGAAATCAGGAATCCTGAAAGAATTCTTCCCCACCACCAAAGTCTCCACACAGCTGATCGGGACACGCCGCCATCAGAACCACGACTCCTCGGTTACGGTTTGGCTCGGTCAGACAGCCACGGCCGCCTCGCTTTGAGCCTGTTGGTTTTTCATCTGGTCCAAACGCGGCTTTGACTTTTATCAAAACACCAAGTCTCCAGAGGGCTGCCGAGTCGGCCTGCATGCAGCTCTCGCATAATCCCTTCTGATGTTGTGTTACATAAATCATCAACCCAGTGTGTGTGTGTGTGTGTGTCTCTGTTCCAGTACTGGAAAACAGCCGCCGCTGATTTGTCATCCGAGTTGGTCCTCCTTATTGTACGTGTGAAACACTTGATATGATTAGAAAATAGAACAATAATTGGAACGACGTCCCTCTGCCTGTCGGGAATGGCCGCTCGTCTGTGTTGGGTCTCAGTCTGTGTCTGTCCCTCTTCCTGGTTGTTCCAGACCAAATAAAAACATTTCACAACCAGACGGTCCCAAAGTCAAACCAGGGAATTCCTGTCAGGGCGTTGAGTGACAACAAGGTCGGGACTGAAACGAGACAAGGGTGATGTCACTACTGGCAGTGAAAACACAGGTTTACTGTCCGGTTAGGGTGACTGGGAGGTGAGTCACCTTTAAGTCACTCAGATCTAATAAAGTAATAATCAGCCTCCGTCTGGGTTGTGTTGAGCAACCTGGCTGAGTGGTGGAAATCCGCTGAGAACCTGACAGGTTAGAGGAAGATCAGAGCAAAGCTGCAGCGGCAGCACTTTCAGGAGGCAAACACACGGTTTTTACTGCCGACCGCAGGTTCCCTGACTTTGTCTGCGTCGGCAAGTCCCGTTAAGCCTCGGGGAGCCTCCGCGTGATCCTGTAGCTGAGCTCCATTCCCAGAGCAAGCACGGGACCCGGCACGTCTTCGACAAGCCTGGACACGGACGCCCCGCAGTGAGTCACGGCCCGGAAAGAAGGCAGTAAAAACTCCACCAACGCCTCCACAAACTCCCACTCACCTCACCCACTCTCTCCAACTCCACTCTTACTCAGCCCCACGCTCACTCACGTATGTGAATGCACTCCTGCAGATACACCAGCTGCTACCAGACTTGTTTGTGCATCTCTCTTCAGCTGACAATTATTGTTTTTCAGCTCCAAACTGGGACGAAGGCCTCCTGCTGTGTGTGGAGGTGGGCATTAAGAGCATCCTGCAGGCTGCCATAGGTGGAGCAGGCGCGCACAATTAGCAGTGTGTGGTTTTCTTCTGGCACACAAATTACCTCACGTTTAATGCGGTTGAGCCTAAGTGGTGCATTTAGGAAGCCCTGCACCAAATATAAACTCTCTCTGGGGTAATTTAGGAGTCCTGGGTCACGATTGATGGTGTAATTGTTTACTTGGCTCAGTTGTTTACTTGTGTGCCAAACAGGGAAGGAATCCTTCCAGATTTAAGGATAATGCGTCTAGAGGATGTCTCCACCATTTGACATTTTGAGGAAATTTTAATTCCTTTTTAAAACCAGGAATGTGAAATGAAAGCAAACAAAACTCTAAAGTAAACAGCGGATTAGGTTAGGATGAGTGTTTTCTGTAGCATTCACGCTGCAGCTGACTACGGCACTCGTGTTCTGTTATTACTTCTGAATCTCTTTGCGGCCTCGTCGACCAATCAGTAGGACCCCCCTCAGCTGGATCAGATCCCACCCAACTGATCACTGTTATTATTGTTGAACACTCCTCAGCTGCTGCTGCTGCTTGGGGGATTCCTCAGGGCTCAATGTTCGGCCCACTACTATTCTCAATCTACGTGCTTCCTCTGGGGAAGATCCCGGCCTAGCACAGACTGAATCCTCACCTCTACGCTGATGATTGTCAGCTCTGCCTAGCTCTCAAAAAGAAGTTTTCTCTGAGTGCTTCTCCAAAGTTACAAGTCTGTTGGCCTTAAATTTTGTGAAACTCAATGACAGCAAGACCGACGCCGTTACCTTCAACCCAGAAGGTTCTTCCCAGAAAACTGGTGTCCCTTCACTCCCGTCATCACAAATCAACGCTTCTGTCAGGTCTGGCTAT
>SSNQ01034322.1:408285-418285 GCA_006942095.1 Nothobranchius kuhntae | reverse complement strand
ACTGCGGCCGCTTGAACTAGGCCTTTAAAAGCCGCATGGGGCCTGCAGGTGCTCCTAACCAGACTTCTCTCCACGTGACCCCCTTTCCTCCTCCTGCTCCGACCATCCACCCACGGTTGTGCGAGCGTTCATTAAGGATCACAGAGCAGAACAAAGCCTGGAGGCGAATCATCTGCAGCATCAAACCCGATCATCAGCACATACGTTGGCACGCTCGCCGGACTGGCTCCAAGTCCCACGCTGATGCCTGTCGGACGCCAGATCTCTTTGTTGTGAGAACTAATTGGTGTTTGACCCAATTAGTATTTGCATCTGTTTTTCAGTCATGGCCGCGTAGTCCCCACAGAGTCCCGTGTCCTTCATCGCAGACGCCACTTCCTGTGCTTCTGCAGTAGTAGGGATTTCACACGGGAAGCTGAGGGGGCAGAGAGGATGTTTGAACTCTGATCGCATCCTGTTCTGATGAGCATTTGTTGTTATTTTTTCATCAGGCCTGTCTAATTTGTCCTTCTTCCGTTTGTCGATTCCCCGGAAGACTCAAACGATGAACGGCAAATGTGAACGTTGACGTGTGAAGTGGTTGTGGCTGCGATGAGCTTCCAAGTCTCTGTTCACGTCAGGGACAGCTGATCGTCAACAGCAGGTCGGCTGGTCCTGACAGTTCGTTGTGTTTCCACCTGACGCGTTTAATTCGTCAGCATCAACTGCTGACATGTGGGCGGTTCCAGAAACCTCACCGTTGGCTCACGCAGACAGAAAAATCAGACTTTTATAAACAACGTCACGTCGGAGCAAAAATCTGTGTTTTAGGCAGCCATGAGTGAGTTCTTCTGGACGAGCTTTAAAATAAAACAGGACGGGCTCTCAAGGTCAGCGTGAGCCCGACACGTTGTGCGTAACGCAACAAAAATACATCGATCATTCAAGATTTCCCTAAACAGGTGCACGCTTTAACGCCTGTGTGGTCATGTGGTTGGAAAATAGGCCGAATGTTGTTTACGCAAGAGGTTAAATAAGTAAACAAAGCTGCAGGTAAACTCATTTTTACAAACGCCAATAAAGAAAATGACAAACGAAGACTTGAAGAACTCAGCTGCTAAAAGGGAAAGTCCAAGATTTTGTAAACACCTTCCAGTGCTACTTGGACGTGTCGTCGGCGAAGAGCCCGGGGTTCGTAGGGTCTTTAGTCTTCCTACACCCTCACCCGGGCGACCCAGCTGGGGTCGATCGGTCCCCAGCTCGTGTCCAGGTGGCCTATTGCTCCACGGATCCCCCCAGCGGATCCACAGCCACCGTGATGCCCTCACTGCGGCCTTGAGGATGGTTTTGGTGGCTTTCTTCAGTTGCAGTCCTCTTACTCCGAGGAGTTTGAGGGTTTGCAGCAGTGAGTGGCCAGCAATGCCTCGGCACCCAACCTCGACAGGCTCACAGTTAACTTTCCAGCCGTTGTTCCGGCACTCCGAGCTCAGCTCTGCATACTTGGCCCTCTTTTGCTCTCTTCCCGAGGGACTGTCAGTTCTAGGATGACCGCTTGTTTGGTGGACTCGGATGTTATCGCCATACCTGGGCGGAGAGACGTAGCTGTGATGTTTTCTGGGAACTTGAGCTGTCTACCTACATGAACCTGAAACTGCCAATCGCGAGCGGTAGAGAGAAGCCCCCCTTGGGAGCTGGGCCGGTGGTATTGTGCCTTCTGGCCTGCTTTAACAGAGGTGACGGCTTGTTGGGGAGCTGCCCGGGTCTTGCTGTGCAGACTAAGTCCGCCACAGCTTTAAGCACCTGGTCGTGGCGTCAGCAGTAGCGTCCCTCCCCTAGCGCTTTTGAGCACCAAAAGCAAAGATGGAACAGGAGAATCCAGTTTTCCAATAAAATAAACACAAACCAAGAACGAACGAACCAAAACCGGACTCGCCACAACGGATCTGGACTAACCGCGGTTATCAAAAACAAAACGTAAAGTTCAAACAAACACTTTGCCCTCGGATATAAAGACGCTACGTTTCATCTGTGAGCTAATCTAAGCAAAATTGTGGCTCAGTGAAATATTTAATGGGGCATTTTTTGAAAATGTTTTGTCTCCTTTTGTGTTGCCGTAGCTCTCTGCTGCCTCTGTAAACACAAACCAAACGCCACAGTTGATCCACTTTCTGTCCGTGTTCCGTTTAAAGGTGTGGATCACTGAGAAACCATTTTCTAATGATTATCTCTGATTATCGTCGGCCACTGAACATGAAGATAGTCTCCTACACCTACCTCCTGCAGTAGCTTCTGATAGAAGATAGTCTCCTACACCTACCTCCTGCAGTAGCTTCTGATAGAAGATAGTCTCCTACACCTACCTCCTGCTTTAGCTTCTGATAGAAGATAGTCTCCTACACCTACCTCCTGCTTTAGCTTCTGATAGAAGATAGTCTCCTACACTTACCTCCTGCTTTAGCTTCTGATAGAAGATAGTCTCCTACACCTACCTCCTGCTTTAGCTTCTGATAGAAGATAGTCTCCTACACCTACCTCCTGCAGTAGCTTCTGATAGAAGATAGTCTCCTACACCTACCTCCTGCAGTAGTTTCTCACGGTGAAACTCTTGGATTAGAAAAGCGCGACAGATCTACGTCACACCAGCTTAACCAGTTAAACGCCAAAGTCGCTTAATAACGAGCCACAGCTACAAATGTGATCCCTGATGAAGTTACTACTTCACTTCAGAAGATAGTGGAGATGTGTAACTTCATGCTGAGGTCCGGTCTTTGTTGACTGGTCTCTTTGTCTGGTCACGACTGACTCCAATTACCAAGCAGAATGTTGACTCTCTGATGAAGACATTCACTCGTCCAGCCAGAAAGGTTGACGCTGCTGCAGCACGCAGCAACAGACAGCTGGTGCTGCCCTTACGAGCTCCAAGCGTTGGGTTGGAAGTTTGTTTCACCGTGTTTGGACGGCGGTGGGTGTAGAAATGACGGGAAAAACAACGCTAATGTGACAGACGTAGCGGCAATTGGACAAAGCTGCAAAAAGAGGCAGATGCATTAAAATAATCATATAAACATTATTTTCCTTAGATCACATGACCGTTTGAATCAAGGGAAGGACGTTCCTGGAGCTGCACAAGCCTAAAAACACCAGACAAGTATGGCTGAGGCGTCTTTGTCTTGAGTGAGGCCAAATATCAAAATATCATTCTTTTTATGCAATAAAATGTCTATACGTGTTTATAAACTACAAATATAAAAAATATAATGAAAATTTAAAACTCACGTGAAATAGGACGGAACCTCCTTTACAGTTCACCTTTACCTCTAAACATTTTCACTCTACTGTCGTGTTTTGAGGGATGCATCTAACCCAAGACATGCAGAATCAACCACAAACACAGAATGATGGACAAAGATACGATTTATTTTTGGAGAAACGATAACTTAAAGCGTTCTGGGAATTCCAGTGGTCAGGAGCTGGGAATCACAGCGTCTGGAGGAGGAGAGAGCAGAATCAGGTGAGTCCTGGGAGATAAGTCGCTGCAGGATGTTGCAGCGCAGAGACTAACTGAGCGGAAGATCTTAAAGGGCTGAGGGGACGGCATCGAGCCGGGGTGGGTTCCGGGATCCAGGAACGGAGAGGGAGCGTGGCGAGAGAGCGGGTCGGTCAGGAGAGATGGAGAAACGTGGCGGAGAGATTCCAGAGTCCTGTGGAGTAGTGGATGGTGAATCCTGAAGCGCTGAGACCTGAGGCAGGTGAGCAAGGCACATGAGATCGAGACGAAGGGCAGTAGCAATCATCCGGCGTCGAGCTGTGTTCTCCATCCGCCCCAAGTACCAGACCCGCTGATTGCTGATCAGGTACAGCCGGAGCCTCGCCTTCTCCCCCTCCCACACTCACAGTTAGTCTAGTGAGAGGAGTACTCCCCCCTACTCACCCCTACTCACCCCTACTCACCCCTGCTCACCCCGGCTCATGACAGCTACAACCTTTTAAAATATTGTTGAAGAAACTCTGGCGCCCAAGGGGTTAACATCCATGGAGTCACGACGGGGAGGCTGCTGTTGGTTCAGGCCTGGTTTACACTTCTGCGTCAGCTCCGTGAGGCGCACATACACTCTCTGTGCTCTCGGACACGCCTGGGCCGTGTTGCAATGCAACTCCCCGCCAGGACAACCCTGTTCCAGGGTGTCCGGTCCAAGACGTGCACTTCCTGCAGTGTTTACGTTGTGTTTTTGTATTTAAGAAACTTTGTAACAAAGACAGATTTGTTCCTCGTCCTCCTCCACCTCTTCATGCGCTCGCCACCTCTAAACCCAGGTTTCCTGTTGTTTCCATCCCCGAATAAAACGCTTGCTGCGGATCTTTTTACTCCTCCAGTCACGGGGAATTAAACCTTCACAGTTTTAANCGCCAGACCTCTCCGGCTCGTTTTAGGTTTTGAATGCACAATGGCGGTGCTGTTGACGACAGCAGTGTCCTGACCAATCACGGACTTGCATTCTGCGTCTCGTTTGATGTTTAGAAAAGTGGACTTGACTCCGTCCATCCTTGCAAGTCTGCAGGACAGTGGCGTCGCATGTCTCTGCACTGACGCAGAAGCATAAACCAGGCTTTAGCATCCAGGAAACGGCAGTAGACGTCTCAGCTAGTAGAAGCTAACCGTTAGCATTAGCAGCTCCCCCACACAGCAGAACTCCCCCGGGCTTGTGTTACTTGTGGAGATAAAACATCAACATTGCAGACCAAACAGAGCCGGCGGTAGAAGAAGAAGAAGAAGAAGAAGAAGAAGAAGAAGAAGAAGAAGAAGAAGAAGAAGAAGAAGAAGAAGAAGAAGAAGAAGAAGAAGAAGAAGAAGAAGAAGAAGAAGAAGAAGAAGAAGAAGAAATCTTTTTCTATAGCGCCTCTCAAGATAAAAATCACGAGGCGCTTCACAGAAACAAAAAACGTAAAATATACCGTGGTGTGAAAAACTATCTGCCCCCTTCCTGATTTCTTATTCTTTTGCATGTTTGTCACACAAAATGTTTCTGATCATCAAACACATTTAACCGTTAGTCAAATATAACACAAGTAAACACAAAATGCACTTTTGAAATGATGGTTTTTGTTATTTAGGGAGAGAACAACATCCAAACCTACATTGCTCTGTGTGAAAGAGTAATTGCCCCCCTTGTTAAAAAATAACCCAACTGTGGTGTTTCACACCTGAGTTCAATTTCTGTAGCCACCCCCGAGCCTGATTACTGCCACACCTGTTTCAATCAAGAAATCACTTAAATATGAGCTGCCTGACACAGAGAAGTAGACCAAAAGCACCTCAGAAGCTAGACATCACGCCAAGATCTGAACAAATTCAAGAACAAATGAGAACAAAAGTGACTGAGATCTATCAGTCTGGTAAAGGTTATAAAGCCATTTCTAAAGTGTTGGGACTCCAGCGAACCACAGTGAGAGCCATTATCCACAAATGGCAACAACATGGAACAGCGGTGAACCTTCCCAGGAGTGGGCGGTCGACCAAATTTACCCCAAGAGCGCAGAGACAACTCATCCGAGAGGTCACAAAAGACCCCAGGACAACTTCTAAAGAACTGCAGGCCTCACTTGCCTCAATTAAGGTCAAAGTTCACAACTCCACCATCAGAAAGAGACTGGGCAACAATGGCCTGCATGGCAGATTTCCAAGACGCAAACCACTGTTAAGCAAAAAGGACATTAGGGCTCGTCTCAGTTTTGCTAAGAAACATCTCAATGATTGCCAAGAGTTTTGGGAGAAGACCTCGTGGACTGATGAGACAAAAGTTGAGCTTTTTGGAAGGCAAATGTCCCGTTACATCTGGCGTAGAAGTAACACAGCATTTCAGACAGAGAACATCATACCAACAGTAAAACATGGTGGTGGTAGTGTGATGGTCTGGGGTTGTTTTGCTGCTTCAGGAACTGGAAGGCTTGCTGTGATAAATGGAACAATGAATTCTACCGTCTACCAAAACATCCTGAAGGAGAATGTCCGGCCATCTGTTGGTCAACTAAAGCTGAAGCCATCTTGGGTGCTGCAGCAGGACAACGACCCAAAACACACCAGCAAATCCACCTCTGACTGGCTGGAGAACAACAAAATGAAGACTTTGGAGTGGCCTAGTCAAAGTCCTGACCTGAATCCTGTTGAGATTGTATGGCATGACCTTAAAAAGGCGGTTCATGCTAGAAAACCCTCAAATAAAGCTGAATTACAACAATTCTGCAAAGATGAGTGGGCCAACATTACTCCAGAGCGCCGTAAAAGACTCGTAGCAAGTTATCGCGAACGCTTGGTTGCAGTTATTGCTGCTAAGGGAGGCCCAACCAGTTATTAGGTTCAGGGGGCAATTACTATTGCACACAGAGCAATGTAGGTTTGGATGTTGTTCTCTCCCTAAATAATAAAAATCATCATTTCAAAAGTGCATTTTGTGTTTACTTGTGTTATCGTTGACTAACGGTTAAATGTTTGATGATCAGAAACATTTTGTGTGACAAACATGCAAAAGAATAAGAAATCAGGAAGAGGGCAAATAGTTTTTCACACCACTGTAAAAAATAATTTAGAAAATGATTAAAAATATATTTAAAATGAGCAAAAAATATATTTCATTACATTAAAATAAATTATTAAAAAATAAATAAAAGTTGTGTAGAGTTGTGTTGCTGTTAGCCAATCAGAGGAGAGATGTCCAAGTACCAGGAAGTAAGACTCCGAATTCTACCGTCTGAAACTCTCCTTTGATCTGGCATTTTTGTTTAAGTTGGGTCAAACTAGCCATTAGCTTATCAATCCTGCTGGACAACAGCTATTTCTCCAAACACAGAGGCTGTTGCATCGGTTTAAAAGGCTGGTCTAGATGTTTATTCCTGTATGTTTATGTTTATTAAGAAACAAAAACAACACAAAGAAGGAACACGCAGATGGGCCGAAGCCGGCAGGAAGGAAGCTGGTCCACAACAGCTCCTCTGCCAGAGTGACGGAGGAATAGGAAGAAGATCAGGAAAAGAGAGGAAACAAGACGAGCCACGAGGTCAGACAGCACACAAACCTCCGACTGGAATATTTGACATTGCTTCCTGTTTCGATGGCCTGCCTTTTTCCAACAGACACGCTGTAGCCGAGGTCGAAGCTCCGGGTCCGAGGCTCCAGAAACGGCTTCAGTGAAAACAGGAGAAAGGTTGTTTTTTCTAACAAAGAGCCACTGAGTCAGAGGTGATTGTGTTACGCTGCCTGCAGATGATCCCAGAGGGTTTGCCGAGAATGTCAGGAATGCTGCTTTAATGTGTGTGTGTGCGTGTGTGCGCGCGTGTGTGCGTGTGTGTGTGTGTGTGTGTGTGTGTGTGTGTGTGTGTGTGTGTGTGTGTGTGTGTGTGTGTGTGTGTGTGTGTGTGTGTGTGTGTGTGTGTGTGTGTGTGTGTGTGTGTGTGTGTGTGCGTGGGTGGGGGACTGTCTCTCTGATTTATACATAAACATGTGTGTGTGTGTGTGTGTGTGTGTGTGTGTGGGCGGGTGTGTGTGTGTGTGTGTGTGTGTGTGTGTGTGTGTGTGCGTGGGTGGGTGGACTGTAAGCCCTCGGAATAGCATCTGAGCAGTGTGTGTGTGTGTGTGTGTGTGTGTGTGTGTGTGTGTGTGTGTGTGTGTGTGTGTGTGTGTGTGTGTGTGTGTGTGTGTGTGTGTGTGTGTGTGTGTGTGGGTGGGTGGGGTGTAAGCCCTCGGAATAGCATCTGAGCTGTAAACGCTCTGTTTAAAACAATCAATATGCTCTCTGATTTATACACGATAAGGGTGTGTGTGTGTGTGTGTATGTGTGTGGTGTGTGTGTGTGTGTGTGTGTGTGTGTGTGTGTGCACCTCCATGATGAGAACTCTGATGCGGCAGGGTGAATGTGCGTGAGCGTGTGTGTGGGCCGCAGGGCCACCCTCTGATCATCTCCCTGGCAGCCGCTCTGCTGAAGTACTCACTGAGCGCTGAAGAGGCCTCCCAGAATGGGCAGGAACACACACACACACACACACACACACACACACACACACACACACACACACACACACACACACACACACACACACACACACACACACCGTGAACCCCTTATCGGAGCTGACAGCATCCCGTTTCCTCTGCACACACGGCTCGGACACGTATAGCCTGGATGCATCTCTGAGCCGTGTTACGATGCATCTGAACACACAACCTCCCTCGCCTCCCTCGCCTCCCCCTCTCCCCCCACCCCCCTCGTTTCTCTTCCCCTGGTGTTTGATGTGGTCTTTGGAGAACCATGTTAGAAGAAATTCTTCTCCAGCTTTGAAGTCGTTCTGTGTTTCCCGCTCTCTTTCTGTTCTCCGCTTTTATCTTCTCCGACGGTGTGATCTGGGAGGGAAGCGGGTCAGCGTGCAACAAGATACTCGGCTTGCCGCGCTAGGGACCTGTGAACTGGAGAAGTCATTCCTGTCAAAAGGATACGCCCTCGGTCTCTTGCAACACCACCTCGGAGTTTGTGACAAGGAGCTCTTTGAGGTGAGCTTTTTGATGTCCGTGTGGGCCTTCATCAAACCATCCATGTGCACTTGGGTATGTCTGACACGTTGAAACTAACGTGCCCGCTGTGACAAAAAGAAGGTTTTGATAGGTGAAGAGTGACACGGCAGCGCCGTAACGCGCCGCCGATGCAGACGTGCCCTTTTTCACAAACCAGCTTTATGACACACGAGCTGTTCTCGGAGAGGTTGGTGGGAAACGAGACGCATCATGAGAAGCAGATGTTGCAACAGTGTGATGACTCCGAACACAGCTGTTGTGTAAAATCTCAGCTGGCTGCTGTCTACAGCTGTGAGGGCGGAGAGACCTGTCAGGCCTTTCCCAGTCAACAGATGTCTTCTGTTTTTGCCTTTTTAGCATCTAAATGTTTCAGGTCAACAAAAACAACCCCAGGCGAAGCTAATCTGACTCAAAACCTCCGCAGATCATAAAATAACCCCTGACTGATGTTGTTTCACTTGGAGTAAAACCAACACCAAGCATCACATCAGCAGTCAGGCACAGTAGTGGTAGTGTGATGGTCTGGTCTGTCGATGCTTCAGGAGCTGGAACACTGACTGTAACTGATGCTAAAATCCATTTTTAATTCCACATTTTGTCCTAATCACGAAAGCATCAACTGAACAGGGAAAACTCGAGATTAATTATGTAGACACGTGTATTAGCTCCGCCCCCTTCAATAACATAACGTCTGTCAGAGTTTGCTTTAATGAGGAAGGCGCTCTTCGCCTCCCTCACTCTGGTATCATCACACTGGTAGAAACACCAGATTGTGCCTTATGAAGCTTTCATCCTGGTGCTGATGTTAAACCGGAGATCTGGGAGAGACGTCGTCCTTCCCAGGGATTTAAACAAAGCAGCCGGAGTGGAGTGTAGAACTCCTGCTTTAGCCAGCGACAGAAAACAGACGGTGAAACTCTAGGATTAGAAAATCCTGACAGATCTACGTCACCCTGTCACTAACATTCATGGACTCGCCCATCTGGGCTCACGGCGGGGAAGCTGTTGTTGGTTTAGTCCAGGAAACAGCAGAGAACTTCTCAGCTAGTAGAAGCTAACCGTTAGCATTAGCAACCCCACCACACAGCAGAACTCCTCCAGGTTTGTGTTATTTGTGGAGATAAAACATCAACGGTGCAGTTGACCAATCAGAGGACAGATGTACAAATATCAGGAAATAAGATTCCAAATCCTGCCGTCTTGCTGCGGCTCCGTTCTAGTTCCCGAAACAGGAGCGCCAGAGCTTTTTTTCCCACAGGGATCGATTCAAAAGGCATTAATTTATTAAAAGGACGAGTGAACTTTAAGTTTTTAAAGTTGCTGCTGGCATTACGCTTGTAAATAACCATAAACGTCCACGTAGAAAACAATGCGACATAAAAAGGCTGGAGACGTTTTAGGAAGCTAGCGATACGACCAGCTAGCTCACTGGTCCTGTTGAACTCTGTTGAACTCTGTTTC
>SSNQ01034322.1:403285-405785 GCA_006942095.1 Nothobranchius kuhntae | reverse complement strand
ATGTCTGTAATCTCTACATTATCATATCATACACTGTAAAATTAGCCTTTCTGTTATTTTAATTGATTTTTTTAGTCAGTTGGTAAAATTTTAATGCAGCTGTTATGAATGGAATATGATTTTAAACAAATCAACACAGAGATCTGGTGAATTTGAGCAGATTAAAATGGTTTCAACAGCAGTTTTCACACGTGAATGTGGATTTCTTTGCAGTGAACCAAAGCTGAGCTGTGATTGGTCAGAACGCATTGGTGCGCACGACCAGCACTTTTGAATTTTACCCCTAAGGGTACCAAGACTTTTTTCAACTACATGGTACATATCAGGACTTTTTCTGGCTTTTAATGTCGCATTCAAACAAAAACCATTATTTTTGCACACAATACTTGCCATACAACGCTTGCTGCACATTCAAGTGTACGTAGGAGTCAGATGAGAAAGGGAAGGTGGCTGTGATGTGGCTGCAAAGGGAGTCAAAGAGGACATGAAGGGCTGACTGAGGGCAGTTTCACTCTTGAACTCAAGGAAACAGAGGTCAAATTCCTCCTTGGGGCAGCAGTAGCTCAACAAGTTGAGCGGGTTGTCCAGTAATTCGGAAGGTTGCAGGTTCGATCCCAGCTCCGGACAGAGAATTCTGCTGTTGTGTCCTTGGGCAAGAGACGTAACCCACCTAGCCTGCTGGTGGTGGTCGGAGGGTCCGGTGGCGCCTGTGCTCGGCAGCCTCGCCTCTCATCCCCACCAGTGTATGAATGTGTGTGTGAATGGATGAACGATACACTGCAGTGTAAAGCGCTTTGGAGTCCTTACTCTGAGCGGCGCTATACAAGTGCGATTCATTTATCAAGCTAGAAGGACGTCTGGGCCTCTCTGTTTAGGTGTCACATTCTCTCCATCTTCATCATCCTCTCATACTTCCACCCACAAATCCTTAGCCCAGGACTTCATTTCCCATCATCCCCCTCTCACCGGATTTCCTCCTGCATCATCACCATTGGTAAAAGGAGGAAGTGCAAACCACAGACTCACTCGGTCTTCGATTGAGGAATCCACATCAGAGACCCGAGCTACCCAGCTCTTCAAGCATTTCGCCTCAGCTCAAGAAAGTCTTCCTTTTTGGAACAACGCCGCGTCCCCGTTCACACTCGGGTTCGGCGCCGTTGCTCCTAGATTAACTGTGTGACAGCAGCCCCCGACGCTCGTTCTTCCACCTCTGGGTTCTCCAACCCGCTACTCTCTCATGCTACCAACGGCGGTCGTGTGAGAGACACACGAACATGACATCAGGCTGCCTCACCTACGACCCAACTCTGGATAACTGGAAGGCAATGAATGAATGAATGAATGAATGAATGAATGAATGAATGAATGAATGGAGACACAAATAGGAGATAAAGCTAACGCATGTTCAATAGCTGTGTCCAGGAAACAATCAGCAAAGTAAAACCATCGGCATATATGTACTGGACAATTCCTGTCCATGGGCTGGTATTGTAAGTTTTTAATCTGAAAATGGGAGGTGGCCACCACCGCCATTTTGATTGTGTCACACGTCTCGTCAAGCCCAGACAATTCCACAAAAGGGAAAAGAGGTGGAGCCGAGGGTGGGGCTGTAAGGCTGGGATCAAATGACGACACCCGTCGAACTGAATGGACGTAGCTACAAGCTAACCCAAAGCTAAAGCGGAGGTGGGAGCTAAGCTAATGGAGGTAGCTACCTAGCTACAATCGGAGTTAACTGTGCACAACACCGGAGCTTCTGAGTCAGAGACACGCCAAGCTATCGCTGGGGAGAACCCGGTGGAACACAGAGGTCTTCTGAGAGCTCCACAAGCCTAAAATACATAAATCTAATTTTACTTACTGAATAAAATGAAGTGGAGACTCCTCGGACGCTCTAATAGTGCAATTAATACCACAGCAAGTCATTTTGTCCAACAATTGCACAAATAATATCCAAAAAGAACGCACAAACGCTACAACTAACGGTCTAAGGTGAGAGACTGAAAATGGTGGACCAATTTCCAGGCCAGACCGAGGCTCTACTGAGGCCTTTCCCCGGAGCTAGCTCTGTGGTCACGTGGGTCTGATGCTCATTAATTATACAGAATTTTAGGCTTTTAATACACTTAAACAGAAGAGTGAGAAAAACATTCACCCCCCTCAGAGTTGTCATGAGTGTAAACTTGATCATTTAAACCAAAAACATGTTCTGGTACCAGGCTGTAAACATGTTTATTTCTGCTGTGAAATTGGTATTTTTAACATGGGAGTCAATGAGGATTTGCTCGCTTCTGACACCAGCCCCTAGTGGACGAGGGTGGAACTGCAATTTTTGTCACTTCCTGTTTTGCTTCGTATCCAGACCTGAATTATGGGGGCTGGAGTAAAACGCATGTCGGACACAACCTTGGTTGGATTTTGAACATTTGGATGTGACACAGTACTTTAACGATATGCTGTTGGCAGAGAGAGCAAGAATGTGATCAAAATTCCTCGTTGT
>SSNQ01034322.1:389813-403275 GCA_006942095.1 Nothobranchius kuhntae | reverse complement strand
GTGTGTGTGTGTGTGTGTGTGTGTGTGTGCGTGGGTGGGTGGACTGTAAGCCCTCGGAATAGCATCTGAGCTGTAAACGCTCTGTTTAAAACAATCAATATGCTCTCTGATTTATACAGGATAGGGGTGTGTGNGTGTGTGTGTGTGTGTGTGTGTGTGTGTGTGTGTGTGTGTGTGTGTGTGTGTGTGTGTGCATGCATGTGCTGTGTGTGTGTGTGCATGCATGCATGTGTGTGTGTGTGCGTGCATGCATGTGTGTGGGCACGCATGTGTGAGTGTGTTTGTGTGTAGGCTGTGTGTGGTGTGTGCGTGCATATGTGTGTGTGTGCATGCATGCATGTGTGTGTGCGTGCATGCATGTGTGTGTGCACGCATTTGTGTGTATTTGTGTGTAGGCTGTGTGTGGTGTGTGCGGGCTTTCACGCATGTGAGTGTGTGTGTGCATGCGTGTGTGTGTGTGTGTGTGTGCGTGCTTGCATGCGTGTGTGCATGCATGTGTGTGTGTGTGTGTGTACGTGCATGCATGTGTGTGTGCACGCATGTGTGTGTGCGCTTGTTTGTAGGCTGTGTGTGTGCATGCTTTCACGCATGTGTGTGTGTGCGCATGCGTGCGTGTGTGTGTGTTCGTGCATGCATGCGTGTGTGTGCGTGCGTGCATGTGCACATGTGTGTGTGTGTACGTGCATGCATGTGTGTGTGCATGCATGTGTGTGTGCGTACGTGCATTCACGCAAGTGTATGTGTGTGTGCACGCATGTGTGTGTACTCCAACCTGTGCAAGTGCTGTCGGCTACCTGCGTCTGAGCCTGGGAACAGGCCGGCTGACGCACAGAAGGACAGACCAGCTCTGGAGTCCTGGCAACCTGCCCCCCTCCTCCCCTCGCAGCCCCACACCTCATTCTCAGCTCTCATCCCTCCGTCACAACCCTGCTACCTCTCCACTCTCTCTTGTCCCCCGGCATAAAGTGATTGCATATGGATTGTCACATAATCCGATTATGTCACTGAGAATAGCTTCGCCTCCGTGGGTTTCCTCCAGAATCTGCATTTGGATCACTTTTCCACGCGGAGAATCAACCCAGATTCGTTACGTTGGTGTTCACCGTTACAGTGTGAAGGCTCCGTTTCACGAGAGCTGACACGGCTTTCGCCTGTGAAATGGTGTTAGGAGGGGGAAGTCTGGGTTTTGGATCGACATTAA
The DNA here is from genome assembly GCA_006942095.1 of Nothobranchius kuhntae. Taxonomy (NCBI): domain Eukaryota; kingdom Metazoa; phylum Chordata; class Actinopteri; order Cyprinodontiformes; family Nothobranchiidae; genus Nothobranchius; species Nothobranchius kuhntae. The sequence goes on along the minus strand of SSNQ01034322.1, from coordinate 402,074 downwards.
AGAGCTTGCTCTCTACACCGGCTCTTTGCTCAGCCATGACACACACAATGCAAACGCCTCAAAGCTCGTTTTAAGGCAACCTGCCTTTCATCTGGTGCCGAGAAAACAAACAGAAATCTTTCAAAAGGTACGCACTTGAAACGTTTCATGCTTGAGTCTGCACATGTTTACGCAGCAAGACACTGGAAGCCAGAAGGAATGTCTGCAATCTCTACATTATCATATCATACACTGTAAAATTTGCCTTTCTGTTATTTTAATTGATTTTTTTAGTCAGTTGGTAAAATTTTAATGCAGCTGTTATGAATGGAATATGATTTTAAACAAATCAACACAGAGATCTGGTGAATTTGGGTGGATTAAAACGGTTTCAACAGCAGTTTTCTCACGTGAATGTGGATTTCTTTGCAGTGAACCAAAGCTGAGCTGTGATTGGTCAGAACGCATTGGTGCACGACCAGCACTTTTGAATTTTACCCCTAAGGGTACCAAGACTTTTTTCAACTACATGGTACATATCAGGACTTTTTCTGGCTTTTAATGTCACATTCAAATAAAAACCATTATTTTTGCACACAATACTTGCCATACAACGCTTGCTGCACATTCAAGTGTACGTAGGAGTCAGATGAGAGAGGGAAGGTGGCTGTGATGTGGCTGCAAAGGGAGTCAAAGAGGACATGAAGGGCTGACTGAGGGCAGTTTCACTCTTGAACTCAAGGAAACAGAGGTCAAATTCCTCCTTGGGGCAGCAGTAGCTCAACAGGTAGAGCGGGTTGTCCAGTAATCGGAAGGTTGCAGGTTCGATCCCGGCTCCGGACAGAGAATTCTGCTGTTGTGTCCTTGGGCAAGAGACGTAACCCACCTAGCCTGCTGGTGGTGGTCGGAGGGTCCGGTGGCGCCTGTGCTCGGCAGCCTCGCCTCTCATCCCCACCAGTGTATGAATGTGTGTGTGAATGGATGAACGATACACTGCAGTGTAAAGCGCTTTGGAGTCCTTAGTCTGAGCGGCGCTACACAAGTGCGATTCATTTATCAAGCTAGAAGGATGTCTGGGCCTCTCTGTTTAGGTGTCACATTCTCTCCATCTTCATCATTCTCTCATACCTCCACCCACAAATCCTTAGCCTAGGACTTCATTTCCCATCATCCCCCTCTCACCGGATTTCCTCCTGTGTCATCACCATTGGTAAAAGGAGGAAGTGCAAACCACAGACTCACTCGGTCTTCGATTGAGGAATCAACATCAGAGACCCGAGCCACCCAGCTCTTCAAGCATTTCGCCTCAGCTCAAGAAAGTCTTCCTTTTCGGAACAACGCCGCGTCCCCGTTCACACTCGGGTTCGGCGCCGTTGCTCCTAGATTAACTGTGTGACAGCAGCCCCCGACGCTCGTTCTTCCACCTCTGGGTTCTCCAACACGCTACTCTCTCATGCTACCAACGCCGGTCGTGTGAGAGACACACGAACATGACATCAGGCTGCCTCACCTACGACCCAACTCTGGATAACTGGAAGGCGAATGAATGAATGAATGAATGAATGAATGAATGAATGAATGGAGACACAAAGTGGAGATAAAGCTAACGCATGTTCAATAGCTGTGTCCAGGAAACAATCAGCAAAGTAAAACCATCGGCATATATGTACTGGACAATTCCTGTCCATGGGCTCGTATTGTAAGTTTTTAATCCGAAAATGGGAGGTGGCCACCACCGCCATTTTGATTGTGTCACACGTCTCGTCAAGCCCAGACAATTCCATAAAAGGGAAAAGAGGTGGAGCCGAGGGTGGGACTGTAAGGCTGGGATCAAATGACGACACCCGTCGAACTGAATGGATGTAGCTACAAGCTAACCCAAAGCTAACGCGGAGGTGGGAGCTAAGCTAATGGAGGTAGCTACCTAGCTACAATCGGAGTTAACTGTGCACAACACCGGAGCTTCTGAGTCAGAGATACGCCAAGCTATCGCTGGGGAGAACCCGGTGGAACACAGAGGTCTTCTGAGAGCTCCACAACCCTAAAATACATAAATCTAACTTTACTTACTGAATAAAATGAAGTGGAGACTCCTTGGACGCTCTAATAGTGCAATTAATACCACAGCAAGTCATTTTGTCCAACAATTGCACAAATAATATCCAAAAAGAACGCACAAACGCTACAACTAACGGTCTAAGGTGAGAGACTGAAAATGGTGGACCAATTTCCAGGCCAGACCGAGGCTCTACTGAGGCCTTTCCCCGGAGCTAGCTCTGTGGTCACGTGGGTCTGATGCTCATTAATTATACAGAATTTTAGGCTTTTAATACACTTAAACAGAAGAGTGAGAAAAACATTCTCCCCCCTCAGAGTTGTCATGAGTGTAAACTAGATCATTTAAACCAAAAACATGTTTTGGTACCAGGCTGTAAACATGTTTATTTCTGCTGGGAAATTGGTATTTTTAACATGGGAGTCAATGAGGATTTGCTCGCTTCTGACACCAGCCCCTAGTGGATGAGGGTGGAACTGCAATTTTTGTCACTTCCTGTTTTGCTTCGTATCCAGACCTGAATTATGGGGGCTGGAGTCAAACGCATGTGGGACACAACCTTGGTTGGATTTTGAACATTTGAATGTGACACAGTACTTTAACGATATGCTGTTGGCAGAGAGAGCAAGAATGTGATCAAACTTCCTCGTTGTCGGGTGTGACGTATGTCCAGCCAACCAGGAGAGGGGTGGGTGTGGCCAGCAATAGCATGTCTAGCAATAGCATGCTAGAACTACTTAATATGAGAGGGACTTTTGGCCCAAAAAAAACCTCATGAGCCTACTGGGAGGGGTATTCATGGGTAGTTTCTGCCCGTTAAGCACCAATAGGCCGCTACAGCGTGACCCTTCTAGACTCCAGTCAGAATTGACAAAACTTCTCGGATAAAAAATGAAACGTCTTCAATAAACCGAAGAAGTCCAGCTGGTTTCATTCAAACCCCTTTTGGCTACCATGACCTGGATGACTGGGAACGTTCACCAGCTTGAAGGAATGTTAGATATGTGGGGGAAAAAACAATTCTCCGGACCCGCTTTAGCTTAGCTTAGCTTTAGCTTTAGGTTAGCATAAAACACAGTAAGTGAATGGATCCAGCTGGCAGTTTTGGAGTTTTTCCTACTTGTCTAACTCGGGGAAATAAGTCAACATACAAGATGATTAAGATAGTTTTGTAAAATATAAAAGTTTAGAATCGATTTTAAATACAGAAAAGCTGCATCCAAACATCTCAATTTGGTGGTCTTGAATTTAGTATTGAACTAAATGTTTAGCTCATCAGACCCTAACAAGCTGAAACGAGGGCAGGGTGAAGCGATCCTACCAAACGTCTCAGTTCCTGTCAGGGTTCTCTTTGTAATAATTCATAAACAACAAACTCATTTCTTTGTTACGCCTTTCTTTTCTGGCCTTCAGCAGCACCAACGCTTTTCCACAAGCTCGCCTCAAAGCGGGATTCTTGCCCTTGTTTTGGCAGATTGCCTCTTCCTGGCTTTGTCCTTTCCGAGCAGTTGGTTGTGTTTTCTCCTCCTCGTCTAGCCAGACTCCCCAAAGCTTCGCAGCAGAGATGCAGAAAAAAGCCCGGGCGGAGCCGCCGCTGTGGCTCCAGGCCGAGTGCAGCACACTTTCACGGCGCCTACAGCAGTCGTCTTTAAATAGAGCTAACCCAGTTTGGACCAAACACACCAAACACCTGACGAATCAGGCAGTCGTGGAGTTCTACTAATATTTTATGTAGTTTAATAGAAAAACAACTTCATCCACATCGAGAGGAGCCAGTTGAGGTGGCTCGGGCATCTGGTCAGGATGCCTCCTGGACGCCTCCCTGGTGAGGTTTTCTGGGCAGGTCCGACCAGGAGGAGACCTAAAGGTAGACCCAGGACACGCTGGAGGGACTATGTCTCTCACCTGGCCAGGGAACACCTTGGGATTCCTCCGGAGGAGCTGGTCCAAGTGGCTGGGGAGAGGGAAGTCTGGGCCTCTCGGCTTAGGCTTCTGCCCCGACACCCGACTCTGGAAAAACGGATGAAAATGGAATGGACATCTTCATGGAGGAATAAAGTTGTCGGGTGTATCAGAGATGGACAGGAAGCTGAGTACAGAGAGCTGGTGGAGCGCTTTGTGGCATGGTGTGGAAACAATCATCTGACCTTGAACGTGAACAAAACAAAGGAGATGATTTTAGACTTCAGAAGAAACAGGGTGGAGTCAAACACTGTTTCCATCATGGGAGAAGAAGTGGAGGTGGTTGAGGAATACAAACACCTTGGAGTTCACCTGGACAACAGACTGGACTGGAGAAAGAACAGCCAAGCCGTTTACCAGAAGGGACACAGCAGACTGCACTTCCTGAGGACGCTTAGGTCCTTCAATGTCTGTAGCAAGATGCTGCAGATCTTCTACAAGTCTGTTGTTGAGAGTGTAATCTCTTCAGCCGTCGTCTGTTGGGGTAGCAGCATCAGAAGCAGGGACCTGAAAAGGCTCAACAGCCTAATAAAAAAGATTGGTTCTGTTCTGGGGACGACTGTGGAACCGCTGGAGGAGATCATGCAAAGAAGGATTCTCCAGAGAATCAAGAACATGATGGACAACCCTGAGCATTCTCTCCACAAGACTGTCCGACAACGGAAGAGTGTCTTCAGTCAGAGGCTTCTTCAGTTTGGCTGCAACACTGACCGCTACTGGAGATCCTTCCTGCCAACAGCCATTGTAATATACAACACCTCTTTGATGACTTGATTATTATTATTATTATTCTGAGCTACTACAGCAATCAATTTCCCTCTGGGATTAATAAAGTATTTTTGAATTGAATTTAATTTAAATGTTAGTAATATTAAGACAGTTCTAATGGGACGTAGCTGTTTTCTCGTCACGTTAACTTTGTGTTTCATTAAGTTGTAGAGAATAAAATGTTCTTAGCTGACCTGCCCGTTAAAGGGTTAAACGAAGCGGAGTGAGCTTCCTCTGATATTCTCCGTCTTGAATTGATGGGAAATCTCATCTTTCATCCTTGGATGTCGTTTTTCTCCGTTCCCCACCACCGTTGAGACAGCTCTCCGACATCCGAGGTTCTTACCCCCCTTTGACCTCAGGGCCCAACCTTACCGGTCCAAAGTGACCCGGGGCCAATTTAATTCAGTTGAATTGAGTTGAGTTCATTAATCTAGCACCGATTCACAACAAAGCAAACATCCCAATTCAGTCTTCTCATCAGTTAAAAGTAGGAAAACCCAGCTTTGGAGGTAATGACTTTTTTTTTTTTACTAGTTAAGCAACTAGAAATCTGTACGTGGCGTTTGAAAGATTCTGGATGTTTTACACGACTTTTGTGTCTGACTTCCTGTCTGGTCCGACCTGAACTGCTCAGCTCGATGCGTTCTGGAAGCGCAGCGTGTAAAAAATAGATCACAGTGAGTCGTGGAGGATGGCTGCTTATACTGAGCCAGGATCCTCTGCAGGTTTCTTCCTGTTAAAAGGGAGTTTTCCTCTCCACTGTTGCTGCATGCTTGCTCAGTGTGAGGATTGCTGTAGTCACTGACACTCGTCAGTGACTCGATGCAATTTGCTGGGTTCCTTATATAGGAAACTTTACTGATGGGCTTAATGACCCGACCCGTACTGGGATGTTTACGGCGTGAAGGTCCTTGAGACGACTCTTGCCGTGATTTGGCGCTTTATAAATAAACTTGAATTGAATGGAACTGAATAAAATTTAGAGAGGCAGCATGTCACTACTCTTCTGGGACGCATCTAAAACACTTTGGAGCCGGTGGAAATGCATCCATCCACAGGGGCGGATTTAGCAATTTGGGGGCCCAAGGCGACATGGGGCCCCCTTACACTAAATTTTCGACAATCTTATTTTTAACTGGATTTGCAAAACTCTCCCCTCTTCTGACATGTGTTATTTTCCCTTTTTATTAGTCCTCCTCTTTTTCCTGTCTTTCTCTCCCTTTGAGTGCGCTCTTCTTCCCGTCAGTGCTCCCGTGCTTTTGCCTTTGTTTATTTTTTTCTATTTTCCATTTTGGTCCATGTTTTCCTCCCTTTAAACGTTTTCCATTGCCTTTCCTTTTCTGCTTCCTTTGATGTTTACATAGAAAAACGACGTCACTTTTGGAAGTGAAGATAAAAGCTTTTTTGAAACAAAGCTGCTCCTTTCTCTTATTGGAGCCGCGAGGATAACTCCATTTCATGCTTCATGTTTTCACTACCGCTTCGAGTTTTTACGAACGCTCCCGCCTCTCTTCTTCTTTTTATTTGTGGTCTTTTGGCACTTGGCAAATGAACAATTTGGTGCATTACTGCCACCAAATGGATTGGAGTGGAGTGACTACCAATCACTTCCTGTTTGTGCATCGGCATCTTAAAGGAATAGTTCATTGTGGCATTAAGGGGTGCTGGCGGTCAGGGCTAGGGGGCCCCCAACACAAGGGGGCCCCAGGCAGCTGCCGACCTTTGCCTAATGGTAAAACCGCCACTGTCCATCCAGTAAAGCAGCAGCTAATTGCTGCGTAGTACGCTTGCAGATAATACACAACAATTACACATCTGGTGGAAAAGCCTGGTATGGGTCACTCGGATCACCTCAGAAGATTAAACTTTAAAAGTTAAATAGCAGCAAAAATATGTCAATGTGTCGCTTTTAGATACTGTAAATGATTCTCCTTTGGCTTCTGTGGCAGTGTGACTCAGCCTTCATTGTTCCGCTGGGGAAGTTCCTCAAAAAGTGGCTTCAGGTCTGCCATGTTTGGCCGAGGCGCTGCAGCTGCTGTCAGAATAACGTTCACCGTTATTTTCTCTACCAGATGGGAATGTTTCATTTGGACGACTGAAAAAAGCGTCAAAGTCAATGAAAGATTGGTTTTCACGTTACAAAAGTCTCGTTACATATCGTACAACACAAGCACCGATGGGCGGTTCTCATGATTGTCTTGATTTCCTTTTGGAGGAGCAGCCCGGTTTGACACATTCAGCAGGAGTTTCCATCGGTTGAGTCAAAGCGTTTGGAGCTCTGCCTGCGTCAATGAACCATGTTGCTCAATCGCCACGAAAACCACAACAGATTGAGGCTGTGACTTCACCAGCATTCAGGTTTGTGCAAATTCACCAGGAGGTGAGCTAAAACGTCAGAGTGCAAAAGTCTATAAAGTCAAGAGTAAAAAATGTCATCAGGAGATTTTCCACCGGCACTTTTTCCCATTGGAAGAACTTTAAATTCATAGTCATCTCCCAGGTTCTCTGACTTTGTAAAAATGAAAATCCCATCCAACGTGTCTTTTTTTTTTTTTACTTCACCAAAACCGATGGCCTCCCATCTCCAGAGGTCAGCAGTTAGAAGTGGGAGACACCCTGGACAGCTTCAGGTCCAACACCAGGACATGAAGACACAAACAACCAGTCAGCCATTCTGTCCTTGAGACAATTCAGAGGCGCCACCTAACCCAACATGCATGTTTTCGGTCTGACGGAGGAAGAGGGTGTTCCCAGAGAAACCCATGATCGGAGGGTCGTGGGTTTGATTCCAGCTCCTGTCAGGGGTATTCTTCACTTGCCTGTGTTGATGGTGGTCAGAGGGGCCGATGGCGTGAAGTGGAAGTCTCGCCTCGGTCAGACCGCCCCAGGGCGGCTGTGGCTACATAGTTACCATCATCAGCTGTGTGTGAATGGTGGAAAGCTCACTGGGTGCCTAGAAAAGCGTCATATAATCAAAATCAACTATTGTTAATATTCACGCATGCATGGGGAGAACAGGCTAACTCATAGAAGAACCAGAACCAGAAATTGAACCTGCAACCTTCTTGCTGTAATCGGCACCATCGTGCAGCCCTATCCTGGCATTTCTAGAAATAAACGGAAAAGCTGCGGACTAAAGTTGAGCTTGTGTAATTAGAAGTGCTCTCCGGTGCCAGTGGACCTCATTTAAACGTCAAGTTGTGATTCAGAGTCTGGCATCGAGGTCAAAGTTCAGGCATCGCCTCGCAGGTTCGCCTGAGTCTGACTGGCTGGTCTCCAGCCTGATGGTTGGGTGGGCAGCCGACCCTAACCGCTGACATTTGGATGCTTTCATATAAAACCAAACCTCATGTAGAACCCAAGCTGGAAAAAACAGGACCCGTTAAAGCTCTACGGTGAATATAATACGTGTGTTACATAGGAGTGAGCGAAAAAAGAAACAGAAAGGTGGAGAAAAGGGTGATGCGTGTTCCTCGTGCCTCTTCTGCTGGTGCTGACACTTCCATCTAAAACAGAAGGACACCACTTCCTGTTACGTTTTATTTTTGGCTGACTCGATCATGGAAATTACCAAAAATAACTGTTGTGGTCTCACACACACACACACACACACACACACACACACACACAAGCCACGACCTTTGTGTGTTGAAGACACGCAGAGAACAGATGTGTCCAGTTTTAAAAATCCAGGAATTACTCATTATTGTAGTGTGTGTGTGTGTGTGTGTGTGTGTGTGTGTGTGTGTGTGTGTGTGTGTGTGTGTGTGTGTGTGTGTGTGTGTGTGTGTGTGTGTGTGTGTGTGTGAGAGAAGAAGCAGGGCTGGTATCCAGCATATTTTACTGTGTTCCCTACTTCAACACACCTGATTTTAATCAGCCCGTGATTAGCAGCTTCTTCGGAGCTTGATGAGCTGCTGAACAAATGAACGGTGTCCTGGATTAGGCTCTAATCATTAGGGAAACAATCACAACATGCTGGAAGTTCAGGGAAGTTTGGGACCGTTGTCCTACAGTGTGTGGTGCATGGTCACACGGCAAAAACTACACACAAACCGATTTCACTCAAAGATTCCCAGATTGGATGGAAATTCTTGTAAATTTCCCAAGATCAAACATGACTAAACAAAAATGGTGGATGCTGCACGGTCTTGGATTCCCCTTCAGTGACCTCGTGTTCTGATTGGCTACACGTCTCTTACAACTGGCAGCGTGTTCATTGTCCTTCAAATGAGGGTAAGAGTCCAAGTAATTGGACCAAAGCGCTCTCAGTGCACCACACATGGCAGGAATATCTGATAAGATTATCTTTAGAGCCGTTATGGTAATTTGGGGCATCTTCAAGATTGATTTGGGAATTGAGGGAACATGCTGCTGAGTCCAGTTGCTTGGTTCTTCACACGGGAATCATCGGCGGTGCAGAACAGCAGCGGAACGTCAAATAGAATCCATTATCTATGGGGGCTCCTCAAACCAGCCACAATGTTCAGGCGTGGCACACGGCGCCGCTAAAGTTTGTGTAGGGTTCTGTTTTTGCTGCTTCTGGAACGCGTCAATTTCCCCAGAGAGCTGGACAGGAAACCACACACAGTTTCAGGGTAAAACTCCCGGTAATTTTCTAAATGAAAGACTATTACTGCGACGCGACTTCACATCTACGTAGATTACATCCATACGTGTGACCTAATGGCTTATTTACTCCCTGCAGCGTTCGAGAAGTGCAGCGGTGGGTTTTTCATGGTTTTCATCCTGGCGGCGGAGAGGAACAACATCATGTGTGACATCAAACAGTGATTTCAAACACGATACCTTCGTTTTGCTTTAATGGCGGACGGCACAAACAGACCGTGAACTATGAAGTCTCAAGGGAGTTAATGATCTCGCGAGTCCAGCGAGGAAGACTCTCCTGGAGTCTTGACCGAATTGAAGCTCGCTAGCAAAACGTTTTGCTGCCGTTCTGCACTGCTGATGTGAAACAGGGCTTAGACAGCATTGTGAGGAGGATTTTCTCTATTTTGGCCAAATTGTCTTAAAAACTCTTGATGTTTGCTCAGACCTTCTGTCTTCAGTTTACACCAGGAAAAGTAGAACCAGAAACACAGATGTGAAACATCTAGCAGTCTCACAGCACAACAAGTCATCTCAAGGCACTTTACAAGGAAAAAAATCTGGTGAGCCCATCAGTGAGTTCAGTTCATTATTCCAAGCAGTGGTCGCGGAGGCAGAAACCCGGGTGAGACCAGGGAGCAAGACTTCCGTATGGCTTTGAGGAAATTCTGGTCCACCGTCCAGCACCTCAGGAGGGGAAAGCAGTGCGCCGGTGTGCTGCGGACCTCTACTCAGGACGCTGTAGATCGGAGGGCAGAATACTTCGAAGACCTCCTCAATCCCACGGGCACGCCTTCCGGTGAGGAATCAGAGTCCGGGGACTTTGGGTTGGATTCTCCAGCCTCTGGGGCTGAGGTCACTTAAAAAGGGGGACCGCAGGGCGTGTTCCAACTACAGAGGGATCACACTCCTGAGCCTCCCTGGTAAGGTCTATTCAGATCGCTCGTGAAATTTGTGTGCTGTCCGCTCCTCCTCTGTTCACATCAGGCGAGAATTTTCAACAAGCGCTTCTGCTCACTACTGTTTTCCAAACCTCAGGGAACGCTTTGGGATTCCCCTGGGAGAGCTGGCCCAAGTGGCTGGGGAGAGGGAAGTCTGGGCGTCGTGGCTTAGGCTGCTGCCCCCGCGACCCGACTCCAGATACGTGGCTGAAAATGGATGGAACGATGGATTCCGATTAGTTAAACTGTTCCTACCTAAGAAGACCCAGCAGATCACATGGAGTCACTGACTTATTATGTCGGTGACTTTACAGCAATCCTCATAATGAGCAAGCATGTAGTGACAGTGGAGAGGAAAACTCCCTTTTAACAGGAAGAGACCTCCATCTTGATCAGTTTGAGCAGCTGCCTGCAAACTGGTAGCTAACTTGGTCTTATTTTATTTCTTTTATGTAGATTTTGGGTTGTGATTTATGTCTTAGACTTGTTTATTTGTTAGGTTAGGGTGAGAAGCTCGGTCATCCGGGAGGGGCTCGGAGAAGACCCGCTGCTCCTCCACATTGAGAAGAGCCAGTTGAGGAGGCTCGGGCATCTGGTCAGGATGCCTCCTGGACGCTTCCCTGGTGAGGTTTTCCGGGCACTTCCATTCGGGAGGAGGCCTAAAGGTAGACCCAGGACACGGTGGAGGGACTATGTCTCTCACCTGGCCAGGGAACACCTTGGGATTACCTCGGAGGAGCTGGCCCAAGTGGCTGGGGAGAGAGAAGTCTGGGCCTCTTGATTTAGGCTACTGCCCCACGACCCGACTCCGGATGAGCGGATGAAAATGGGTGGATGGACTTGTTTATTTGTTGCTGTCTCTGTTTTCTTGTACTTTATGTGCTCTGTTGTCAGTAGACCCACTCGAAAACATGATGATTCACCTGAAGTGATTGGACCCTAAAATATAAGTTAATAGATAAAATAAATTTACCAAACCAACAGTGAGCCATTTGGGGAGCCATTGGGGGAGCCATTGGGGAGCCATTTGGTTTTAAAGTATGTAGATGTTTACACCACACAAACATCAGTTTAATTAGTTATTTCCAGCGCTTCTTCGCCATGCTTGTATTATTTGTAATCAGATAGCTCCCTAATTTTGGACCCACTTGTACTTTACTTAACCAACCTCCATTCCAGGGGGGCCTTCGCAGCATCTACTGGTTGTCTTGAGCTGTGGGATAAAAGCTCAACTATTACTTTCCCTTCTGTTCTGGCTCTTTGACCACGCTGACCCAGAGGACCACACACATGGAAGTCCACCAAAGATCCCAAAAAGGGATTCAGGCTTTGTGAGCAGTGCTCCAGAGTCAATAGTGAGAAGGAGGTAATAAAGAATACTACAATCCTCGCGTCTGGAACGAGCGGCCAGGGGACCTCAGGGCCGCAGAGAACGTCCATGTTTTTAGAAACAGGCTCAAGACCCATCTTCTTAGCTTAGCTTCTGACTGATTACTATCACTTTTTAAATTAATTAATTAATTAATTAGGTTTTTTTTATTCATTCTTTTTGTATGCTATTTTTAAACAGAGTTTTTTTACCATAGATTTATGATCAACATTATTTTAACATCTATATAACTTTTTATATAACAATTCTCATTTTAGCTCTTATGATTTTATATTTTAACCTTAATTTAACCTTTTTCCAGTGTTTCCTCAGTGGGTGCCCTCTGCCCCGGGGGCGGTGGTTGGCTGGGGCGGCCTGGGTGCTTTCCAGGTGTGCCTGGGTGGAGGTGGGGGTCTCCGCTCTCCCTGGGTGCCCTGTGTCGGGGCCTCGGCTGCTGCTGTGGATCTGCTGCTGTCGGGGCAGATGGCTCCCCTGATGGTGTTTCCTTATCCTTATCTTAGCTCGTCTGGCTCCTCTGCTCTCCGTTCATCGTGTTCTTTGCCGGGGGGGGGGGG
>SSNQ01034322.1:369766-382116 GCA_006942095.1 Nothobranchius kuhntae | reverse complement strand
GGGGGAGGGGGAGAGGGCTGAAGCAGAAACTACCGTTGTTAAAAGAGATGTGTTTAACTTTGAAAATGTGGGCGCAATTTTAATTGTCGAAAACTCCAGCGAACCATTAGTTCATTTTGCTCAAATAGAAATAGAGGCCTGCCTCTAATTCTGGTCCTCCTTCCAAGAAAGGCCTGGAGCTTGATGAGCTTGAGTCAAATACAGGCCCGGGCCTGTATTAGAGGATTTACGGTATTTAACACAAGAGGCAGAGCCTGTTCTTAATGGCTGACCAGATCGTACCACTGTTGTGATTAAACACTATTAGTCACCAGCAGCAGCATCACCGAGGCCTTGTCTGCCTCAAACCCACACGAGCACAAAGATCCCAGGAAAACTGAGATCTACCCATCGTGTGGGGATGCTGTGGTTCGGGGCTGGGGGGGCTGTCCTCTTGTTGTCATGTTACGGTGGGTGACATCATTCTTTATGAAGTCTGTCATTACAGAGCGCTAAATATTCTGTGTGAGACAGAAGCTTGTTGCCTGCAGTTAAAAGGCCCTATAGGAGGTTTCAGGGTGTGGGGACTGCAGCGAGGGGCCCGTTGGGGAAAGCACCAAACCACAAATCACTTAGTGGAACAAAGCTTCACAAGGACCAACGAGTGGTCACACAAGGCTCGAAAATAGGAGAAGAAAGTCAAAGTTTTAAATCTGTGGTCGCTCTCTGTGAGATTTTAAGTACTTTCCATTAAGGGCTGCTTCCAGAACTGCTGTAAAAGCTCCCATATTAGAGCGCCGTCATCACTTTACAGGCATTTGTCAGCATGTTGCTGCTGGACAGGATGAGGCTGGCGAGTAGTAAATTCTGAGCTCGGTGGCTCACATCCACTGACTCATCACTGCATCAACCTTAAAAGGAACCCAGACCATGAAGTTTTTGCTAAAACCCAAACTTTGCCGTCAGAAGTAAAAACGTGGCATTAAAACAAGCCAGCTGCTTTCTCTTCAAGTCATTTTAAAATAAAATATATTCAGTAGGAGACCGCCATTGTTATTTACTTCCCAAGGCATTGTGGGTAGTGACCTCTTATCTGGTTCACACCGCTTCGGTTCAGCCTTTCCTGTTTCAGCCGGAGAGGCAAGCGGGTAGCGAGGAAGAAAGTACAGTCGGCAGGAGAAAATGAAGGCTGTGAGGCGAGGATGCGAGAGTGGGGCCATGCCGACGACGATGGAGCGTTTGCTGCAAAGAGCTTTATAGCAGCAGCTATCCTCGATGTTACTGAAACACATAATAAAACATTTATAAAACTACCTTCATTATATGTTAGCTCAGAACCACGTAGGGATGGGTACCTTTGACATTTGAATCGATCCGGTTCTAATTACCGGTACCTACGAATCGATACCGGTACTTAACGGTACCAATTTTCGATACTTTTGAGTTTTTATTATTTTAATTCTCTTTTATAATTAAATATATATTTTTCTCAATATATAACCATATTTGATAAATATCACGATAAATAACATTCAACTGTTTGTATTTTAGCATCGTCCTTGTAGTTTTATAAGCTGATAATTAAACTGAAGCAAACATCTTTACTGTGAACTAAATTTACTGTGTATCTTCATTCCTTTTGCCTCCTTTTTCATTTGATTTTTCCTACTGGGAAGTTAGAATTTCCGAGGAGAAAGCAAACGCACCATTAGCTGATAACAATGGTGGCAATGGAAGCTAACATATCAAGCTAACGTTATCTTTAACAGTTTATTTAGCTGCTGGAGCAGATTAAAACGATGCCTCACTTAGATCGTCACTGGTTTCGTCTTCACCCGTCGCATTTAGTAAAGTGAAGCCAAACTTTAGAGCGCGTTCATGTTGTTCTAGTCGGAAATTCGGAGTGCTGAGGAGAAAACAAACGCACCATTAGCGAAACGGAAGCTAACATATCAAGGTAACATTATCTTAAACATTTTATTTACCTACCAGAGCAGATTAAGATGAGGATGTCTCACTTAGATCGTTGTCGCTGGTTTCATCATCACCCAGTTACCCATCACCTTTAGTGAAGTGGACCCAAGCTTTAGCGTGCGTTCTTTCTACCATGCTGCTCTGTTTACAACTGGCTCGCAGCGAGCGACGACAGAACGCTCTTGCGCATGCGCAGCTGTCTTGGCAAGTTCTCGTTGTGAAGGACGGGTACCGAAACGAGGCACCGTTTGAAATGACGTGAATCGGTGCTCGGTCGGTACTATGGAATTCAGTCGGTACCTTAAAAAGTACCGAATTCGGTACCCATCCCTAGAACCACGACATTAAAAACATTGGATTCTTCTTTATTATACAGCAAAATAACATGACCAGCATTATTCCGTGATTTTCAGATACTCCGTGCATCACTGCACCAAAACTCCATTAAGATGTTCTTTGGACAAGCCTCCGTGACCTGGTTGGTGCAGGCCTTCCTAACAGAAACCAGGTGACAGCAAGTCAAAGACCATAGCGACACAATGAAAATCACAAGTTCGGTGGACTGTGTATCTCTTCACCTTACTGTTGTACGAATATGAATATATATAAATTGCTGTAGTCTACATTTTTAGTTTTTTTTTAGGTCTTACAGGTATGCTTCGTGTCACCAGTTTACCTGGTGGCTGGCTAGGGAGAGGAACACGCAGAGTCATCCCATCTTGTGCTGTTGTAAGGATGGTCTGTCCTGAACCAACAGGCTTTTACAGGGTTTGACACGGCAGATGTTGTTCACGTAGAGGTAGGTGAGGCACAGACAATGTTACATTCCACCACATTACCAAGATCTTCGCAGGTCAGAACTTCACGCTAAACGCTATATCAGGAGTGCGCAAGGCAGCAAAACTACGAGGTTCTTTTAGCTTCGGACATGAAAGTGTTTCGAGTTACCTTTACATGTTTCGACCGTCGTCTGCGGTCTCCATCAGACCACACGGACACCATCACAATTCCAGATATCCGGGGAGTCACAGAACGTGTACAAAGGGCCATGAAAAAACAACAAGTCAACACAACCGTCAAACCTCACATGAAACTCAGACAGCTACCGGTACACCCCAAGGACAAAATAGAACCAGACAAGAAATGCAACGTAAGCTACGAAATACCACGCGTGTCGTGCAATAAAACATGTGTGGGGGAAACCGGCAGAACATACGACACAAGAAGAAAAGAGCACCAGAAGGAATGTGAGAAGGAAACAACAGAAAGACTCACAAGGACAAGAAAGAAAGAAAAAACAGAGGAGCAAACCCTCAAGTCAGCCGTCTCGGATCATCGCAAACGAAATAATCACATCATGGACTGGGATCAAGGAAATTATCAACACAGAGAACAACCGGTTCAAGCGTTGGGTCAGGGTGGCAATAGACATAAGGAAACGGGAACGTCGGAACATGAACTGAGACGAGGCGGCCTATCAGCTGTCTCGCACCTGGGATTCCCTTCTCCAAACACCAGTCAGCAGAGGTGGGCGTGGCCGACCCGGCGGATCTGACAGATGTGGGTTGGCCACGCCCACCAGAAGAACAGCTGATAAAGACGCGTCACACAAACACCTGTGACACTTCTGATGAAGACCGCAGACGACGGTGGAAACGTGTAAAGGTAACTCGAAACACCTTCACGTCCAAAACGAAAAGAACCTCGTTTAATATTTAAAAACAGGACCTAATGAACATTGTAAAGGATGGCAGCAAAACACTACAAAGTGTCCTCAAAATATATTTCAACTAATTCATACATCCAATCTAATGTTGATAGTACCTAATGATAGATGATGAACACGCGTTGTTAGTGCATGGTACCATCATTTAACATGCTTCCCAGACCTCATGTTTCATCTTCTTCAGCCCTATCAGCCTCCACTTTGTTGGTTTCTTTTAAATGTTTTGCATGACGACCTTCTCGTGAAGAAAGCTGTGGACCCAACGTGTCACTGTAACCCTTCTCTGTAACAACAGCTAAGCCAAATGTGAACGCCAAAGCTAATGTCTACAATCAATTTGCGTCATCGTCCCACAATGCCTTGCACGCTCAAAAACATGGCTGCCCCCGTACCTTAAAAAGAGTTTGAAAACGTGTGAATAAGAAACATTTTTGAGTTTTTAACTGTGTTTTCATGTAGCGGAGATACTTGGTAACATCTTTAGAGCAGCGTGTCGCATATGGGGCGCAGAACGTAAAAGTAAAGCATTCGAAAACTAGCATCTTTCCCGCAAACATTCGGACGTTTAGTCAACATTGAAAAGACGTCGGGCCGACACGTCCCGTCATGGCTGAAAAATTGTTCCAAAATGAAAGTTGAACCGACGTCTTTTTTGGACGTGGAATTCCACGTAACAATTATACATGTAACTACAAATCTGAGTGGAGTTTTAGGAAATGTTACGTAATTTTTTTATTTTTTATTTGGACCATCCTACCATGACCATTTTTGACCGTGGACACGACGTTGCCGTCGGACCAATATTTGCTGGGATGCTATGTTGAACTACACGTAACTAAATGTCAAAATAACAATTATACGTATAACTGTAGCATGTACGAATGTATCTGAATGGATTTTGAAGACATGTTCTGTTATATATTTTTTACAAATTCGGGCCGTCCTACCGCGACCATTTTTGGACGTGGACACCACGTCGGCGTCGGACCAATGTTTGTTGAGTAACTACATTTAGAGGTTTTTTAGAACACATTAGGATTAAAAATCACTGTTAAATAAAAAAGTATATTAAAGTAAATCTAATTATTTAGATTGAAATTGTAATAAATAAATATACATTTAGATCATAATACTAACGTATAACCTGAAATCTAATATTTTGATTGAAATAATACGTTGAGTAAAATGTATAGATTTAAATAAAAAATTTAATATACGAACTAAACAGTTTGATTCAAACCTTTTTATAAAGACCCACTGCATTTTTATTGTTTACATCCAGGTAACAACCCCATCTCCAGGCGTTATCCAGAGCTGTACCTCCACGATTTAAACCAACAAAATAAAAGCTTGGGATTTAGATTTCACTACTTTAGATCATCTAACACATCTTTGTGCAGATGATCAAAAATAAAAGCAGGATGAGAAATACTTCTGTTTGACTGTAGCCTGAATTAGCATGTTAGCTGTTTTTTTAGTTTAAAATGGCAACATTTATATTTAAATGTCAATATTCACGTTTAATTTTATTTATAAAGATTTGAAAAAAGTATTTAGATTTGATTTTATAGACCCCTTGACATGTGACATCACGCGCCCCCACCCCTGCCCCCCCAGCTTCTAGCTGGACGGCAAAAAGATGGTCCTCCACCATTGACCACCGTTGTTATTATCTGTTAGTTGTCAATAAACAGAGCTAAATATCCATCCATTCATTTTCAGCCTCTCGTCTGGAATCGGGTCGCGAGGGCAACAGTCTTCCTTTAGGTCTCCTCCCGGTTGGACGTGCCCAGAAAACCTCACCAAGGAGGCGTCCAGGAGGCATCCTGACCAGATGCCCAAGCCACCTCAACTGGCTCCTCTCAATGTGGAGGAGCAGCGGGTCTACTCCGAGCCCCTCCCGGATGATCGAGCTTCTCACCCTATCTCTAAGGGAGAGCCCAGCCACTCTTTGGAGAAAACTCATTTCAGCCGCTTGTATCCGCGATCTCGTTCTTTTGGTCATTACCCAAAGCTCACGGCCATAGGTGAGGGTAGGAACGTAGATCCACCGGTAAATCGAGAGCTTCGCCTCCTGACTCAGCTCTCTCTTCACCACGACAGACCGGTACAACGCCCGCATCACTGCAGACGCAGCACCAAATTCCTCCACTTGGGGCACGACCTCATCCCTGACCCGGAGAAGGCGGTCTACCCTTTTCTGACTCAAGAGTTAAATAGCGACAAAATAAAATCCATCAGCATGGTTAACAGCTGCAGGCTGCACAGATAGACATAAGAAGGACATTAACGTTACATTTAGCACGTTTCCAGCTGTTAAAATATGCTGAAGGCAATAGTTAACAGCCATGAAGAGAGCTCTGGTGGATAAACCATCCACATCATGGCAGACAAGGTCTCATAAGAAAAGTATCTGCATCCATTATTCTTCGTCGTCACGGCAATCCTTCCGGTTACACGTTTGTTGCTGCAGCTGTGGCTCGTCCAGGCAGCCGGTCCTGATGAGGACTGTTGTCTCACACCTTGTTAGCTATTTCAAACGAACTGGAAGGTGTACTCTAGACACGGTTAGCTTTGAGATGTTTATGCTTAATCCGCGTTTCAACAGCGCGAACCTACAGGCTACCACTTCATCTGAATTTGGCGGGAAACTTCATTTTCACGGCTGCCTGCGTGAGCAAGCGGAAAACATTTAGATTAAATTCACATATTTAAAATAGATTTTTTTTTCTATTTTCTTTGAAAAGTACATTATCACTAAATCAAAGAGTGACAAAGAAAATTCCAGCGTCTCGTTTTTATTCTCATCAAAAATCTGCATGTGAATAATTTTCCATTTAACGGCTACAGCCGATGTGGCGTTTAACAATTGGCGCCTGACACACGCTCGCTGACAAGAGCCAACCTGAGTGACGTTTGGGCTTGAGCAATAGCAGGTTCAAGTTGCTGCTTGTGTTTTCGCCCGGGTTTCAAAACCCGTGTGCACCGGAGTTTGCGACAGCCGTGCACGCAGCTGCGACCCTCAGCTGGAGACACTTGTCAAAGGAACCACAGAGAAGCGAGGCAGTCCAGACTGCCGTGGAGGGATTTAAGCTCCCTGATGTGGTGCGGGAGAGCTGTTAGAAAAGAAAAAGTGATGAGTCACCAAACTTCCCAAAATCCCCCATCCTCCCCCTTCCTGCTTTACTGGAAGAGGAATGCTGTTTTTTGCCCTCCTGTCCCAGACGTTCATCTTCTTGACAAGCGGCGGGGTCAGGGCCGGGGTTAGTGTTTGTCTGCGTTTCATCCCCTCTGCTGGGCCTGATCCGGCGTGTACGGGTCTAATCATGGGAGGCGGGTGGATGAACGTTTGTTAGCATGGTCGGCTGATGGGGTGGGGGAGTGAATAGTTAGGAAACTGCTTGTGAAATAGAAGAGCCTTTGTTCTTCATCATAAATAAGACTATTTATTCTGGTTAGGCCGGGATTTGCCAACTGCCACATCTGTTCACCGTTAATCTATCAGGGATTAGACACTAAACTGAAATTAGCTCCTCAGATTTACTTTTCCTGAAGAGAGTTCGACCTGTTTGCTTCTCCACAGTTTTACTGATTTCATGGTTGTTCTTTGATCTTGTGTCACAGCTGACTTAAAATCTAGGCTGTTAAAAAAAAACACCTAAATCATAATTCCTCTGGATTTATCATCCCAGAGTCAGAACAATCCCAGCTTCCTCTGTTTTTGTGTTTTCAACCACATCCTGTCTCCCATCAGCAATGAGAAGTGTGTAAAGACCGTGTTTGGCATCTTCCTGCCTTTGATCTTCTCTCAGCGTTTGATCCAGTTGATCCTGAAGTCCAGTTGTTTCTGGCCTCCACATCTGTTTTATTGGATTCATAATGATGTCATAAAACACCTCCTCCTCCTCCTGGGTATGCAGAGCTGCAGGTGCACACCAACTGTTTAAAGATTCAATTATATTTTCCCATTTTTAGGACCTCATAACAACAAAATACATTACAGGAGGTTCAAATGTAACTTTGGTTGATATAAAACATGTTCATGAAGTATTTTTGCACCAAATCTGTCTCACATGAGTCAGTTTAAGCAGTTTTATTCTGGACGTTTTCAGTACCTTCCAGAAGGAGCCATTTCAGGGCTCTGTCACTTTAAGAAAACAAGCTGCTTCTGGCCACGCCCACCCATTCATAATTGGCTGCTATATATTGAGAAGCTCCTATATCTGGGAAGAGCTCAGTGTAGAGTATAAATATGGCAGTTTTAAATAAATATGTAGCCAACGTGCTAATTCAAAAAACAGGACCCTTTCAAAATAAAAGCATGATAAACATCTCTAAGGCCCCTGAGCCCTTTTGTGGGCCATTTTTCTCTGGTCCTGTTTGGATTCTCTGTGCACATTTTTTATTGCACACTTAGATAAAATTATCCAAAGGGGTTTGAATGAAGGCAACGGGACTTCTTAGCTTTCTCAAAGATGTTTTGCTTCTCATCCGAGGAGTATTGTCATTCTGACTGAAATGTGAAAGGGTCAAGCTTATAAACTGTAGCTGTCTATTGTTGCTTAACAAGCTGAAACTACCTATGAATACCCCTCCTCTCTACCTCAGGAGGAGTCATTTGTGTCGTTTGGGTCTATTGTGTGGGAATCGTTGTATTGATTAGACCTAGATTGAAACTGATTGGTAATTTGATTCAGAGCTGCATTATATGTGCTGTAGCCTGGCACGTCTACACAAGCCAGACTAAATGAACATATTATTTAGTCCGGCAACACTCCATTGACAGCTCTCGGTCGTGGGGTGGGTTCTTGGCCTGTTGTCTTCCAAACGATCTCCGCATGCTACTGGACAATGAACAACGTGACGTACTCACTGCAACGGATATCGTAAACGAGGCGGTCCACTGTTGAAGATGGCAAAAATACATCCTTTTTTCTAAATAAAGTACTTAAATACATCTATCTGCTCCTGATTCTAATAACGCCCAAGTCCAAAGAGTCTGTAACTGATGTCAAAGCCATTCCAAACGAGCTGTCACCACCTTGTTCCATTTTGTTGCACCATCCCGTCCACCAGACGAATAAAGGGCTCTGATTGGCCCGCAAAGCGGATAAAGCGCTGTGATTGGTTCACAAAGCAGATAGAGCGCTATGATTGGCCCACCATTATGGACCAATCACAGCTCTCTATGTGTTTGAAACCCCTGTAGAGAGCTGTGATTGGCCAGCCAGAATGCTGCCTTGGGCTGCGGAGGTTCCGATGGAGCGTTCCTACACCAGACTCTGGTCTAGTTCACTAGGCTATCTGTGAAAGAAGTCCAGTTGCCTTCATTCCAACCCCTTTGGATTACCATCATCTGGATGACCGAGAACCTTCAACATACTGGTAATCTAGTGCTGAAGAAGAAAAACCAGATTAAAGTAACGCAAAATTTAAAAAAAGTAATGAAAATGAATGATTGAAAATCAGACGTTGCTTCAACAGAATAACGTTTTCACTATTCCAGACGTTGATATCTGAATTTCGCCGTGTTTGGAATCGGACACGTTTGAGCCTGGCTTGAGTTTCGGTGAAGCCTTAAATACTTTTAATGAGGATGATTAAATTCAGGAGGACTCTGGTTATTTCTCACAGATAGTGCTGATGGGAGTGGTGCAACAGCGAGCTGGGAGTGAAACCAGCTGCTCTTGGTTCATGTGCTGCTGCAGGAATTCAGAATGACCCAACAGAAAGAGTTAAAGGGTCACAGGAGGGCTCCAATCCTGCGTGACACCTCTGTTTTCAAACACCTTTCAGAATGCACTCGCCTGTAATCATCTCCCAAACCGCAGCTGCGAGAGCCCGTTTTGTCCTCTTTAAAGCAGCGACATGTGACAACTGCATGCCTTTTATTGTGTGTTTACTTTGCGAGTGCATCACTTCTTCAAAGTGTTCAGACTCGTCCTCTCAATCAGCGAGCGGGCCTCGCCACAGGGATCAGAGGCCATGGAAGCTGCACACAAGTTCACCCCGGATGATGGATCCTGAAGATACGAGACAACTTGTGGGGTCAGCAGCTTTCAAGTCACCCCGGCGCAGCGTTAGTGTCGGTTCCCCCGTGTCACGGCGGGTCTCCGTCGGAACGGATCAGCCTCACGGGGAGTTCACTTTGACTTTGTGCTGATTGTGCACAAGACTGGTGTGGGAGAAACTGGAAAACTAGCTGGCTGCTTTGTTCCTGCAGAATGTGGTTCAGTCAGCTAAAGTTAGCAGTTTTTCACCACTTCATCGTAGTGCAAACACAGAGACGACACGGATAAACCATGCAGCAGGTAAACTCGAAACAAGAATGCCTGAGTCGCGTTTCAGAAACCAGAGAGCATCACTCAGCCCCCAAACACCGGTCCAACAAAAACCAGTTTGTTTTGGTTCAAAGTGAAACTAACTGCATGTTTTCACACATTCATGCAAACTGTCTGTAGCAACTCATGGCACCAGCCAGTGGACACATTTCACTGGAGTCTTCATCGGATGGACGTCTTCGACGTTCAACCTTTGGAACCGTTTTGATTCTAGATCCAGTCCTAATCAGCACAAAAGGGCTAAACTCCTGTCCACGCGTCGCCGGGTATCCCACAGAACCAAGACCTTCTCTACGGTTCGGCCTGTCGTCACGCCACAGTGAAGATGAACTTTCAAAGGACCGTGTTGTGGACGGTTATTGCCACCACATATTATTCCAAGGAACGTTTTTCAGCAAAGAAGCGGGTGATTTGGGGAACTACTGCCACCTACAGGCTTGGCCTTTCAGTGCACTGAAGTGTTTACTTAAAATGAAACAGCTGGGAAGAAAATCAGCTCCTCTAAATCCAAGATCGTGGTCTTGAGTCGGAAAAGGGTAGAATGGCTTCTCCGGGTCACGGATGAGGTCTTGGCCCAAATCTACGAGAGTAAGTATCGAAACCAGACCGTTTGAGGTCAAAATCCTGGCAGGATAGGTGGTGGGTGCCTTTAATTTACTCAGAGTGACCTCAGCAGACGTACAGAAACGATTTTTTATTTGTGCCAAAATGCAGGTCAAACACTGTTTGTTTGTTCTGGGATTTTTAAGCTGTCAGATTAGCCGTGGATTATGCCCAAACTGCAACTAAACAACTCCAGCAGGATCCTTTCAGCTGTTCCTCCGCTTATTTGATTCCACGCTGCTCTAAGTGTCCAAATGAGTCCACACTGATTTGGATCAGGACGGATTAAAGCCTCTCCTCCCATCGCTCTTCCCGTCCAGCAGCGACGGGATGAGCAGCAGACTCGCTGCCAGGCCAGAAGCAGGAGTGTTGATTGTGTTGGACAGGTCCAGTAAACAAAGCCCTGCATGATGCTGAGTCAAGCGAAGTGTCGCTCCGTGCGAAGGGCCGAGGCTTCGCTTGTTGACAGCCCCCTCGGTGCCCTCAGAGGCCGGGCCGTGTGATCAAGGCTCTGAGGGAAGGGCATCGATTAAACTGGTCTGGCTGCAGCGCCGAGGACTGTCGTGCTTGTTGGACACGTTTGCTGAGTGTGTGTGTGTGTGTGTGCTCTCTGAAGAAGAATAGGGAAGTTGTGCAAGGCTGAAGGTGTGGTTGGCATTTTCTGGCTGCTGTTTAGGATCTGGTCTCACACCCAGCAAACGGTCACGAACGGATTACCTCTGGCAACACTTGAAGTTTGGGAGAGTCACTCTCCCTGTTTCAAGTACAGGAAACTGGTTCAAAGACCAGAGGTCCGGGACCTTCACGGGTCATTTCTGCCTTTCGTCCCATTCAATAAAACAATCCAGAGCCACAAGCAAACGTAAAAATTCAATCAAAGAAAGAAAAGAAGAAGAAAATATAATTTCTACAGCGCCTCTCAGGATAAAAATCACGAGGAGCTTCACAAAAACAAAAAATGTAAAAATATTTTTAAAAAATTAGAAAATGTTTAAAAATATATTTAAAATGAGCAAAAATAGACAATTGTGATTAAAAAATGTAAAGAAAGAGAGAGAGTGAACAGGAAAGAGGGAAACCAGTGGATCCTGAGGAAGGTGGAATAGGTGGGGAGAGCAGAATAAAGAGAGAGAGGTGAAGAAGGTCATACAAAAGCCAGCTTGAACAAGTGAGTCTTCAGCTGCTTTTTAAAGGAGACCACTGAGTCCACTGATCTCAGGCTCAGGGGGAGAGAGCTCCAGAGTCTGGGGGCCACAGCAGCAGATGATCTGTCACCTTTGACCTTTAGCCTGGTGCTGCACAACCAGTAGGCTTTGATCACTGGACCTCAGGGACCTGCTGGGGGTGTAGGGACTAAGAAGATCACCAATGTAAGATGGTGCTTGTCCATGTAAGGCCCTATAGACCAGAACCAGGATCTTGAAATGAACCCTGAGGTTGACTGGCAGCCAGTGAAGCTGGAGGAGAAGCGGGGTGATGTGGGTGTGTTTGGAGGACTTGGTCAGAAGCCGAGCACAGGCGTTCTGAACCACCTGTAGACGGTTCAGGGAGGTTCTGCTCAGACACGTGAAAAGAGAGTTACAGTAGTCTAAGCGTGAGGAGATGAAGGTGTGGAGAACTGTCTCAAGTTCAGAGCGGGACAGAATGGGACTCAGCTTAGCAACGTTCCTGAGATGGAAGAAGGAAGAGCCAACAAGAGAACTGACATGAGAATCCAGGGTGAGAGC
>SSNQ01034322.1:350177-359831 GCA_006942095.1 Nothobranchius kuhntae | reverse complement strand
ACTGATCTAGAAGTGTTTGAGACTTGTTCTGGATGTGTTCAAGAATCATTGTAGAAGTGTTCAAATCATTCTATAAGTTTTCAAGAATCGTTGCAGAAGTGTTTGAGAATTATTCTAGAAGTGTTTGAGACTCGTTCTAGGTGTGATCAAGAATCATTGTAGAAGTGTTCAAATCATGCTATAAGTTTTCAAGAATCATTCCAGAAGTGCTTGAGAATCATTCTAGAAGTGTTCAAGAACTGATCTAGAAGTGTTTGAGAATTGTTCTAGATGTGTTCAAGAATAGTTATAGAAGTGTTCAAGAATCGTTCAACAAGTGTTCGAGAATCATTCTGGAAGTATTCAAGAACTGTTCAACAAGTGTTTGAGAATCATTCTAGAAGTGTTCAAGACCTGATCTAGAAGTATTTGAGAGTCGTTCTAGATGTGTTCAAGAATCGTTGTAGAAGTGTTCAAGACCTGACCTAGAAGTGTTTGAGAGTCGTTCTAGATGTGTTCAAGAATAGTTGTAGAAGTGTTCAGGAATCATTCTAGAAGTGTTCAAGAATCCTTCAAGTGTTCGAGAATCATTCTAGAAGTGTTAAAGAACTGATCTAGAAGTGTTTGAGAATCATTCTAGATGTGTTCAAGAATCGTTGTAAAAGTGTTCAAGAATTGTTGAAGAAGTGTTCGAGAATCATTCTAGAAGAGCTCAAGAAATGTTCTAAAAGTGTTCAAGAGGTTTTTGAGATGTGCTCAAATGTTCAGGTAGTGTTTTAGAAGTGCTCCACAAGTTCTTAAGAAGTGCTCCAGAAAGGTAGGTAAGTTTGAAAAAGGTGTTTGAGAAGTTTGAGAAGTATTCCTGGGACAGAAGATCAAATGACTTGGCCCTGAGGATTTCTGTACACTGTAGACAGTACTTTAAAGAGCAAGTCACCCCCAAATCAACTATTTTTTGCTGATAAACTATATAAATGTGTGTCTAAATGTGCTGCAGACACGTGTAGTCAAGAATTTGGTACTTTAGTGCATCTTAGTTAAAATTTAAATATTCTGCCTAAAACTGTCAGTGTTGCGCCATTGTCAGGTAAAAAAGCGCTGCATTTGAATTTAAATCTGCCACCGCTATTGGCTAAGAGGTATGCTATGATGTAAACTGGTACATTATGATGTCACAATGCTGTTGTGAGCCTGTGTGTGTGTATTTGTTAGTGGCTCCGCCCTCTCGGTCTGCTAGGTAACAGCATTTGTTGCATTTTTCAAACATGAAGAGGGAGTGGAGTAAGTTTCTTGTAGGGGGTGACTTGCTCTTTAAGTAAAATTTACAAAAGTTTTCAAAAAGAATACTTATCTGTATTGTGTACACACAAACGCCATAGCAAGAAATTCCCTGCCAGAATCAGGCACCTCTTACGTGAAACAACCTGAGGGAAACAATTTCATTGAAACTTTTTACATCCGGCCTATTTTTGTGTCCAGTGGTACTTTCCATTAGAACTTGGAATTTCCAATTTTCTGTTTGGAAAATCAACAGAATGTCCTCCAAAGTCAGACTTCTGATGCAGAAGTTGAGGATATTTCAATTTTAGAATCCAGCATGGCGGTCCTGCACATAAAACACATCTCTGCGACTGGATTAGACGGTGTTTCACTTAATTTCACATAACTCGTGGTGAAATGAAATGCTCTGATCTCCCTGCAGCTGTTTTAGCGGCAGGGCTGACAGTCCCACCACAGAGCGATGCACTGATCTCACCCCCTCGCACCTCTGTCAGTCTACCCAGTCGTCTTATTATTAACATTTTACTCCTTTTTTAATCACCATCTTTCTAATGACTTACAACACTCTAGGACGCTCTTCCTTGCATGCAGGTTGCTATCATCTTTCACGTTTACTGCCAGCAATGAGGACAACGGGACAACGTCTCACGTTGCCCTGAGGACCAGTGCACCTGATCCACTCAGGGGGATTGGTCCTATCACGAGGACGGATGGAGGGACTCTCCCTGAGAGGAGGCATTTGTCGGCAGTCTGCCGTGACTCACCCTCGCTGGCCATGTGCTGCCTGCTTCTGGGCGTGAGGGAAAGGGGACTTCTCAGACAGAAAGCACGACAGGGGCAAAAACGAGCAGTGAGGAGCAACGACCTGGCAGAGGGAGGCAAATCAAGCAGAACCAACTTCTTTAACTAAGTTTGTGACCTCTCGACCTCCAGCCCGGGCCTCTCCGGCGGGGTCACCACGACTCATGGCTCCTCAGTTTCAGTCATGCTGGTTTCACCAGAACAACGAGAGCTCAACAGAGAGCTCAGAATGCCTTATTTAAAGGATCAACTGCTAGTCTGTATTAGCATGCCCGCAGAATGAATGTCATCCTGGCCGTTTTAAGACGTGAAGCCGTGTCGGCTCTCTGGCCTCAATGATCTGTATCCCTGTGGTTCAGGAAGGATGGAGGAGACGACTGATGAAGCAGGAATGTCCATAAATCTGTGCGCGGACGTCCTCCCTGCTCTGTTTTACGTGCCCTGACAGCGTGTGGCTTCGTGTCTGGAAAGCAGCTTTCTAATCAGACCTGTGGGCGTTTCCCACCTGCAGCTACACTGTCTCTGTTATGTTTGAGGCCTGTCCCTCTTCACTCTGCGGTTTTGTTGTTTGTCTTTCCCCGTGACACCTGGGAACGCCGCGGGGGAACTAAACCAACTCCAGATTCCTGGACACGGCTAATCCCAGCCCGACGACGGCTTCAGCAGCACGTGTGCGAGTCCGCGCTCTGAAAACGAGTTTCGGTGGAAAGATTATGAGCAAATAAAATCTTATCTGTAGATAGCTGTCTGAATGACATCAGCTTGAAGAAATACAGATTAGCTCTGACTGTGTTGACAAGATAAAGGCTAATCTGAGCAGTGTCAATGTCAAAGTGGATTACTGCTGTATTAAGACAACTTAAATCTAAAAAAATGAGACATTTTGTAATCTTGCTGTAATTTTACATCAACTTATTTACAGAAACAAGTTGAAATGTTGAGATGAAGGCAGGAATTAAATGTTCACGCTGTATTTATGCACGTAGACGCACACACGTCTGCTGCGTACTGAGACAAAGAGGAAATTATTTTAGCTCATAATCTGTAATTTACTTCTGCAGCATGCAGGTCGTACAGGTGGCTGCAGCCTGCAGAGATGCTCTGAGGAAGGGGGAGTGTTTGAGACTTTTATTGTGAAGGGTTAGATCATGCTCTTTGGGTTTTGCTGTGAAACAGCCCCGAACGCTCGATTACAATCATAAAGATGTTACAGTCGTGGTCAAGGGAGCAACAGGAGTCACTTCCTCAAGATAATCTTGAAATGGCCCGCCTACGTCTGTTTTTCTCAATAGTTTTGTTGAGTTTTTCTTGGAATTTGAGCTTTAATCTGAACACTCAGTGTGTTAAACTGATAGGAGAAGGTGATAACGGTCTTCCGAGTTATGCTACATGTGCTGCATCATTCTGACTAAACGTCCAAAGTAAACGATTAGAGGTGAGTCAAGGAAAAAATGGAAAAAATCATGTTTGTGTTTACTCGGCGGTGTTGTGTAGTTTTCTGTTTGCACTTTAAGAACGTGTGTGTCTTGAAACAATATAAAAAAGGAAGCGTCCCCATTTTGTTCCCGAGTACAAAACCACAAACGTCGAAATAAGAAATAATTGCTCAATGTGAGCTGCTGGCCCTCCCACGTCCACCCTTCTAGTTCCCCCCACCAGGGAGCAAGTGCGTCAGAGCGGGCTTGGAAAAGAGGAGAAGTAAGGCCTTTTGACTTTCAGGAAGGAAACACATGTGGGGAATAAGGAAAGAGAGAACGGGTGAAAAGAGGAATTAGCACAGAGGAAGAGGAGCTATCCGAAAATAGAGAGCCTGAGCTTGAGCGTGGCCTTGCCCGGGACTTTACCACAGCTCCCAGCATCGATCGTTAGTCAGCGCTGGTCTGCTCCTCGGTGCGTGTGTGTGTGCGTGCGCGTGTGCGTGCGTGTGTGCGTGCTTTTGTGTGTGTGTGTGTGTGTGTGTGTGTGTGTGAGAGAGAGAGAGAGAGAGAGAGTCCACGTGCAGCACTTAAACACGTTAATATAATCAATAACATTTTTGAGTGTATGTGTCTTTATTAGTGAAAATAAACGGCGAGTATGACTGAACCACGGCAGGAAGGATGATTGTGGTTCTATCATCATGAACCCAGAGACAACCGCTATCTATCTATCTATCTATCTATCTATCTATCTATCTATCTATCTATCTATCTATCTATCTATCTATCTATCTATCTATCTATCTATCTATCTATCTATCTATCTATCTATCTATCTATCTATCTATCTATCTATCTATCTATCTATCTATCTATCTATCTATCTATCTATCATCTATCTATCTATCTATCTATCATCTATCTATCTATCATCTGTCTGTCTATCTATCTATCTATCTATCTATCTATCTATCTATCATCTATCTATCTATCTATCTATCATCTATCTATCTATCTATCTATCTATCTATCTATCTATCTATCTATCTATCATCTATATCTGTCTGTCTATCTATCTATCTATCTATCTATCTATCTATCATCTATCTATCTATCATCTATCTATCTATCTATCTATCTATCTATCTATCTATCTATCTATCATCTATCTATCTATCTATCTATCTATCTATCTATCTATCTATCTATCTATCTATCTATCTATCTATCTATCTATCTATATATCTATAATCGTTTTAGCCAGTGCTCTAAAGCTAATTGTCCACTAGAGCCATCCAGTGGTGCCTTGAGGAAATTTTAAAAACCATAAAACATAAATCTCACCGGTCTTGTTCTTATTGTTAATATATATATTTATTTTCATTAGTAGTACTGGTAGTAGTAGTATCATACACTGTAGTGTAAAGCGCTTTGGAGTCCTTACTCTGAGAGGTGCCATACAAGTGCGGGTCATTTATCATTATCTTGAATAATAAAGGATTTTTTGGTACTCCAGAACATTTCTGGTCAGGTTTTCAGTTCTCTAAGGAAACAAACGCAAGTCCTCCAAACACACCCACATCACCCCGCTTCTCCTCCAGCTTCACTGGCTGCCAGTCAACTTCAGGGTTCATTTCAAGATCCTGGTTCTGGTCTATAGGGCCTTACATGGACAAGCACCATCTTACATTGGTGATCTTCTTAGTCCCTACACCCCCAGCAGGTCCCTGAGGTCCAGTGATCAAAGCCTACTGGTTGTGCAGCACCAGGCTAAAGGTCAAAGGTGACAGATCATCTGCTGCTGTGGCCCCCAGACTCTGGACCTCTCTCCCCCTGAGCCTGAGATCAGTGGACTCAGTGGTCTCCTTTAAAAAGCAGCTGAAGACTCACTTGTTCAAGCTGGCTTTTGTATGACCTTCTTCACCTCTCTCTCTTTATTCTGCTCTCCCCACCTATTCCACCTTCCTCAGGATCCACTGGTTTCCCTCTTTCCTGTTCACTCTCTCTCTTTCTTAACATTGTTTAATTACAATTGTCTATTTTTGCTCATTTTAAATATATTTTAAACATTTTCTAAATGCTTTTTTATATTTTAACATTTGTTTTGTTTTTGTGAAGCGCCTCGTGATTTTTATCTTGAGAGGCGCTTTAGAAATGATATTTTCTTCTTCTTCTTCTGTATTGGAATGTTTACTGTGTGAAAGTCCTTGAGACAACTCTTGTCCAGATTTGGCGCTTTACAAATAAACTTGAATTGAATTAAATTGAAAATGAAATCTTCACGTAAACATTAGTTTGTTCTTTTCTGATGTTGACATTTTTTTCTCACCTGAAACATTTAAAGGTTACAAAATATCAAAAGAAAAAGAACATCCATTAACAGTTAGGGGAACAGTTCCTGGACTTTATAATAAAATGAGTTTTTGTTCCCCCTAGTTTTGATTGGTGAACGTTGCATTACTGTCAAATACTCTAAAAACTTCTCGTCCTACTGTTTAGGCTGACTAAACTGATTTTTAAATGTCGTATTTAAGCCGGAGCTTTTATAATTATCGTGTTATTTTTAACAAACGTCATTTCAGATTTTAAAATAAAACATTTTAATTCCAAGAATTCACAACGTGAAATGAAACGTGAAAGAAAAGAGGAGTAATAATGATGATAAGTTTGTTTTTGTTCCCCAAACACGTGACAATGTCCGTTGTCGTGGAAACGCTCCACGTACGGAAGCTCGTGTGGATCATAAGGGGTGAAAAACGCGACAGGGGAGGAGCGGCAGCGAAGGGCCGATGTCTGACGTGGAAAGTGCCAGGGACGGAGTAACAACCCAACTTTAGGGCGAACTCTGTCGCTTCTCCGGCTGTAACTGCAGCGGGCCTCCCCCGGACAAGAGCATGAGTCTGGACAAAGCAGAGCCGTGTGACTCACTCTTAACCTGGGTAAGCCTGACATCTAGCCACGGAGCTAACGGGTGACAGCAGGACTGGGCTGATTAACCAAACTGTCGTCTTTGATCCTACGCAGCCAAACATTTAGTTTTACGAGCAACCCACAAGCAATTTGAGTCTGACAGCGTCTAGCTGTAGACACCGACTCAGGCTAAGACCAAACTAGCAGCTAGTGTTAGTTTAGCTAGTAGCTAACTCTGACACCAGTTAGGACCAAACTAGCAGCTAGCGTTAGTTTAGTTTACTGGCCATGAAACATCACAGGAGGCTAGTTTGGTCTGAGTAGTCCTAACCGTGGTGTCAGAGTAAGCTACTAGCTAAACAAACGCTAGCTGCTAGTTTGGTCCTAACTGGTGTCAGAGTTAGCTACTAGCTAAACTAACACTAGCTGCTAGTTTGGTCTTAGTGGTCCTCCTAACTGGTGTCAGAGTAAGCTACTAGCTAAACTAACACTAGCTGCTAGGCTAGCTAAACTAACACTAGCTGCTAGGCTAGCTAAACTAACACTAGCTGCTAGTTTGGTCTTAGTGGTCCTAACTGGTGTCAGAGTAAGCTACTAGCTAAACTAACACTAGCTGCTAGTTTGGTCTTAGTGGTCCTCCTAACTGGTGTCAGAGTAAGCAACTAGCTAAACTAACACTAGCTGCTAGTTTGGTCTTAGTGGTCTTCCTAACCGTTGTCAGAGTAAGCTACTAGCTAAACTAACACTAGCTGCTAGTTTGGTCTT
Organism: Nothobranchius kuhntae; assembly: GCA_006942095.1. Classification (NCBI taxonomy): domain Eukaryota; kingdom Metazoa; phylum Chordata; class Actinopteri; order Cyprinodontiformes; family Nothobranchiidae; genus Nothobranchius; species Nothobranchius kuhntae. Next base: position 352,677 of record SSNQ01034322.1, on the reverse strand, counting down.
AGTGGTCCTCCTAACCGTTGTCAGAGTTAGCTACTAGCTAAACTAACACTAGCTGCTTGCTAGTTTGGGCTCCACACACAAACCTTAAGCCCCATGCTACTGAAGAAGCTAGCTGTATTTTTCAGCTCGGGGAAAATCCACCTGTTTGGCACCTGTCCCCAGTGGGAAGCTCTCAACACCAGCTGATATAATTAGCATCTTAAGCTTGTAATCCCCATCATATTTAGCGTATTTTATTTGCAGAGATTTACTAGCTTTTTGATAATCTGCCTCATACTGAAGATATAAGACCTGACAGAATAACAAGATACTAGAAATACACAAATCACGTTTACCCCACTCTGAGGAAGTGTTGGTTTTTATAAATATCAGTGGATAACGTTTATCAACCCACAGTCATGTCTGTTTTCATCACTGCAGAATCACGTTTATGAATAGTTTTAACCTGAAGCCACCACGTCTTATTCCTGGTAGGAACAGTCACCTTTGATCTAGTCCAGGAGGGAAAAGGATTTCCTGAAACACTGACTGGCATTTAAGCACCAGTAATACCAGAATGTGACGTCGTTCATGAAATACAACAAAAAATCCCTGATTTCCAATGTTTTTATTCTCAGTTACAGACTTTTCAGGTCCCATCATGCAGCAGCAAACGTGAGCTAACGAGTGGAGTGGCCATCGCACACGTCCTGAACAGACTGTAAGCAGATCTAGTTACTCATGTGCAAACGGTTTGTTAGAGTTAACATGTTACACTCTGGGATTTACGTATCTGTGGGATTTGCATTTTAAGTGCTTTTGAGTTGTGCAACTCTATGCAAAGTTTGAACTGCTGCATGGTGGCGCAGTGGTTAGCACTGTTGCCTCGCAGCACGAAGGTCGCAGGTTCAAAACTCGCCTTTCTGCGTGGAGTTGCGTGTTCTCCCCATGCATGTGTGGGTTTTCTCCGGGTACTCCGGTTTCCCCCACAGATCACAACATGCCCTATAGGTTAAAAAATAATTGTAAGTTGCTTTGGGTAAAAGCGTCTGCTAAGCACATAAACATAAACATAAACATGTAAAAGCTGGGGGGGGGGCTGTCTGAGAGGGGTCTGCCCAGTTGTGACCTCGGGGAAAGGTGTGTAGCTTTTTTTGATGTGTGTCGTTGCTTTATTTCCAGGTGACGAATAACACTTCTGATTGATATTTTTAGTTATTATTTTTGTGTTTGGTGACTTTAATGGGGAGCTTAACTCCACTACCGTTATATCACGGGGGTGCCTCACCTCCCAGTGAAGGTCAGGTAATTTTTTATTATAATTTCCGTTAATGTCAGATTATATTAGAGGTCCTCAAGGCTCACCTTCCCATCGGACAGGTCTAGAGACGTTTTTTTTACTTTCAAAAACATAGCTTGATATCGCTCAGGATTACATGACTGCATGTCATGGTTATCTACACACACACACACACAGGTGTGCAAACTGCCACCCATTGATCACATTGAACATACTTAGCCTCACCCATCTGAAAAACCTATAAACTGGCTATTTAAGAAACCTCCGTGAGTGGAGAATATGGAGACACTCGCTGCCGATGCAGCCGTGTCGACTTTAATGTCAAAAACATTCCAACTGATTCTATTTTTACTCTTGGACTTCCGTACTTCCCGCTGTTTTAAGAAAAGCGGACAGAGGGTTTGGGATAATGAAGGAGCCAGCTGTTCTCAGGCAGGTCAAACGGGAAGTTTCAGGTCGTTCTCCCATTCAGAAGGAAAGAAACGCCGAGTTACAAACGGACAGAGCTGTGTGAGACCTGGTGTCTTGTTTATTTAAAACTAAATGTTCTGGTTTTCAATAACTGAACTGGACTGATGTGCAGCAGGGCTCGAGCCCAGGTCCGGTGAGAGGAGCGAGCTTTGGGTACAGCTGGCCTAGCACATGTATGCGAATACTCGATGCAAAAATACCTCATAGCTTCCTAGACGGGTGTGCATGCTGTCTCCCAAAAGGTGTGAATCTCAGAGAGGCACTGAACTTTAAAGAGCAAGTCACCCCCTACCAGAGTATTACTCCACTCCCACTTCCTGTTTGAAAAATGCAACAAATGCTGTTGCCTAGCAGACCGAGAGGGCGGAGCCGCTAACAAACACACACGCACACAGGCTCACAACTACATTGTGACATCATATGGTACCAGCTAACTTTCTAGGGTACCTCTTAGCCAGTAGAGATGGCAGGTTTAAATTCAAATGCAGTGCAGAGTTTTTACCTGACAACGGCACAACACTGACAGTTTTAGGCAGAAAATGAAAATTGTAACTAAAATGCACTAAAGTGCAAAACTATTGACGGCACGTGTCTGCAGCACGGTTAGACACACATTTATATAGCTTATCAGGAAAAATAAAGTTGATTTGGGGGTGACTTGCTCTTTAATGTCAAGGTTACTGGTGAAACAGGAAAAACTAGAATCTGGTGCAAAAGTCCATTAATGTCACTAATCCAGCTTAAAAGGTG
>SSNQ01034322.1:335177-342677 GCA_006942095.1 Nothobranchius kuhntae | reverse complement strand
GTTCTGCGCGCTCTGCTCTTACCACAGGACCACAGCCACTGTGAGTTGTGCAAATCAACACTTAAGAGACGATGTTTAGTTTTTACCGTCAGTCTCTGGAAACCTCCATCAAAATGTTGAAAATGAATTAAACGATGCCCAGTTGTAGAAAAAGGTTGCCGACTTTGTAACATAACCATAAAAATCCATCTATAATATATGGAGGCAGGTCTAAGCTAGAGGTGTGAATCTTCACTTGTCTCCCGATTTGATTACGATTATTGGGTCGATTCGATATCCCGATGCATCACGATTATTTCATATCGATTTGTTTTCATCGATAAATAGAAGATGTCAGATAATTGCTTTTTATTTATTTATCTAAAACGTAATCGACACAACCTGCCATCCCTCAAAAGCTCTCCATTAACAGGTTAGGACAAAACATTTAAACATTAAAGAAGATTTAACAAAGTAAAACATCTGTTTCCTGGTTCAGCACCACGCCTCAGGCTGAGAAAAACACGCTTTGTAAAAACTTACAAAATCTAAAAAAGTACTGAGAACCTACAGGACACATAATGTAATAATAAAATACATAATGGGTTCATATATGAGTGTTTCATGTCTCTGAGCAGCTCTAGAGTCAGATGTTTATGCCACAGTTGAAGGGTGTCAGAAATATCACCAAATGAAATGTTTATTTTATTTGAACCCAGTGGTTAATTTCTGAAATGTTGGAGAATGAATCAAGTTCTGATTGATGCAGAAAATAATAAAACACAAAACAAATTCTACACTTCCAATCATATTTAAGATGTGTGTTTTATTCTCTCTGATAATAACACCAGCAGAAGGCTGTGGGCTGGATTAGGATTAAATTACCCAGCTGATGGATCTCCTTCACTAACCAGCTAACTACAAATCTTTCCACTAACCTGTCCTGTGGGACCCTCACCATGTGACCCTCATGTCCATGCTGTCTCTGGAGGAGCAGATAGGAGACAAGATCTCCTGTAACTTAAAATGAACCAAAGCTTCCTTTAAGTTCCTCATTCCGCTGAATTTAACATCAGTTTATCATCATGAAACAAAAGAATAAAGTAGAACAAGAACTTCTATCTTCCATTTCTCTCTCCTTTTAACTTCTCTGTGTCCCTAAATAAGAGACAGACGATCACGCTGCAGCCGCCGTCACTGACCCCGCCCCCTCCCCAAGACCGGATCTCCCGACATCACAACACTCGGTCTGACTGAGCGCTTCCAGGAGAAATAATAATTAACTTATGAAAATAATAACGTGTGTTTGGAGGAGCGTCCTCTCTCTCTCTCTCTCTGTCTCTGTCTCTCTCTTTCTCTCTCTCCCTCTCTCTCTCTCTCTGTCTCTGTCTCTCTCGCTCTCTCTCTCTCTCTCTCTGTCTCTGTCTCTCTCTTTCTCCCTCTCTCTCTCTCTCTGTCTCTGTCTCTCTCTCTCTCTCTCTGTCTCTGTCTCTCTCTTTCTCTCTCTCTCTCTGTCTCTGTCTCTCTCGCTCTCTCTCTCTCTCTCTCTCTCTCTGAGTAGCCGTGCTAGCGCGCCGCGTGACATCCCGCTCAATTAACATAATTCACGGCCCAAATCCAACAGAACCGGTCGGGCTGATCCGGTTCGGCCTCAGGTGACAACACCAGCGCTCAGCCCTGCAGAACCACATTAAGGCGGAGGTAAATGTGGAGGACGCTCACTGACAGATTTGGACGCGGCGCTGGTGCCGCCGTTAAAAAACAAAACTACATTCCACTATAATGGATGATGGCGTACTCTTCTACGATGCAGAATCGTTTATGTCCGCGTCCCGATGCATCCATTATTTGATCATTTTCCTCGGCTCTAGTCTAAGCCTCTGGGTGACGCCATGTTTCCTTCTATGGAGGCCCCTGAGGACAAAATGCATGAACTGATCTGTAACAAACTTACAAAAGTTCAACCATTTTTAATGTTTACACGTTTACCTCTTCACTCAATGCCAGTGATGAGAGTCTGATGTGCTTGTTTTTTCTGGAGGTCGTGCTCCCAGTTTGACCCAGGTGGTTGGGAAGGTCACACTCCAACCCAAAACGTTGCTCGATGCAGCGATTTGGGTGTGAACCGCCCCCGTCGCCAGAGGAGATGCACACCGTCACTAACTCTCATGTAGCCAAATCAGTGGTAGGTTGTGTGATGAGTTAGCCCATTTATTTATTTAAATGGAGAACACGAGATCTAATCATCGTAGAAGGTAGAAGGAACACGCCGGACCAAGCTGAAGTTTGTTTTTAATCTGCTCCAATTACAAAACTACAACACTGGATTATATTATTCTGCACCAATCCCTGAAAGACAGGTGGCATATTTGCATCAGCACCACTTTGGAGCTGGTCCACACCAAGACCAGCATGTTTTAGTTGTTTTCCTGCTCTAAATCAGCAGCTGATTAACCGCCGTCTGCAGAGCCTGGTGAGCTGCTGAAAAGGTAAATCAGCCACTGAAGGAGCAGAGATGCAACTGAAACATGCCGGATGGCGGCCATCCAGGACCAGGACGGCCTTCCCGAGTGTCTCCTAACCGGGTTCAGGTCAGACGCCCGGCTGTTGCTGCAGCTGCAGCTCGGTCGTTATCGATCAGCCTGCAGGGACTCGGTTTATTTATCTTCCTCAAGCGTCCTCTCCACTCAGCGGTTGCATAACACCAAGACGAAGCTGACACGTTGCCTTGGGATGGAGCAGCAGCCAGCGATCATTTGTGCTGCTCTCAGCCCACCTGCTTGTTTGTGGACTCGGCCCACACGCCGGGGCTGAGTCACCGGTGTTGTTTTAGGAGCTACTCGCTCAAGCGTGCAATCTGTCCTCAAACTTCTGCGTTCCAACTTCCAACGCGTCCCGCTGGAACCTTCGCTGAGCGTGTCTGTAGACGCCATGACGGCGTTTTCCCGTCTGAGTGGGGCCGACGGCGGCACGCGGACGTGTTTCTGACCTGAGGGTTCGCTTCAGGCCTTAGGCGTAAAGATCGATCCGCCACCGAGAACGTAGAACATCAGCTGATGACGGCGGCTGTGAAAGGACAATAAAGCTCGTGTCTCTTTGCAGTGAAGGAGGTGAGCTTCGGCTGCAGATCCCCTCTGGATTTGCTGGCGGTCTCTTGTGTTTCAGGATAGCGGATAAGGTTTTGCCTTTAAAGCCTGACGTGTTGGTTTATCTCCAGCTGCATCCACACCCCTCCTCTCTCTGCTTCCTCCCTCCGGCAGCTGTCTCAGACTCTGGAGGAGAAGTCATCCCTGCAGGCGGAGATCCGCTCCCTGAAAGAGAGGCTGAGCGACCCTCTGGACCCCCCCACCATCACTGGGAAGAAGCTGCTGCTGCTGCAGAGTCAGCTGGAGCAGCTGCAGGAGGAGAACGACAGGTACAGGTGTTGGGGTAACTCGGGAACCCAGATCAGCTGCACAGTGCTTTCATAAACACTGGAAACGTCGTGTTTGGCGTTCCTTCGAGGAAAACAAACGGGGCGCCATCTTTAACGCAGCGCTGTCCAACTGAGGTCATCAGTCCAGCGTTGCGTAGTAATCTGGGTAGAGCTCGCACCGTACTTCCTGGAGCATCTCGGAGTTGTTGGAAGGCGGTGAAGGTTCTCAGACATCCAGGTCAAAGTAGTCCAAAGGGTTCGAATGAAGGCAGCTGGACGACGTTTCGCTGCTGATCCGAGGGTCTTTGTCCGTTCTGGAGTTAGAGTGGTTGCGTCGGCCTTTGTGTTTCTGCGTGTGCGTCTGAGGTGAATTCCAGAAGCTTCAGGGACTTCCTCTCGCCTCCCACGACCCTTGGTGTCTTTCAGACTGGAGAGCAGCAGAGATGACCTCCGTGCACAGGCGGAGCTTCTGGAGCGCGAGGTGCGCGACCTGCAGCATCGCATGGAGGAGCTGACGAGTCTGGCGCACGAAGCTCAAGCGCTGAAAGACGAGATGGACATTCTCAGGTGAGCGTTAACACCGCCCCTTCTACAGGTGCAGAAGAGGTTGTCCTCGGTAACGCTGTAGAGGCACCTGGACGGCCCAGGTCTGCTTGTAGTTTAACCACCGAGGCGTGGAGATGGCGTTGAACCGAATCGTCTGTTAGGACGGAAGGAAACCAAAACTAGTGACGGATTCAATGAGAAACATCTCTCACACACACCCCCAGGCACTCCTCTGACCGAGTCAACCAGCTGGAAGCTCTGGTGGACACGTACAAGAGGAAGTTGGAAGATCTGGGAGATCTGCGCAGACAGGTGCGCCTCCTGGAGGAGCGCAACACGGTCTACATGCAGCGCACCTGTGAGCTGGAGGAGGAGCTCCGGAGAGCCAACGCCATCCGCAGTCAGCTGGACTCCTACAAGAGACAGGCAAGCTGCGGGCTCCTTCATCTGTTGCTCACCGGGTGACATTAAACCGTCTGGCAGCGGCGTGCGCCCTGGAAAGACCTGCTCCTGCAGACCGTGTGCTCTCTGACTTGCAGGCCCACGAGCTTCACACCAAGCACTCTGCAGAGGCCATGAAGGCGGAGAAGTGGCAGTTTGAGTACAAGAACCTTCACGACAAGTACGAAGCTCTGCTGAAGGACAAAGAAGTGAGTGGCCGACCTCTGTGTGCGGTTAGCTGTGACGCAGGTCTTTACCGTGACCGCAGCTGTAGGAGGAAGTGTTGTCGGGCAGATTAGCTCCAGCTGGACTCCCACGTCCTCGTCAGTTCTGAAATCTGACAGCAGGGATGGTTCTGCGTTGTTCCTAGGACTAAATTAGAAATGTGTGTGTGTGCGTGCACGTGTGTGTATGTGTGCGTGCGTGCACGTGTGTGTGTGTGCACGTGCACCTTCTGTTATGGTGAGTTTATGTAATATTAAATAGATCTGCACTCGGCCGGGTGGAAGAGAGGATTTCAGCAGCGCCTGTGGTGGCTGTGCTTTTATTTTGCAGCGTCTGATCTCGGAGAGAGACGCGCTTCGGGAGGCAAACGATGAGCTGAGGTGTGCACAGGTCCAGCAAGGCTTCCTGGGTGCAGCAGGTGAGTTTTCCTCAAGCTGAAGACTCAGGAGGTCTCAGAAGGAAGCTGCTACCAAAACGTTCTGCTGTAGAGCTTTTGGGGCGTTGGTGAGGATCCAAAGCAAGTCCAAATGCCACATAACACAGTGTGTGTGTGTGTGTGTGTGTGTGTGTGTGTGTGTGTGTGTGTGTGTGTGTGTGTGTGTGTGTGTGTGTGTGTGTGTGTGTGTGTGTGTGTGTGTGTGTGTGTGTGTGCGTTTTTTTGTGCACGTATGAAATGTTTGAGGAAAATGCTTTTTGTAAAATAAGAGAGGTAACCACTTCTCTCGAGTAAAACGATGAAGACTAGACGTCTGAGAGGAACAACAGTCCAGCTGCTGAATGTTTACGTCTGTCTGTAGATCTGTGTGACAGCGGCGTCGCCGTGGGAAACCTGGCTGCTGAGATCATGCCCACTGAGCTCAAGTATGTCCTCTGTGTGTGTGTGTGTGTGTGTGTGTGTGTGAGATGAAGGCCTGGGTCACCTCGGCAGACCCTCTCCCATCCACCTTCTTGTGTTTTCTCTGGCAGGGAGACGGTGGTGCGTCTCCAGGGTGAAAACAAGATGTTGTGTGCTCAGGAGGAGACCTGCAGACAGAAACTGGTCGAGGTTGAGTCTGAGCTGGAAGAGACTCGGCGCAGCGCCATCACTCTGGAAACTCAGAACAGGTAGGTGTGTGTGTGCGTGCACGCTGTGTACAATGATCTTCAGCGGTTAGATAACCGTTCCCCTTTGGAGCCACCGTGTTGTGTGTTGTTGGACATGAAGCTGGTGGCTTGGCTGAAGGAAGGAGTGATATCTGCCTAAATGTCAACTCACCCTCTGGACCGTGTTGAGCAGAGCCGTGTGGGCGGGGCTGGAGGACAACAGCAGAAAGCCAGATTGTCCCTCGACTGCGTGTTTACGTGCCTGTGGACATGTGGACATGTGGGCGGACTGTGTGTGTGTGTGTGTTGCAACACCAGGCGGAGGGTGTGGGAAGCATCCTCAGCAACAGGAGGAGAGGAGTGAGCATGCTCAGTAGAGTGAAGCACTGATTGGTCAGGAGGATTTCTAATGGATGAAACCTTCTAACAGCAGATGAACGAGGATCTGTCTGATGCTCTTCACCGGGTTCGGGTCTTGTTATCTCAGTGGAGCTCGGTGGCTTCCTTGTTCGCAATAAATCTGTTTAGAACTTAAAATTTAGATTTCTGATGAATAAAAACAAAATAATTTAGTTTTAGGAGACAACGAGCTCTGAAAATTAAAACGCATCTAGTGAGTCTGAAGAGTTCCTGCAGTGCTGAGTTTCTACTGCATTAGGCTGTTGCTTTCTAACTGCTTTCAGTGGTTCTTGAGTCGGCCAGCTCTCTGCTGCCCCCTGCTGACGGGTATCCGTGGGTCTTTAAAAAGTCTTAAATTAGCTTTTCCAAATTTAAGGCCTTAAAAATGACAAATAATCCTTCAATACAGTTTCCAAAAGTCTTTAATTACCAAAGACGCAATAAACACAATTATTTTATTTCTATAAAAATTTTGTGAATTTCTAGTTAGCGTTCAGCGTTTTTTGTGTACGATGTTGGCGTAAGCGGAACGGTACACATTCAGCTGGTTGTGAAAGGGGGCTTTTTTTAAATACATTAGCTGGTTAAGCTAGCGGGAGCTTGCGCCATGGGGAAGTGCAAGTTTAATGATAAGTGGATGGCTAATCCCACGTTCGCGACGTGGTTAGCACCGGTTCCAGGCGATAGCTGGAAATTATAGCTTAAAACAGGGATTCCCAAAGTGTGGTGCGCGCACCCCCGGGGGTGCGTGAGCTGCCGCTAGGGGGTGCGCGAGATGAAAAGTGTAATGGCTGCGGAGCGCAGAGAAGTCTATCAGATGTCACCATTAGCGTAGAAACTCATTTGTGGGTGGGCCTAAGAAAAAGTAAGTGGCCCAATAAATGTAATTGAAAACAAGTATATTTTTGCGCGTGTGTCCTCCACATGTGCCCTAGCTTCATAATAACAATACGCCGAGCTCCAGTACTCTGGCCTGCACACGCCGATATGTTCCGTATTTGATCATTTTTAACGGTGTTGGAGGAATCTGAAGGTGAGTCATTCTGGCAGATTGTAATTAACACCTGTCTCATGCAGGTGTTCTGACGTTGTAAACCTCACACACAGAACATTGTGGATGTAACTAAATAAATCAAGAAATTATTCCCATTCAGGCTATTAACAGCGCGCTGAAGATCTGAAGGTCAGAGTGCGTCTGTCAGAGGTCAGACGCGTTCCAGTGGAACCACGGCTCACGGGTGCACAAGTGAGCACATCTGGGTTGGGCAGAAGTCATTTTACAACACTGGTTTAAATAGCGCCAATAACGAGACGCGGTGACTGGAGCGGCTCATGGAGCTGTGCCGCGCGCACGCACACACACACACACACACACACACACACACACACACACACATTCAATAAGCGCGCAC
>SSNQ01034322.1:311168-335139 GCA_006942095.1 Nothobranchius kuhntae | reverse complement strand
GTGTGTGTGTGTGTGTGTGTGTGTGTGTGTGTGTGTGTGTGTGTGTGTGTGTGTGTGCGCGCGTGCGCGTGTGCGTGCGCGCGTGCGTGTGTGTTGCTTTTATTCAAATGTTTGAGGAAAATGCTTTTTGTAGAATAAGAGAGGTAACCACGTCTCTCGAGTAAAACGATGAAGACTAGACGTCTGAGAGGAACAACAGTCCAGCTGCTGAATGTTTACGTCTGTCTGTAGATCTGTGTGACAGCGGCGTCGCCGTGGGAAACCTGGCTGCTGAGATCATGCCCACTGAGCTCAAGTATGTCCTCTGTGTGTGTGTGTGTGTGTGTGTGTGTGTGTGTGTGTGTGAGATGAAGGCCTGGGCCACCTCGGCAGACCCTCTCCCATCCACCTTCTTGTGTTTTCTGTGGCAGGGAGACGGTGGTGCGTCTCCAGGGTGAAAACAAGATGTTGTGTGCTCAGGAGGAGACCTGCAGACAGAAACTGGTCGAGGTTGAGTCTGAGCTGGAAGAGACTCGGCGCAGCACCATCACTCTGGAAACTCAGAACAGGTAGGTGTGTGTGTGTGTGTGTGTGTGCGTGCACGCTGTGTACAATGATCTTCAGCGGTTAGATAACCGTTCCCCTTTGGAGCCACCGTGTTGTGTGTTGTTGGACATGAAGCTGGTGGCTTGGCTGAAGGAAGGAGTGATATCTGCCTAAATGTCAACTCACCCTCTGGACTGTGTTGAGCAGAGCCGTGTGGGCGGGGCTGGAGGACAACAGCAGAAAGCCAGATTGTCCCTCGACTGCGTGTGTTTACGTGCCTGTGGGCATGTGGACATGTGGGCGGACTGTGTGTGTGTGTGTGTGTGTTGCAACACCAGGCGGAGGGTGTGGGAAGCATCCTCAGCAACAGGAGGAGAGGAGTGAGCATGCTCAGTAGAGTGAAGCACTGATTGGTCAGGAGGATTTCTAATGGATGAAACCTTCTAACAGCAGATGAACGAGGATCCGTCTGATGCTCCTTACCGGGTTCGGGTCTTGTTATCTCAGTGGAGCTCGGTGGCTTCCTTGTTCACAATAAATCTGTTTAGAACTTAAAATTTAGATTTCTGATGAATAAAAACAAAATAATTTAGTTTTAGCAGGGTAGCCGCGGGTCCTTAAAAAGTCTTAAATTTGCTTTTCCAAATTTAAGGCCTTAAAAATCCTTAAAAATGACAAATAATCATTAAATCCCGTTTCCAAAGGTCTTAAAATGACCAAAGACCCAATAAACAAAATTATTTTAGTTCTATAAAAATTTCGTGAATTTCTAGTTAGTGTTCAGCTTTTTTTTGTGTATAATGTTGGCGTAAGCGGAACCGTACACATTCAGTTGGTTGTGAAAGGGGGCTTTTTTTAGATGAGCACAGAAGCTGGTTAAGCTAGCGGGAGCTTGCGCCATGGGGAAGTGCAAGTTTAATGATAAGTGGATGGCTAATCCCACGTTCGCGACGTGGTTAGCACCGGTTCCAGGCAATAGCTGGAAATTATAGCTTAAAACAGGGATTCCCAAAGTGTGGTGCGCGCACCCCCGGGGGTGCGTGAGCTGCCGCTAGGGGGTGCGCGAGATGAAAAGTGTAATGGCTGCGGAGCGCAGAGAAGTCTATCAGATGTCACCATTAGCGTAGAAACTCATTTGTGGGTGGGCCTAAGAAAAAGTAAGTGGCCCAATAAATGTAATTGAAAACAAGTATATTTTTGCGCGTGTGTCCTCCACATGTGCCCTAGCTTCATAATAACAATACGCCGAGCTCCAGTACTCTGGCCTGCACACGCCGATATGTTCCGTATTTGATCATTTTTAACGGTGTTGGAGGAATCTGAAGGTGAGTCATTCTGGCAGATTGTAATTAACACCTGTCTCATGCAGGTGTTCTGACGTTGTAAACCTCACACACAGAACATTGTGGATGAAACAAAATAAATCAAAAAATGATTCCCATTCAGGCTATTAACAGCGCGCTGAAGATCTGAAGTTCAGAGTGCGTCTGTCAGAGGTCAGACGTGTTCCAGCGGAGCCACGGCTCACGGGTGCACATGTGAGCACATCTGGGCTGGGCAGAAGTCATTTTACAACATTGGTTTAAATAGCGCCAATAACGAGACGCGGTGACTGGAGCGGCTCATGGAGCTGTGCCGCGCGCACGCACGCACACACACACACACGCACACACACACACACACACACACAGATTCAATAAGCGCGCACGCTGCAAACTCCGGCGTGCCGTCAGACTGAAGGCGAAAATGAGCGCTGCCTCCTCCGTGATAAAAACTTTTAAGAGGTTTTATAACAACATTTTTCATTCAAGGTCATATGAAGATATTAGCTTCTATTTTGGGATGACGTATTAAAGTCGGGTCCGCTCCAGCCAGTGACTCCTCATGAACCTGACCACATCTCATGTTACTGCAGCATTTGCTGTTCCAGTCCGCGTGGCAGCGGATCGCAGATTCAGCCACACCATAAAACAGCAATAAGTCGGTCTGAGGTAAAAGTGAACATCATGGCTTTATCTTGTCCCCTATAGACATTTGATTACGCACAAGTAGGTGATCAGCTCAGGTTTACACAGAGCAGAAGGAAGGAGAGCGCTCTGGCCGCACAGGTTAAACGTTCCTACTTTAAGAAAACCATTAAATTGCATTGTTTATGTGCTACCTGGGCACTCTAAATATTTATTTAAAATGAAATCAAAGGAAATTGTAATGGTATCGAATGTTTATTAATTACTATCTAAAAAATGAAAGTGATGGGGAAAAAGGTCGATCATATTTTGTTAACCCTGTCTGTTTAGCTTGACATCTGATGTGGGGGGGGGTGCGTTGACATGGTCGGGACATAGAAGGGGGTGCGCGGCTAAATAAGTGTGGGAACCACTGGCTTAAATTAAATGACTTAAATTTGGGCAACGTGGCCTTAAAAAGGTGTTAGTCTTAAACTTGCTCCCTTACACCTGCAGATACCCTGTTTGAGAGAGGTGTGCCTGCTCTACAGCTACAGATGTGTGGGCGCTAGTATGAAGACTAGCTCAACACGAGACTGGACGTCGGCGCGGCCTACGCTAGCTGGTCTGTTTCAAAGCAACGATGTTTCAGAACTTCCGATAATCATTCATGCATAAAAACACAAATGGTGCTCCTAATCTGATGACATCATTTCCTGCTTCAGCGGTTTTACAACAGTTGTAATTCTGCTTTCGACCAACGGGGGCAGAAGAGGGAAACTTTAACCAACCTCATTGTGGAATTGGGTTTTAAGGTGGCCTGGAATGTTGTTAACTTCCCAAAGGAAGCTGTTCTTTGAGCAGCAGTGTGCATTTAACTTATAGGCACCCTTCAAAAGCCACAGTCACCTCACAAAACACGATCAAACTTACACCAAAATACAAATAAGATCATTTAAACAATAGAGTTACAAGAATATACTATAAATTACAGAGTGGAGAGGTGAACAGGTGAGTTTTGAGTTTGGATTTGAATGAGGGGAGGGAGTCGGTGTTTCGGATGTCAGGAGGAAGTGAGTTCCAGAGCCGAGGGGCAGAGCGCCTGAAAGCTCCGTTTCCAGCGGTGGCGAGACGAGCAGGAGGAGCCACGCGGTGAACGGCAGAGGAAGACCTGAGGGAGCGAAAATATCTTTAGTGTCCGTCTCTCCCCATCTGGACCCTCCTCAACAGACCTACCCATCCCGTCTCTAGTTGTTGATCTTCTAATGTTTAACTTCCCTTCTTGTCCTCCGCCCCGTGTCCTCCTCAGGTTGAACCAGCAGCAGATCTCAGACCTGCGTTCTCAGGTGGAGGAGCTCCAGAAAGCCCTTCAGCAGCAGGGTAGCAAGAACGAGGACGTGAGTGGAGCCGCCTGAGCTCTCCTTTCACTTTACCTGGTCGTGTAGCTCCGACGGGAAGTTCAGACACAGAGATTATTAGTATTATTATTGTTATTACTATTATTAATATTGTTATAACTAATATTATTGTTATTATTATTTAAAAGGCTGGATCTGTTCCAGCTCCTCTAAAGCAGCTGGAGGATTTTTCCGCTGCGTTCTGAACATCCTGCCGTTGCTTCTGAGGCCTGCTGTGTGTTCATGTGTTCATACGTGCTGTGTGTGTGTTCATGTGTTCATACGTGCGTGTGTGTGTTCATGTGTTCATACGTGCTGTGTGTGTTCATGTGTTCATACGTGCTGTGTGTTCATGTGTTCATACGTACTGTGTGTGTGTTCATGTGTTCATACGTACTGTGTGTGTGTGTTCATGTGTTCATACGTGCTGTGTGCGTGTTCATGTGTTCATACGTGCTGTGTGTGTGTTCATGTGTTCATACGTGCTGTGTGTGTTCATGTGTTCATACGTGCTGTGTGTGTTTCATGTGTTCATACGTGCTGTGTGTTCATGTTTTCATACGTGCTGTGTGTTCATGTTTTCATACGTGCTGTGTGTGTTCATGTTTTCATACGTGCTGTGTGTGTTCATGTTTTCATACGTGCTGTGTGTGTTCATGTGTTCATACGTGCTGTGTGTGTTCATGTTTTCATACGTGCTGTGTGTTCATGTTTTCATACGTGCTGTGTGTTCATGTGTTCATACGTGCTGTGTGTGTTCATGTGTTCACACGTGCTGTGTGTGTTCATGTTTTCATACGTGCTGTGTGTGTTCATGTTTTCATACGTGCTGTGTGTGTTCATGTGTTCATACGTGCTGTGTCTGTTCATGTGTTCATACGTGCTGTGTGTGTTCATGTGTTCATACGTGCTGTGTGTGTTCATGTGTTCATACGTGCTGTGTGTGTTCATGTGTTCATACGTGCTGTGTCTGTTCATGTGTTCATACGTGCTGTGTCTGTTCATGTGTTCATACGTGCTGTGTCTGTTCATGTGTTCATACGTGCTGTGTGTTAATGTGTTCATACGCGCTGTGTGTGTTAATGTTTTCATACGTGCTGTGTGTGTTCATGTGTTCATACGTGCTGTGTGTGTTCATGTTTTCATACGTGCTGTGTGTTCATGTTTTCATACGTGCTGTGTGTTCATGTTTTCATACGTGCTGTGTGTTCAAGTGTTCATACGTGCTGTGTCTGTTCATGTGTTCACACGTGCTGTGTGGGACTGGAACCATGTTTTCTGTGCTGACTCGGTGCTAACACCTGCCCCTCTCTCGTTTGTCTCTCCGCCTGCGCCCATCTACCGACTCATCCATCCATAATCAGGCCATCGTAAGTGCGGCCCCCCCTCCTGCTGTCCTGCTGGCCGTGATTTGACTCTGAGACAGCGCCACTGTCGCTCTGTCTCATGCCATTCAGAAAGTTCTCTTTAGTGATTAGTTTCTCTCTTTTCTCATTTTGAAGTCCTCCCTGTTGAAGAAGAAGCTGGAGGAGCATCTGTAAGTACTCCCCTTCTGCTTGTTGCTCCTTTATTTGTGACGTCTAACGTGGAACCTGCGATTCGTGACCGTTCCAGGGAGAAGCTCCATGAAGCCCACTCAGACCTCCAGAAGAAGAGGGAGGTCATCGATGACCTCGAGCCCAGCAGCAGTGAGAGATTTCAGATAACTGCTGGAAATCTTCGTCTGGCTCTCTTCTCCTCTAAACACTCGTTTGTTTTTACTTCTCTCTCAGTGGCCAAGAAGATAGACGAACTCCAGGAGGTCCTTCGCAAGAAGGACGAGGACATGAAGCAGATGGAGGAGAGATACAAACGCTACATGGAGAAAGCCAGAACGGTCAGTCCGGCGCTGAAAAGCACCTCTCATCTGTAAGGATCGTCTCGGATCAGCAGGTCTGAGGAGTAAAGAGGAGCAAACCGTTGTTTTGGGACCAAACGGAGATGGGTTCATCCATTTTGAGCTATGACTCTTTACTCTAGCGTCCTGAAAGGCCTCTGTTTAGAGAAATGGTTGACGTGTGGAGGACTGATGGGCTAACGGCTAGTTACAACAGACGAGGCTGTTTTAAAGCAGCTTCCACCTCAGTTTGTTTATCTTAAAAATCTGAATTTCACATATTTGACTTTATTTAGTGAGCTCAGCCCCGGGTGTAGGGGCGGAGCCTGGGTCATGTGACTGTTGTTGGGAAGGCTTGTTCTGGTTTGACCTGCTGAGGCATCCAGACTAGCCGTTAGCTCATCAGTCCTGTGAAAAGTGCACTCTGTTTCTCCTAAATGAGGCTGTTGATGAAGTCAGGCAGGATAACCTTAACTTTTACGTAGAAACGCACAAAAACAGATCTGCAAACCAACGCTGGAGCTGTAGAAGCTCGGCGGTTTCCTGTTTGTGGGGTTTTAGAGGCTCGATGTGCAGAAGCGGGATTCAACGTGGTTCATCCCGTCCGCCGTGAGTGTAGCTGAAACCGCCCCAGAGGGGCTTGAGCGGCTCAAACCGAGGCCCGAGCTAGAGAAGACACCTGGAGTGGGCGTGGGCGCTCGAGTCCGGCAGCTTTTCAGAGTCGCTGCTCTACCTGTGTGCAGGTGATCCAAACCCTGGATCCCAAACAGCCGGCGGGGACTCCCGACATCCAAGCTCTGAAGAATCAGCTGACGGAGAAGGAGAGAAGGATCCAGCACCTGGAGGTGGGCTCCGAACACGACGGCCGGCCCGTGTTGCTCTACATCACGACGTTTCACACTGACGGGTTTTTGTTTTCCACAGTGTGACTTTGAGAAGAGCCGAAGCAGACACGACCAGGAGGAGAAACTCATCATCACAGCCTGGTACAACATGGTGAGTGAGCACAGACATCCCTCCACCGCCCGTGCAGCCTGAATCCTCCTCATCCTCCCCCCTCCGCCCCTCCAGGGAATGGCTTTACATCAGAAAGTGTCCGCGGAGCGGCGGGCTCCCTCCAACCAGCCCATGTCCTTCCTGGCCCAGCAGAGACAGTCCACCATGGCCAGGAGGGGTCTGACCCGACCCCACCCAAGATGAGACGTCCCTGCGCCCAACACAGCACCTCTCTATCCTCCTCGTAGCAATAACGCCCTCTGTGCTGCTGCGCCCCCTGCTGGCTCCTCCTCAGAGCCTCAGTGGGGCTACTGAGTCCAGACGAAGCAGGAGCTGATGAAACGGGGGCTTTGTCACCCTCTCACGTGACTTTTATCGCTAATTTAGCCTCTTGGAATGAAACTGAAGTATTTTTACTGAGCTTTTATTACTTTGTTTAAATGTTGTTTAAAGTGGAGCTGCTGGGGGCGGACTTCCTGTCCCAGTGGCGGCCGTGAAGGGTCGTTACGTAGAAGGATGGCGGCACCTCGTGTGTGCTTTAGTGGGTGAAACCCGAAGTCTGCACCGGGTGTTTCTCTTCTATCGCTCCAGTCTTTTACCTCAAACACTAGACCGATGTGAAAATCCTCCGACTGTTAGCGTAATGCACCAAAGCACTTTTCCTGTAGGACGGGACCCACTGGTGCCTTGCAGAAGATGCGGAGCAATCCCGTTCTGGACGAGATGACACTACAGACCCTTGTTTTAAACGCTCTCGCTTCGGTCTCGTCTTTGTGTGATTCGTGCGTTGTTTTTTTTGGGGGGGGGTCTTGCTCGTCCGTCCTCCCTAAGGGGAGAACCAGGGTGTGTGGCTGTGAGGAGCACCTGAAGCACTTTACAGAGAAGGAGTCTACTCGTAGCGTGGAGATGAACGTACGAGCCGTGCTGGAGCTCTTCTCTCGTGTGTTTGTCTCCAAACCCAAACGTTCTGACCACGTTTGTGTTTGTGTTTGTCGGAGCTGCTGTTGAACCTTCACTCTGAATGTTTTCTGCTGTAATCGATCGGGCCGTGATCATGCTTATGGGGAGTTGTATTTATGGCACACGGTCGGTGTGGTACTGTAGGGGGGGGCTGCTAGATGAGCTGCTGCCACACGGGGCTCTGATGCAGGACCTGTGATGTTTTAATTTTGCACAACTAATAAACTGGATCTTAAACGAAGGCGATGTGTTTTGTTGTTCTTCTCCTTTTGGACTCCAGACGCTCGCGTCGGACCGCTCTCGCCGCTGGCTGCACCTACAGCAACGCCGCCGTCACTAAAGGCCAAGCTGATTAGTCACACCTCACACTTCCTTTGTGCAGCCGTCAGCAACAGACGTGTGGAGTTGTTTTTCTGTTGCACCAGTTTTCCACAAACACGGTTCACTCTGTCACCAAACCACACCGTGCGTGTGTGTGTGTGTGTGTGTGTGTGTAATATGGTAACTGGTCTGTGTTTATATAGAACAGGTGTGGGGAGCCCTGGTCCTTGCATGTTTTAGTTGTTTCCCTGCTCCAACACACTTGATTCAGTGGCTGGTTCCTCTGTTCAGCAGCTCATCGGGCTCTAAAGAAGCCTGTTAGTCACCTGAATAAAACCAGGTGTGTTAAAGTATTGGGAGCGAGAAACCCCGCCCCCTTTCAGTACTAATGGATATCTGCTGTTTTAGTCCTGACTGATGGCCTTTAAAGAGCAAGTCACCCCCATATAAACTTATTTTTTCTGATAAACTACACGAGTTTACTTTCGCCGAAGCCGACGGCATCGCCAAGACGCCACTTTATGTGATCAATCCGACAGCAGGTGTAAGTGCACAGCGATCTGTTGGAAAAGAAAACAAACCTTCCCTGAATTTCTTTCAAAGGAAGAATCTGCCTTCTCTGGACCTCCAGCTGAAGAAATCCTCCTCTCACATCGAAACGTGAGTCTAAACCCACAACGACTAGGATGTCAAATATAAGAGAAAATCAAATAATAAAAGGGGGAAACTTTGGTAAAAACATACACTCCTCATTGGGTTCCTTAAAGTCTCCGTCGAGTACGTTTATTAGTTTTTTATTTCTTTACCCTTCATATAGAAAAATGTACATATTGTAAATTCTTATTCTGTGTTGTAGCTTTTTGTTATACCCCTGTATGCCACGCCTGACCTCAGGAGGAAGAATAAATGGACTTCCAGACTTCCAGAATTGACTTCCTGAACTTTTGATTTGTTGTTGTTTTCTTTGTTTTGTATGAGGGTAAATATATATATATATATCTAGTGATATATGTCCTTTTGTAGCTGGCTTTCCTTTAATTATTAAACATCCTACAAGTCAGAAGGGAGACCTGACTGGCACTCCTAAAAATAAATAAAAACGCGTTACAAGTGTGTAGAGGGGTCGATCTCGTTGCTTGTTGGAAGGTAGTGTATGGAATTTATGTCTGCAGACGACCGATGGCATGTAGGTCAATCTGTAGGCGAAAACTGACCATAGCTGGACGTTACAAGTGCATTTTAGTTAAAATTTAAGTTTTCTGCCTAAAACTGTCAGTGTTGTCGGGTAAAAACTCTGCACTGCATTTCAATTTAAATCTGCCACTGCTATTGGCTAAGAGGTACCCTAGAACGTAAGGTGGTACCATATGATGTCACAATGTCGTTGTGAGCCTGTGTGTGTGTGTGTGTGTGTGTATTTGTTAGCGGCTCCGCCCTCTCGGCCTGCTAGGCAACAGCATTTGTTGCATTTTTCAAACAGAAAGTAAGAGTGAAGTAATACTCTGGTAGGGGGTGACTTGCTCTTTAAAGACTTCTGCACGCCTTCCATTACCCAGGAGGTACGCAGGGTCCATGTGGGGACTGGTCACTTTCCTGCTGAGTGGAAACACTTGGTGGTCCTGATCCGGAAGCCTCCATGAGCCCTGGAATTCTACAGCGATGCAATGTACAGGGAGTGCAGAATTATTAGGCAAGTTGTATTTTTGAGGAATAATTTTATTATTTATTTTATTATTATACCAACCCTCGTTACCTCCGAGGAACGCAGCAAAGCGTTTGTGAAGCCACAACACGCACAACCTTGAGGCGGATGGGCTACAGCAGCAGAAGACCCCACCGGGAAGCTACCACTCATCTCCACTACTAACAGGATGAAGAGGCTACAGTTTGCACCAGCTCACCAACAGTGGACAGTTGAAGACTGGAAAAATGTAGCCTGGTCTGATGAGTCTCCGTTTCTGTTGAGACGTTCAGATGGTGGAGTCAGAATTTGGCGTAAACAGAATAAGAACATGGATCATCATGCCTTGTTACCACTGTGCAGGCTGGTGGTGGTGGTGTCATGGTGTGGGGGATGTATCCATCCTCTGATGGCTACTTCCAGCAGGATAATGCACCATGTCACAAAGCTCCACCGTCACCAGATCTCAACCCGATAGAGCATCTTTGGGATGTGGTGGAACGGGAGCTTCGTGCCCTGGATGTGCGTCCCACACATCTCCATCAACTGCAAGATGCCGTCCTGTCAATATGGCCGACATTTCTAAAGATGCTTTCAGCTCCTTGCTGAATCAACGCCACGTAGAATTAAGGCAGTTCTGACGGTGAAAGGGGGTCAAACACCATATCGGTATGGTGTTCCTAATAATCCTTTAGGGGATTGACCTATCACAGATTTGTTAGATTTCCAAAATGTGTTCCCCCAACAATAAACTCGTTCGTTTGTGAAACAGCATTTGGAGAAGCCCGTGGATCACTGGTCAGAAACCATTCGGCACACCATGTTTGGAGAAGAAATGGCGCTCAAGAACACCATTACGAGGTCTGGGGGTGGAAGCATCGTGAAGAAGAAGAAACGATCTGTTCTGTAGCGCCTCTCAAGATAAAAATCATGAGGCGCTTCACAAAAACAAACATTTTAAAATATTAAAATGATTAAAAATATGTTTAAAATAAGCAAAACTAGACAATTGTGATTAGAATATGCAAAGAAAGCGAGACAGAGACTAGGAAGGAGGGAAATCAGTGGATCCTGGGGATGGCAGAATAATGTTTATGTTTATTTATTAGGCAGACGCTTTTATCCAAAGCGACGTACAGTTTATAACCTATAGGGCATGTTGTGATCTGTGGGGGAAACCGGAGTACCCGGAGGAAACCCACGCATGCATGGGGAGAACACGCAACTCCACGCAGAAAGGCCGCAGCCGAGTTTCGAACCTGCAACCTTCGTGCTGCGAGGCAACAGTGCTAACCACTGCACCACCATGCAGCCCAATATAAGGAGAGGGAGGTGATGAAGGTCCGGCCAAAGCCTGAACAGATGAGTTTAAAGGAGACCACTGAGTCCACTGATCTCAGGCTCGGGGGAGAGAGGTCCAGAGTTTGGGGGCCACAGCAGCAGATGACCTGTCACCTTTGACCTTTAGCCTGGTGGCTTTGGTCACTGGACCTCAGGGACCTGCTGGGGGTGTAGGGACTAAGAAGATCACCAATGTAAGATGGTGCTTGTCCATGTAAGGCCCTATAGACCAGAACCAGGACCCTGAAATGAACCCTGAAGTTGACTGGCAGCCAGTGAAGCTGGAGGAGAAGCGGGGTGATGTGGGTGTGTTTGGAGGACTTGGTCAGATCGTGTTAGATGGTTGTTTGGGAGAAAGGGGAATTACTAGTCTACTACTGAAGAACTGAGTCAGATCATTTAGAAATGTGATCAGCGTTCATAATTAAAGATTACTACACCAAACTTCACATCTACACATTTAGGATGGTGAACACTTAGATTACTTTAATTTTGAACAGAAAATACAATTTATGTTCCACTAAAAAGAAAGAAGTAATTTCTCATAACAATTAATAAAAAGTGTCAGGGTCTCACATTGTTGGGTGCAGCCTTCCAGACATCCGCTTGTCTGAGCTTATACTGCCCCCTGGTGTTTAGGACACACCTGAAAATATTTCATTTTGTGCATTTTCAAGGTTTTCACATTTCTTAAAAATTACTTTGGCAAAAGTTTAAAAGCCCAGTATACTAAGTTTAGTTAGCGCAGTAAAACAAAATGTTTTTTCATTTATTGTTTATTACTAAGACGAGTGTGAAGTACTAACGTTATAACATTTGTAGCTAGATTGCGATGCACGTCACGTCACAGAGCACCTTTCCCATCTAAAAGATATATTTATGTTTAAAGCAGATAAAACAGAAAAGATGTGACAAATTAAAGAAATCATAAACATGAAAACAAACTAAAGAGTAAAACCTCCATCCATGTGAGCTATTCATAGATTTATAGATGGTTTTTATAACAAAAAATAAATAAGTATAAAAAATAAGGAAAGATCTTCAGTCTGGTTGTAAAAATGGACCAATCAGAAATCATTTTTAGCACCCAGCAGAAAAAACAGCAAGGAAAAAGTTTTATTTTCAGAAGTGCTTCAAATCAATTCAAGTTTATTTATAAAGCGCCAAATCACAACAAGAGTCGTCTCAAGGCACTTCACATAATAAACATTCCAATTCAGGTCAGTTCATTAAGCCAATTAGAAAAAAGTTTCCCACATAAGGAACCCAGCAGGTTGCATCGAGTCACTGACTAGAGTCAGAGTCTTTACAGCAATCCTCATACTAAGCAAGCATGCAGCGACAGTGGAGAGGAAAACTCCCTTTTAACAGGAAGAAACCTCCAGAGAATCCTGGCTCAGTATAAGCAGCCATCCTCCACGACTCACTGGGGATGGAGAAGACAGAGCGCGCACGCACGCACGCACACACGCACACACACACACACACACACACACACACACACACACACACACACACACACACACACACACACACAGAGCAATGTGTCTATAGTTATATTGTGATTTCTTAGTAAATATTCTATTTGGTGACAGATAAACTTTATTGTATTTATCCTAGTGGATCTATAATTAAACGGGTAAACTAGTAGTAGCACATCCAACGTCAAGGAAAGCAAAAAGTTATTATCAGGAGAGGGAGAATGTTTAAGTAGTTAGCAGCAGTGTGCTAGTCGATGGCCCCCTCCATGAGGCCACCACAGCTCAGCAGAACATCGTTGTAGCTTCTTCTGGGGAGAAAATACTTAGAGAGAAAATAAAGTTAACAGCTGAAATAGCAGGAAATAATACAGTTAAAGAGCAGATAGTAGAAGAAAGTAGTAGAGTGTGAGAAGTGGTCAGTGTGTCCTCCAGCAGTCTAAGCCTATAGCAGCATAACTACAGAGATAACTCTGGATAATCTATCCTATTTAGATGGAGGCATGTTGGAGGCAGGGCAAGGGAGAGCCGTCTTTACCGACTGTACACTCCACCTCCCTCTACTCCCCCACTTGTCCAGATTTAGGCTAACATCAGATTTTAACCATAGGCCCTATCAAATAAAAATGTTTTAAGCCTATTCTTAAAAGTAGACAAAGTGTCTGCCTCACGGACTAAAGCTGGTTGTTGGTTCCACTTCCGGTGCGGTAGGTGGCACTGCAGCCCAGTCGCACTCAACATAAAGTCAAACATGGCCGACTGACGGTAATCGCTGGCGAAAGTTAACAACGAAAATAACCTTAAGTTTATTAGATTTTTTTCATCTTATTGAACTTTTTTTTGCGTGTTTTAAACTATTTATCTATGGTGGCAAATCTTTCGACATTTTGAGACTAAGCATAAACCTGTTTGTCCGTAAAAAACTCGAATATAGGGGCATTAGCCCGCAGTGTTAGCAGCAACGTTAGCCACCAAGATAGCCTTTCTTTGTTTTGGCAAAGGCAGATTTTGTGCGCATAAGGACTAAAACTGATTATCTATTTACCACTTTATCGATACTTTCCCAAGTGTTATTTCTGCTTTTGGTAAAATCGTCTATTTCTGGGTCCAACGAGGAGCGTTCTGGTTGTTTTGTAAGAGCTACCGCTGCGAACCCGCAACGAAGCTGCTCGCCTTTAGTCGCGGGACTGTCGGTGTTCTAATCCCGCTAAGGAGCGATGGAGTCCAAGCGAGCTTGTGGCAAGTCTCGGGCTAGCAGCGCAAGCAGCGGAGACTCGAGCTGCGGCAGCCCGGCGTCCCCGTCCGGCAGTAGCCCCGCTCAGCCCGCGAGCCAGGCCTCGTTCCCGGCGGCTAACGCGTTCGCCAACGACGGCAGCTTCATGGAGCTCTTCAAGAAGAAGATGGAGGAGGAGAAAATGAGGAAAGAGGTGCAGCAAACAGGTGGAGAGGCAGGAGCCACCGATGAAGGACAGACCTCAGTGGAAAGGAAGGCCCCACCTGTGACGACCTTTGTAAGGGGCTCAGCAGTTGTAAGATGAGATAGACGCCTCTTAGCTGGCTTTTGATGAGTTTATTTCTAGTAAATTATTCACTCAGATCATGTCATCGACACGTGTTTTATATTGTTTTTTCCTATTAATTTACAATCCAGCAACAGTCTGGAGTAAGAATGCTCCCCGCTAGTTTCACTGGTGGTGCAGCAGGAGGCTAAATGTAGTCCCTCTGCCCTGGTGTAGTTTCCTTCATTGGCAGTCCACCTGCAAGGACCCCTGTAACGGTTTCAGTCTTCTATCCCCTAACCCAGGTGGGGAAGCGCCGAGGCGGTGTGTTCCTAAAGACCGGCATGGTTGCAAAGAAGCAGAAACAGGACACGGATGTAAGTGAGCTGATTTTGATCCTGGTTGTGTTTTGGACTCCAGCCGGTAACCTTGGTCGTCTCTCTCCCGCAGGCTGAGCCAGGCAAGAGCGATGCCTGGTCAAAATACATGGCTGAGGTGAAAAAGTACAAAGCCCACCAGTGTGGCGACGATGATAAAACCAGACCTTTGGTCAAATAGTTTCCAGAGAGGCGAAGCTAAATGTCAGCTCCATCCAGCAAGAGCAGCAGGAGACGGCCAGTGTCGACCTTCTCGTGCTGCCGGTTCAGTCGCCCCTTACCGCCGTCTTTCACAAACTGCTTAAACCAACATGCCCTTTTCCTCTTTTTTTTTATAATTTCATTTTGTCTTGCCTTTTTTGTTCATGTGTCAAAACGCATTTGAGAAACGTACACGCTGTTAAGTTTAGAAAGTCCGTTTTTGTTCTTTCAGTGGAGCTGATTTGGTTCCAATTAAATCAACTTTCCATGGATGTGTTTTTGTTTCACTGTTGGATCCAGTTGCTAATTGTGTTTTGTGTAAAACATTCATGCTGTTGGACTCCAGGGTGGTTTCACTAGTGAGACTAAACCTTTACCAGCATGACGTCAAGTCTCTCAGGTCGACCTGTGTGAGGACTTGTCGTTTACGCTCAGCACTTTCACATCCAGGCTGTTGTATGATTTCTACAGGAAGTTACCCGTGTGGGAGCGCTATGATCCCAAAAACATTCAACATTAGATCAGGACAGCTGTCGTAATGTTTTGCTTCGGCTACTCACTCTTAAGCCGGGCGAAAACTGTGCGACTTTTTCACTCGTAGCACTCAGCTTCAGCTCAAACTGTACGACTTCCTCGCAGGGCAGATCTCACGAGTCATGTGCTCACACTGCACGTCTGGTAGCAACACGTCGGCCCTAAAAATATGCTAAAAATAGCGTTTTTACACAACACGTCAGACTTTTTTGTCTTGTTTTGCCTGTTGTCCTTCGGGAGAGCTGCGGCAGGACACACAGGGATTTATGGGGGTTGGATGAGGAAACGAAATAAAGTAAATCTGAGTTTTGTGATCAGTTTAATTCAACATGAACACGACAAACACGCTTTCTTGACAATCCTTGTCATATGTAATAAACGTGTAGAAATAAAAACGTGTGTTATTAGGGAAATAGCAGGCGAGCGGTGTTGATGCAGGATTGCGCATGCGCCGTGAGCGGTTCTGGTACTTTTTGGGTCGCAGCGCCGCTTCAACAGTGCGATACCCTCACGAGGGACGAGCAAAATATTAAACATGCCAGAAGTCCGTGCGAGCTCACGATTGCTGATCGGTAGCTGGTCACGTGGTGTTAATCGCCTCTCGTAACCCCCTGTACACGACGCTAAACTCGCCCCGATCTCGTGGATTCTCGCACGAGTGGAAAATCGGCTCAAAAAAGTGAAAAAGTCGCTCAGTGTACGCCCGACTTTAAGGGTTTAATTAAAAGAAGGCAGGGGTTCTATACAGAAACAAATTCATCCAGTTCAAGTACAATAAAAACATGTATTCATATAAAAAATGCTCATTTAGCAATTTGCAGTTTACATTTCATACAGAAGTCTGTGATAATTACACGGTAGTTTGAAAACAGCACCAGGTGGATGCATCAGAGCGGGAGATGTACAGAAGGCACCGTCTGGCCAGGTTGATCTCTCCCTTTCCACAGTGATTCAGGTCTAGCTTGTAAACATTGAAAATGCCGTTTGTATTTATTGAACTCCATGAAGAAGATAGAAAATAGATTTTAAAAAGGGGCTCTGATGTGGTCGAGTGAGCTGATCGGTGAGGTGTAGCCCACTCTGGAACCGGCCGATCGAACCCGCGTTGCACCTCGAAGAGTCCAGCTGGATCATAACGTTTTTCTCTTGGCGTCTCCTCCCTGGCTCTGACTCACATCTGGGCAGAAAGAGGACAAAGACCATCAGCCCGAGAACGGACGGGTTAGATAGAGTCCACTTAAGACATGCCGCCACCAACAAATGAGGAGGACAAAACCGAGACGACGTGACGCATCAGAGAGAAGGGCGGGGAGGCGGAATGGAGCAGGCGCAGGAAGGGTCCGATTTTACCTGAGAAAGCGAGCTGCAAGTGAGGAGGCAGAGCAACCTGAGACCCTGACTGGAGACTCTTATACAGATCTGAGGAGACAGGACAGGGCGGCGAAGACAGGAGGGACAAACGCAAACGAGGAGGACGGATGAGACAGCAAGACATGAAGGGAAGGAGGTTAAAAAAGCAGGTGGGGAAGAAACGGAAAAGAGAAGATTTGGGAGATGAAGCAAACAAAATGGAAGAATGTCTCACATTAATTACATTTAGTTTCCATCCCAACGCTGCGGTGATCTCACGAACGACGCTAACACACACACACACACAAACGGGCAGCGCAGCAACACACACCACAGTCTGCTTCCTGTCTCCACCGGTTTCAACCAAACTCATCACTTCCTACACGATGCACCTGCCACACAACAGAGTAGCATGTCTGTCCGTCACTCACTCTGCGTCAGGGTGGAGAAGGCCGCGCTGCTGCTGGCCGCTGAGCTGCTGGTTGCTGGGCTGGAGCCTCCCGAGCCCAGCTGGGACAGGTTCAGCATGGGGGGGAACTGGAACGGCAGGGAAACCAGACCTCCCAGCATCCCGAAGCCCAGGGGAAGAGACGGCGCGGAGCTCAACAAACTGCTGCTTCCGGTCGTGGACACCTGTGCAGAAAACAGCAGAGTAAAGCTAAACTCCGCCCTCTGGTGGTTTTAGGGTGGCCTAACCCGAGCAGGTGTTTCTAATAACAGTCTGCAAGGGTTAAAGGTCGTTCCCAAAGAGGAGAGTCATCAGAAAGGTTAAACATTTAGGCCCGGGCGTGGACATCCCATCAATCCAAAGGTCAGAGGTCACTGTTCAAAGAAACATCCCAAAAGCTCCATCTCAGGGTGTTTCTCAATGCCAAGGAACCTCGCCATGATCTCTTGGCCTCGCCCCGGTTGCCTAGGAGATCAGGAGCCGCCAAGACGTGTTCCAATGTTCATGTTCAACCGAGGCATGTGCTCTCCGTTTGTTAGCCGTTTAGCTAGCTGGGCGAGGACACACGGGAGGTGTCTTGTAGCCTAGCCTTGGTCAAAAATTACCCACAATACACTGCGGTATTTTCAAAACGACGGCGGATCAGAAGCCGGCAGCTACTTCGGGACAATTTTCAAGTTTAAAAGTAAGTCAACTAATTTAAAATGTTTTTTAGATCTAAAGAAGTTATCTATGGTTGGTTAGTAGCTTAGTAGTTGCAGCTTCGGTGGCTAGCAGGTAGTAACTCACTTAGATTTTTAATTTAATAAACATATACACAATTAAAAAAGTAAAAGGCTCGTTATATATTTATGTTGACACTAATACGTATAAAATATAACGTTATCTCCCCGTGTCACGTGACCGCCGTGGAAGCCGCGGTCACGTGACGCAAGTCTGTTCGCTTTAACAGTTTTCTTTGATCAAGGAAGGACCGTGTCCTCGTGAGCAAGGCGCCTGGCCTCGCAAGACATCGCCTCGCAAGGCCAGGCGCCTTGACACTGAGAAACACCCTCAGTCTAGACTGCAGTCTAAAGGTCAAAGGTCACAGCAGAAAACGGAACAAACGCTAGTCTGAAAGACTTCTGGGACAGATGAGACACATGTTATTCTTGTTACCATGACTACAGGATGTGCAAACCTGTGACAGCGGGACAGAGACGACTGGCTTCGCCACCTGAGGTGACCCCCCTACGGGCCTCTGGCGCTGGCCTGCGGAGGCAGGAGAGGCTGTGATCGGGGGGGCGCTGGTTCCTGAATGCTTGCTCATGGGTAAAGTGTTTATAAGGCTGGTGGTGGTGGGGGTCTTCTGGCTGCTTGGAGGAGTGTAGCTGCTCTGGGCGGACTTGGTGGCTCCTCCCCCTGAGAATGGCGGCCGGTAGCCTGCGGGGGTTTTGGGGGTGTACTGGTGTAGGGGGGTGGCTGCCTGGGAGCGAGGACTCTGTGAGACGGAAGGCGAGGCGGCAGCAGTGGTGGCGACGATGGGGTTGAGTGTTCGGGGAGTGAGTTTGACGATGGGAGGGATGCTGCTGTGGGTGGACTTGGTGAGCGTGGCGTGCATGGGGGTGATGAAGTTCGACTGGGGCTGGGTCTGACCACCAGGCAGGGTCTGAGGGGAGGGGACAGCTTTGCTCTGTGGGGTCTGAGCCAGGCGGGAAGTCGGGAAGGTTTTAGGGATGACTACGGAGGTGGATGTGAGGGGGTGCGGTCGGGTCTGAGGTGACGTAATGACAAGTGCGTCGCCACTGCTAGCTTTGTTATTGCTGCCTTTGAGGAGCACAGAGGGGGAGGCGGAGGTCCCCATCTTTGATCCTGGAGCCATCAGAGGAGACGCAGTGGGTGGGGGGCGTGGTTTAGGTGAAGAAGCAGAGGCAGGTATGCTAGTTTTTACCACACCCACACTCAAAGGTCTCTGGGTGTTCAGAACAGGGTGTCTGTGTGTCTGCACCCCCCCCTTAACAGCCCCCATCACCTCCGCCCGCACTGAGGTCAGAGGAGAGGACGTGCTGGGGGCGGAGCGGGACAGAGCGGGGGAAGAGGACAAAGAGGTAGAAATGTAGTGAGGTGTGTTGGAGGCGGGAGTGCCGACAGAGTTCTTCCTCTGCTGCTGGAGGAGAGGCGAGCCGTGCATGGTGGGGGTGGAGGTTTTGGGTTTTTCTGGGGAGGGGGGGCTGTCTCCCTGGGCCAGCCCCTTGGCGGCGTTGCCCAGGATGGCCAAGGCCTGAGAGATGGAGTCGAGGGAGGGAGCGTCGTCCAGAGAGTCCAGACATATGGGCTCCGACGGTGAGGATGGCCGCTTGGTAACCTGAGCAGCAGGAGACGGCGTGAGACCCGCTGAGGGTGCCGGCCGTGGAACCCAGACCACCTCCTGGAAGAGCAGATGAAACATCAACATGTGGACCAAGCGAAGCTTCCATCTCACAAACATCACTAGAGTTATTCAACGCTGGTGCGCTCTAGAGCTACTAGGCACGTCGACAATAACCGACCTTTGGTTTGGCTTTTGGTGTCGGGATCATCTTCTTCTTCACTCTGCAGCAAAACAACAAAACAGGAAGTGAGAGCAGAGGGCAGGAGCTGGGATCTCACTGGGCTGGGACTGCTGGCTACTGGTTTTCAGTATTCTAACTGGGTTCAGACCAGCGGTGACCAACGCCGCTCCTGAACATCGACTAGTCACCCATTATTAAATTATAGCTCGCCACAACAGCATGCAGCTGCCCACACCCCACCGCCCAGCTCCAGGCTGGAGGGCAAGAAGGCGGTTACCCCCCTTTTAAAAACCCGGTTACTACACCTGGGGTAACCCTTTTCTGACCCGAATGTTTGGTCGTGTAAACGCATATCGGGATATCCCCATCAACGCGTGTGTTCTGCACATGCTCTGTTCGCAAGGAATCTTGGTCTTTAGAGTAGCGAGACGTCTTGTACGCGCCAGAACTCCGGAAGTAAACAACAAGTTGGGAGCAACATGGCGAGTCGCGGCACAGCACCACACTTTTGGAGTGACGAGGAAACTAAAGCGCAAACAAACGCGGTCGCTATCTCTTCCGAACTGGGAATCATGTTGTTGTTTTCACGGATACCGGAACGAGAAGAACCGGAATTGACGCATATTGCGTCTGGACGTAGTCCACACGTCCCAACGCTACCCCAACGTCCGCATTTAAATCGGGTTATGCAAGTTAGGGGTAACTCTTTCTATTTATGCTTGTAAACGGGTTATTCTCATCAACTCGGAAACCCGAATACCGACCTTAACCCGATCATAACCCGGATATTGGCTGCATGTAAACGTAGTTTGTGTGTGTCCTGTTACTGTGACCCGATTGATCATGCGCCCTGGCTACCTGTACAGGGGAGATCTCTGTTTGGGTGACTGGTTAACGTGCGTGACTTTCACCCGGGAGTCTGGGGATCGAATCCTGATTGGACCATTTTTAAATATCCGCCACAGATCTCTCTGAAGAAGTCAGCATTGACGGCTTCAGCAACGCTGTGCCACTCCGTGGATTTTCTCTTATTTGTTTTGCAAAAGCACTTCCTTTCATTTCTCCACCTCACCCACAGGTACCTCAACTTCTGCTTGTGTGAAATATCGCTAACTTGATCTGCCCTGATCTACGGTCGCCATGTCATTGGTGGAGCGCTGCAACAGCCGGCTTATGTATATGCATGAGGTCCACAAGGCACTTCGCATTTACTATTTATGGCAGTAAGTGGGCGTGGTGAGGGCGGGGTGTGACTAAAAAGCAGCTGAGAAACATTCTCGTTAGTCTCTGATTTATGAAGCGGAGATTGCGTGAAGCTGTGCGTCCTCCATGTTTGATAGATCACACACCTGCTTGGCGTAAGTACTTTTGTTTTTGCTGAGCTTAAGTACAGTTTTAGTAAGGATTCTACGCCATGTTTGATAAATGAGACCCTGGATAATGGCTGGAGACAGGGTTCTTACCCTCCAGCTGATGAGTTACCCGGATGTAAACAAAAACTTTGAATGGGTCTACACCCAGTCGGGCAGGGGCGTGCATGTTGTTGCCTTGGTAACAAAGTCTGACTGGAGCGCAACAGTAATGCTAACACTACTGTTCATGTTGGAGCTCACTATTGATGTTAGCAGCTAACTAGCTAACAGAGGATCCCCCCTCTACGTACCGTCATGGATGGCAGGTTCTACCTGCTTCTCTAGAATTTTTATAAAGTTCTCCTAAACTCTCACTCTCCGTTGTCCGTGACACCCCGGCAGGCCCACCAGCACGCATGTGCAGAAACGAAGGTTCAACGCGTAAATGATGATTATTACACTTGCTGATGAAGTCGTGACTAATCGACCCATCCTGGCAGCGCTAGCTGTGATTAATCAGGTCTCAGTGGGTCCGCTGGGTTTATGGGTCCAAACAAAAGCTGCAGAACCGGTTAGCATGTGGAAGGAAATGTGTGCCTTCAGCCACCTAACAGCTGTGTCCTTCTGAAACAGCTGATGAGCATGAGGCTCTGAGGCCGACGCTAGGAGACGACAACCCTGTGAACGACTTAAGACGCTTAAACATCCTTCGTGAGCGGCGTCAACAGTCACAGCCCAGGCTGAAGTTGGTGATGTAAGAGGTCACATGACTCACGTGTAGCCTGTTAGATGACCGTGAACCATGGTGCTCTCTTTGAATAACATCCTGCAAACAAGAATCAAGCATGAACAGACGCCGCACGTCCTGATGTCGACCTCTACACGACCTCCGCATGCTTCACACACCTGGCCTGCATCCAGCCCTTCGGCCACAGAGGTTTCACTTCGGTCTCCATGAAGGCTTTGAGGTAGTCCTCCAGAGACAGTGAGCTCTTGCCCTCCAGCTTGTAAAAGCTCAGCTTCACCTGCACCAGGTTACACAGCAGCAGCCTGGAGGAAGCACGCAGGTCATCAGCGGACGAGCCCGCACATCTGCAGAAAAACCTCCACCTGCTGGCAAACCAACCTGAGTTTGTCATCCCAGATGAACTTCTTCCGAGGCCCCATTACCCTCTTCCCTGGTTTCTCCTCGTCCTCATCTTCGGACCCGTTTTTGTCTCCCTCCTCAGACTGCTGCCTGTACAGGAAGAGCATCACATGACCAGCATACAGTGGCCAGGTTGTGTTTGCATGGCCTCTTCTAGAAGGCTGAAGTCACCGAGTGCATGGGCGGGTCTAAGGAGGCTAAGGAGGGGCAGAGAAGTGCACGGTGTCCTCCCTAAGCGCCACGAGTTAGCAAACAAAGCAGGCGTGTCGCTCTTGGAGACTCTGACATGAAGCACACAGATTCCTACTCTCTCACTGTTTGCTGAAGTTTGCACTCCCCAGGGCTTTTTGACCCTAATGGCTATCCATTGGTTAGGTCTTGCTCCAACACAAAAATACTGCTTGCTTGCAACGATTTAGGTATCTACTGCCCCCTATCGCCAGGAAAAATACACACACAGTCACTTTAACATACGGGATGGCTTGGCAGGCTAGTGTTGTACCTTTGAATGAAGAACATCGTGAATTGAACCGAATTCGCAATTTATCCTAGAAAAATCGCAATCCCGTCCTAAAATCGTTCAGCCCTGAAGTGACATGACCAGCCGGCCAATCAGTGCATAGGTGGGTCAGATATGCATTTCCCGTCTGAGGCCACTCTTCAGACTGATTGGCCGGCTGCGGACCGCCTTTGTTTATCTTATTATGGAGGACACCGCAGACGTATTAAACTCCGCCCACAGACTCGGAGATTTCAGCATTCCCAAGAAGTCCCTCGGATTTCTGCGTGAACACTACACCGCCCGTACCAGACCGAGCTCACGCCGTCCTGCCCCACTAAACCCAGACGGTAACGACGCTAGTGTGTAAGCACCATAAATGGGCCACACGACTGGTTCCTTACTTTGCCACTTTGGCGATGCAGTCCATGTTGTAGCGAGCGATCTGCTCCGGCATCACGCTGCACACCGCTAGCTTCAGCTTCAGCAGGGGTGTTCGAAGTCGGTCATCCTGGGAGACGGACAATGTCAGGCGGGACACACTAAGAGCAGCGAGCTAAAATAGTCGCACACAGATCACAGAACGAGCAAAGCACTAGTTAGAAACCCCCGCTTCACTTCACACTCCACTAAACTCCCTCTAGAGGCAACCAGAGCCCTCACACTGCAGACGTGAATGCCTTGCTTTGGCTGAGCAGGGCCCAGACGCGGCTCCACGCCTCACAGGACAGGCGTTTGCCCTCTAGAGGTCCAGCTGTGTAGACGAATCACTCACCTGTACGTTGAGGCTGAGCTTCTTAAGGCGTTTGAGCAGAGCCTCTTTATTGCAGGGCACAAAGGCCTCTAGGTGAGAGTAGACCGCTGAACGCACCTGCGCCGGCTGCTCCTGGACCTGCAGCTCGATGCTATCAAACAGAGACAGATGGATGTTTACCGTTTCTGGTGGTTCAGTTGGGCTGAAGAGACAAACTAAGCAGGACTAACTCCAGCAGGATGTTGTTCATGTCCAGCGTGAAGAACTTCTTCCTGCCCTCTTCGTCAAACGACCGGGACGCCTGCGAGGGGAAAAGCAGGAACAGGATTTAGGTGGCCGTTCGCTCCCAAGTGGATCCTGTGGAAGAGTGACGCTCGTACCGCTCGCAGGTCTTCGATGCGTTTTGTTAGTGGGCCTGGTAGTCCACTAGGCAGTGGGGGAGGGGTCATCACGTTAGCCTGCAACATGCGGCCCCCGCTGCCAGCTTTTTGTCCCGCGCCAAACGAGCTGTTCTCCCCCTGGGCGGGACTGGCAGGCTGAGGCGAGTCCAGCATCGCAAAGTCCAGGTCGCCCATCATGTCCTGCAGCACGTCGTTATTGGCCGAGCTGAGCAGCGACAGCACGGCCTGGTCAGTGGTCATGTCCACCACGTTGGACTCGTTTCCAGCGGCCTTGGGGTGGGCGTTGATCAGTGAGCTGTTGGCGCTGGGCACTTTGGCGTTGAGTCGAGGCGGAGCGCCAGCGACAGCCAGGTTCTT
>SSNQ01034322.1:288804-302885 GCA_006942095.1 Nothobranchius kuhntae | reverse complement strand
CAGATGAGAATTGCCCTTAAGCTGTTTAACTTGGACCAAGCATTTTAGGTCACAGATAGATGTAGCTTAGGGTCTCTGTCTATACACCTTATAAGACAATTTAGGTGATGGCATGTTGTTTTTCTGCTACTGAACTGTTTTCTAATAATGTTGTGTTAAATAAAGTGAAGGAAGGAGAGAAATAACGTTTCCCTAGCAGTTTTAAAAAATTTCCCCATGTAATCCGATTAATCGATTAATCGTGTCGAGACCCCATCCGATTCATCGATTATCCAAATAATCGTTTGTTGCAGCCCTAATGCTGATAAATGATTGCTTTATACAGGTACACACGTGTAGTGGGATAAATTACCTACATTTTATTTTTTAAGAACTTTGTTTTGTTTTCTTGGTTTCTATTTTCCTGTCTTCCTGTCCCGTCTGTCTCTGATCTTCCTGTCCTGTCCCGTCTGTCTCTAACCTTCCTGTCCCGTCTGTCTCTGATCTTCCTGTCCCGTCTGTCTCTGATCTTCCTGTCCCGTCTGTCTCTGATCTTCCTGTCCCGTCTGTCTCTGATCTTCCTGTCCCGTCTGTCTCTGATCTT
Source organism: Nothobranchius kuhntae (assembly GCA_006942095.1). NCBI lineage: Eukaryota > Metazoa > Chordata > Actinopteri > Cyprinodontiformes > Nothobranchiidae > Nothobranchius > Nothobranchius kuhntae. Next base: position 302,302 of record SSNQ01034322.1, on the reverse strand, counting down.
CCTGTCCCGTCTGTCTCTGATCTTCCTGTCCCGTCTGTCTCTGATCTTCCTGTCCCGTCTGTCTCTGACCTTCCTGTCCTGTCTGTCTCTGACCTTCCTGTCTGTCTGTCTCTGATCTTCCTGCATCTCCCAGTCCTCCCAGAAAAACTCCTGCCCGCTTCCTTCTTTTTCACCTCACAAGTAACTTTTTAACCAGCAGATCAAATCGATCTATTGACCGCAAAAAAAGCGGAGTGTGCGCCGCGCCGCCCGGCTGCGCCAGTGACGGGCGCTGCAGCACGAGCGCGTCCACACGTCATGCTCAAACACAGACAGAACTTACCAGAGAGGAAATGAACAGACACGAACGACTGTGTGTTAATTATATATTTTTTGGTGACGCCACTTAGAAACTTAGAACATGTTACTGTGGCGTGTGCAGAACGCCGCTGGAGTTCATGAATAATCAGCGGTCTGCCTGCTGCTCTGCATCTCTGCTCAGAAGAATCCCCGCTACGCTGAGTCCATGTAAATAATATAATAAAGGTAGAAACTGGATCTCTTTAGTGCTCCTTCTGGATGTGTAAGCTAAGGGCATCAGGGGAGCCTGACAACTTTTACGGAGAACCAAGTTGCTCTCCTGTAATTTGAACCCAGTATCCGACTCCGGATCGGGGCTTGGATCGGGAAGTAAAGCCCGAGTCCCGATCAGTCTGAAACCACGTGATCGGATCGGGACATCCCTATTTGTAGTTTTTATGGAAAATAAAGGTGAAGTCTGAATATTATTATGTAGGATTTATGAAAAGGTAACTCGAGTTATTCTAGAATTTATTTTACTACTGTTCATTCAAATAAAAAGATTCTTCTCAAAATGATGAGAAAAGGTCTAAAATAAGGGACGACTGCTGAGATCATTCGTTACCAAACTGGACAAACCAGGAGACTCTCCCACTTACATATTTGCTCTCAAATTTCCTGGCCAGCGCCTCGACCTCTCGTCTCTCCTTCTCATCATCAGCAAACGGATCGCTGGGGTCCAGAGGCGGAGCCAAGCCTTTAGGTACCGCGGGACAAGCCAGCTTAACCTGAGGAACCTGAGGAACCTGCAGATGTCCCAAACTATTATTAGAAATCATTTCAGAAGCTGTACAATGGAAGATTTTTCCTCATTTAATTCAGTGTTTATCTCAAACCCATCTTGGTTAATCAGTGCAGGCAAAACTAATATTCTTACCTTCACCTCCTCCCATTATTAGACCCTGTTAATGTTTTGATGTCATTTCCTGTCATGTTTACAAATATTGCTGAACGTTATACAGATTTGTTTACTTTGTTATTACCAAGAGTCACCATTTCAAAGTCAGTGTTTATTTAGGTATTTTCCAATAACTATTGTTACTAAAACAATTATAAACATAGAGTTGTATTGATCCAAAGTGTAAAATGTGAATGCTTCAAATTTCTTTACAATTTCATGGGGAGCGTTTCAGAGGCCGGTGTTATGTCCAAAAGTGTTCCTCCTACTGTGTGAGTCTGACTCTGTGAAGCACTTTCCCTGTTTGTTTGTTTGCTTTATTTTTCAAACGTTTTTGGAAAATAACCAAGGGTCATGGACGACCACAAGCAGGCCAGTCAGAAACGTGCTGTCCATGTGAGCCAGACTTTTGTCCAAACCTACTCAAACTAACGCATGGTAACTAACTGACCTGTTAGAACTGTCAAATTTGGTACGTATTATTCACGATTATATTACAAATTCGAAAAATATTTGAATACAACTCGTCGATATATTACCAAATGTAAGGTTATACATCATCGTTTACTGTTTACTTGTTAGTATTTACGCGTCTAGTTTAGCTGGTGACCCCCCACCCCGGCGTGTCCATGATGGTGCCCGCATCGGTGTCTGACCTGGGGAGTGGTTGTCTGGAGCAGCTCGCAGTAGCTGAACTCCGAGGACCCTCGCTCGTTCGGCTCGCTCAGCGTCAGGCTGAGGCGGACGGTCGGTTTCTCCTCCTCGGTGTTGGCGTCACCTCCCTGCGTGTTACCGAAAAGACCTCCGCCACCTTCTGACCCGACCGCCGCACCACATCCACCTCCATCTTTCCCAAAAGAGATGTCGACGGCCTCATCTTCGCGGCGGCGTTTCTTGCTAAGCTCCGGGTTCGGCGGCGAGGTGCTGAATGAGGAGATTGTGACGAAGGGCACTTTCCTCGGCTCTGCCATTTGACGCTGGGCGGGAGGACCGGCAGTTGCTTCGGAAGCTAACCTGGAGAGTGTCGACAAGTACAGCTAGCTCGCTGCGCTGCTGTTAGCTTACTCAGAATGAGTTCTGCAGGCAGAACATCGACTTTTGTCTCCGCTCACGCCTTGTAATCCATATAGAATAATTCCTCGCACTGGCCCCGCCACCTACGAGGGTCTTAAAATCAACAGAAATACTCAGTTTCGCGTACTTCCATAAAATTTGTGTTTAGCTACCGTAAGGAGGATTTTGAAGTAGCCATCTTGATCATTATTATCATTATTCGGAGGCTGGGCGTATGAAAAGAAAGCAGAAACCAGAGGGGAAGAGGAACCGCGTTTGTCCAATGGCAGCGCACAAACACGCCCACCTGACAGATAAGCGCGAATGTGGAGATGATTGTTCTGCACAGGCGCGAGCTCCCGTGTTGTGCTGGAAAAGGTACCCCTGCTCACATATGCGCCTCTCGTTCAGGAAAAGCCTAATACAAATGTGTAATTATCAATACATTAAAAATTTCAAGATGGGACCAACATAAGCTTGTTCGACAATACAAAAAAAAAGCAATTATTACAATAATTTACGTAAATGTGTCAAGGCAGGCCGACTTCGTCTTGCTGCCTTTGGTCCTCCTAGCATAACGCACTTCAAAACGTTCCTCAACTTTTAAGTACACCATTTTAAAACCCTAACCCTGAAAAAATTAAGATGATCGCTTTTTTATAAGTATCAATGGTTCTAATTTAGGCCACGATCATCATCAGGTGTTTTGAGAAGCGCAGTCTGTGACCAGTGCTCAACAAGGGGCTTTTTTCGACACTACACCGTGTCACAGCTTTTCTGACGATTTAAATTTTTGTAAAATGGACGTAATTTTAGTCCGTTTGGATCCTTTCGTCTTTTTAATGCAATAACGTAGTTTTTTTTATGGAAGTCGTTACCAAAAATTTTAAAAATATCTAACATTGTGATGCTCCGTCATTTTTTTACAAATTGCTCAACTATATCATATGTGCTAAATCAATGGTGGAAACTGATACTAATTTACATTCATGCCCCTTTTTTAGCATTCGCTTAATTTACCGACCAAACGCATGGTCTCATCGCACACCTCAGCCTTCAGCCAAGGACAGATCCAGGTGAGGTCACAAATGCCTCTTCATATTCACCCCTTACTGCAGGCTATTTTTAAAATAAACTATTGACCATAATAAATGAAACAAAGTCAAAGTGGGAGACAATTTATTGTTGCCATTATCAATGATTTAGGGCCAGTCAGAAGCAGCACCACCCCAGTCAGAAGCCTGAGCGGTGGGGGCAGTGGACCAGTCCTCAGTGGCAGGCTGGGTGCTCCAGTCCTCTGTAGGAGATTTAAAAAAAGACGAGTTCAGAAGCCAGCAGGAACTACTGTTAATACAATAAAACGTTTTATGAACTCACCTGAGAAAACTTCTCCAGTCTTGACAGGTGCAGCGGCGGCGGCGGCGGCAGCAGTAGTAGCTAACAAAATTAAATGAAGTTTAAAAAAAATGAGTAAAATGGCACATTAGAAAAAACAATGACAGAAGCAACCAGAGTTAGAACCAGCCATCGTACCCGCAGGGAACTGCTGGATGGGGACAGACGGCACAGCAACACCCTCAGACCAGTCAGCCACCTCAGTCTGGGGAAACTCTGCTTGAGGAGCGCTCCATTCACCCTGGAACTCCTCCTTTACGACAGCCTTCTCAGCTGCGGCCTGCTCCTCCTTCTCAATCTGCAACACAAACACGTTTTACTCGTGTTTTACTCGTGTGCCAACTCGTAAACCAAGAGCGCATCGGCATAAAGCTCTGCATTTACCTCTTCAGGGTCCCTGTAGAAGTACAAATCAGGCATGACCTCCCATGGGTGCTCCCTGGAGATGGTCCCCCTCATCCTGAGGACCTCTCTTGCCAGCATCCACCACATCAGACCCACAGAGTGGTGACCCTGCAACAGTTAAATCATCCACTAGGTTAGATGTAGACTTTATAATCATCAGTTCCTCCTTTCATATCAATAAAACAGGTTTTCACTCCGTTTGTCTCACCTTGTTGTTGCAAGGGATGGCGATGTCTACATATCTCAGAGGAGAGTCCGTGTTGCACAGGGCAATGGTGGGGATGTTGACGTATGAAGCCTCAGTCAGTGGCTGATGGTCAGCACGGGGATCCGTCACGATCAGGAGGCGGGGCTCCCTGAAAGCAGCCTGGATCTGATTGGTGAACGTACCAGGGGTGAAGCGACCGTGGAAGGTGGTCGCACCGGTGGCAGAGGCAAACTTCAGGACTGCCCTCTGCAGCGAGCAGAGAACAAGTTAGACCTCAAAGTAAGCTACAACCCAGGGGCAGTTTCTACAGCAACCAACTGTGGCTCAGGTCACTATCAAACCCCAGTCATAGGACAGAAATCCTCATGGTGTTAGCGAAACCCCGGCCCGCTTACTCTTGCACACTTCCGACACCAGAACACCAACAGTGATGCCTAGCTTTAATCGTGTGCTCACATTTGGTTACTTGTCATTTTCTGCATTTGTTCAGTTAATAATCCTGTTTTAGCCTTCACCTGTCCCGTGTTCCTGGAGGAGATGACGCACACGTCCGCCGGGTTCTCAATGGCAACAATGGCTCTAGCTGCCAGCAGCAGCTTCTCCCAGGTCTTCTTCAGGTTAATGATGTAAACACCTGGTGAACGCTAGAGAATGTTACACGGTCCAATCATTAAACCACACGGCACACGCTGCAGTTCACATACCGTCGCTTTTTCTTTTGTAGACATACTGCTCCATCTGAAAGTCCAGGTTGGTACCTCCCAGGTGGGTTCCTGCTGCCAGGAACTTCAGCACATCCTCCTCCTTCATCTGAAGGACATCCAGACCTCCGGACATCGTGACCACTTTCCCTGTGTTACGAGTTAAGTGGGAGAGCTGGGACAGAAAAAACAAAAATAAAAACAAATTGCAAAAGCCCGGCATCAAGTATAACGCTGTTGCATCTATATTACATTATCTCTGCTGAAGTATGCTAGTGAGTAGATTAGCATCAACACGGCATTGGCAAAGCGCCTTGATTTCAGTCTGCAGGTGATCAACAGGCTTCTGCTGAGCCTGATGAGCTGCTGCACAGGTGACTCAACCACTGAATCTTCTATGTTGGACCAGAGAAACCACTAAAAATGCTGGATACCAGTAATCGGGGCCTGGACTTAAATAGCCCTGGCCTAGATATTTGACCTCCGTGCTCTAGATGACATTTGACATTAATGATCTTGGAACTACGATGGGATTAACCCTCTTGCTTTATTAGGGACATTGTCCATTTGAGCAGTTTTTTTTTTTTTTTGCGTTTCTTTTGGATGGCATGTCACCATTGTTTGTGCATATGGCACAAAAATTTTGTCGCGAAACCCCTCTGAACAAATTTTGTAAAAAGACCAAACACTATGAAAATAAAAACATTAAAGTCTTTAGCGGACAAAAGCACCCCACTGACTTCCATTCACACCAGTTTTTGATCCTGTAACATCTGCAGCAAATAATCATGCTTTCTGATTTTAGGGTTTAATTGTGGAGACAAGCAGTCAAAATGACGATTTTTACGTTTCACCACTAAATTCTGTCATTTCTCCATTTGTGGCCCAAACAAAAACGATTAGTATGTTTATGCACCTGGCTGGAGCTCCAGACAGGTGCATAAACATACTAATCGTTTTTGTATTCTACATTTTGAAGTTCAGTAAGAGAGTCAAACTTATCTACTTATCAGAGGTCAGGCTGACCTTTTGAATTCAATACAAACAGCACAAGATCTAAATAAACAAGTGCATTCGCTTGGGCCACATATGGATCAAAAATTGAGGTTTGAATGGAAGTCAACGGGACGTTTTTGTCCCCTATGGTCAATCTGCTGCTACTCAAAAACTTTATGCTGAAAGAAAGTGTTTTTTTTTTGTAAAATAGCTTTTTTCATAAATTACAGCAATGACTTTGAGTAAAAAAAACTGGCATTTGAAGGGTTACAATCCTCAAAATGATGGGATTTTTTTATGTTTGAGCAGGGCTTAAGTTAACAGGTCTAAGAAAGCAAAACATAATAATAATGAATGTATACATTTGTTATAGCCATGATAACCAGCGGACGTTCTTCTAAACACGCAGGTGTATAGTATATTAAAGTGAACCCTGAGGGTTAAAAAAACCTTAAATAAAATCTCAAATTAACCCCGCATGGGACTGGCAGCCACCCTTGGGATTAGAAATAGAACTGGACCTTCTGCACACATACGCTGCAAAAAAAAAAAGACTGAACATATCAATCTGTGGCTTTAGTTTAGCTTAAGAGCAAACCTTTCACCATCTTCTAGCTTCATTAAAGGCCTGAATATTAAACCAACCCAGTGGTGTATGCCGGATATTAAAGGCATGTTTGGGAGTCATTAATTTAACGCTAACAGGGTTTATTAGATCTGTTCGTGTGCCACGTCCAGAGGTCAGAACCGAGCTGACAAGAGGAACAGCGCCAGGAGCGCGTGTTTGGGGCTAACGACTTAGCTGCTAAAGTTAGCATCCAACAACCCCAAATTAAAAGCCATTTCAGACTCGCTAAGTCACACTTTCGCTGCTACGCTGCTTTATAACGCGGCGGAGAATCACCCTAACGTGCCTTTGGTGGGTTTTTTCTTTATTTATTGCTAAAACAAAGCCGTTAAAACTCACCACGAAACAACGCCGTATGGAAGTCTGCCCACACGGTGAAAAAGAGAGCGCCCAGCGGAAATGACGTCAAATTTATACTACATTCCCAGCCTATGATTGGCCAGTTATTGTGAGAGGCGTCAAACACGACTGTTCTGGCCGCTAGGGGGAGTTTTGTGCCGTGTGCTGCAGAGAGAGAGGCAGAGGTTACCAGTGGTCGGCTCGTGGGTCGGATGAGTATCCCATATTAAGACTGTGGGGATGGAAAGACCATATTAAGACCACGTGGAGACGCTGGCTGCTCCGTGAAAGACTTGACCTGTGTGGTAACTTTTATTTGCTGGAGATAAAATGTTCCAGGCTAAGTGATCATAACAAGTACACAAGGACATGGGGTGTTGTTGAGAAATTATTTATTCAAACATATCCTGTGAGCAGAAAGTTGTCCAGAATATGAATCCTGTACAGACATGGTAATGATGGACTCGCATAAATGGGGGAAAAAAGAAAACTACTGATTAAATCAGGGTTAACTATAGAAAGTCGGAGACAACACGATAAACTAGTTAAAAGGAATTTTCTTAAATAAACACGAAAGTAAACAAACAGTCTGTGCAGTGGTTTAAGTATGAGAAGCGTACTTCCCTGTTACTCAACATCCAAGATTTCATGCTTTTACAGAACATTTTTAATCAAACACGCTCCATATTTTCTCTTTATGGCCTTTAAAGATCAGCAGATCACCCTGATCGGGATTTGTTTTGTTTTTTTTTGGGGGGGGGGGGGTCACCTGAATCCTACAACCTCTTGTTCTTTTTGTCGTTTGATGTCATGTCACCACACACCCCCTTGCTGCTTATCCGTATCAGCGCCGAGATAAGCCTTGTGCCATCGTTCGTGCTGAGCGCAGTCGTTTCTTCTCGTCTGAGCCAGTAGAAATCACTCCTTTACAGCTTTACTCTTTTATGTGTTCATCGTTTCATAAAAGGGAAGTTGTAAAATCATTCCTGTCTGAGCTGAAGATAAACAATAAATAACTCTTTAGGTCACAAGGAAGTCGAGCCAACCTTAAACCGGAGTTTCTGGAACAAGTTTTAGCCAGAAAGGCTGGAAAAAGTTAAACTTTAAGGTTCGTCTGCTGCGTCATGGTGAACTCATCCAAACTGCAGTTAAGTCCCAGACAGCAGTTCAGAGGTCAAACCGTCAGCAGCATGATCCAGTTAGATCCGGTTGACTCATTCATCACACGTTTGGCATCATTTATTGTTAAACACAACAATGTCACACAAAACACACTTTTAACATAAATATCACTCGCGTAATCTCAAGTTGCTGCTCTGTGTGGGTCGGGGCTTCGGACCGCTGCCGAGGGTAAAGAGCAGATGTCTGAGCGTTATCTGGGACGCCGTCCTGAGAGATAACCACTCACAGCAGGGAAATGTTTGGGAAGAAGTCTCCGGCTGTTGCATGGATCAGCCATCTAGAACAACCTGCATGAGCATTTTAACATCAAAGATCAGATCCCTCGACGTCCGCGAAGACGCGTCGCCAGGCGTGTGCTTCCTGAGCTCGCCATCTCCTACGGTGACTCCTCCTCAGTTACCGAGAGCCTTCCACTCTTCAGACCGTGTCCACCTTTCTGTGCACCCCTCGTGCTCTTCGCTCTGAAGTTCTCTTCATCTCTTCTTTCTTTCCCAGGATTCCCATCACCTCCCCCCCTCCCCCCTTCAGGATTTGAGTCCAATGCGAGTCATCATCTGCTCGTACACGGTCCACGCCATGGCTGCCATCATGGTCCTCCTGAGAGAGCGAGGAACTGCTCCGCTGAAGAAGCCCTGCAGTCCGTGCTCCTGAGAGGACAGGAAGAGGCGTTAGATGTGATGGAAGCAGCGTGGTGGCTACATAAAGGAGGACGGAGACAACTACCACGTAGACGTTTCTGACGGCCTCTGCCGTCCTCAGCTGGGGATTCACTTGGACGTGTGTTTTGATGACATCAGCAGGCTGAGTGATCAGAGAGGCCAGCACGCCAGCCAGGATCCCACAGCTGAAGTTAGCCAGGGGAGCCGAGGCGGAGGCGCTGATCTCTTAAGAGAACAGAAAACATGTTGGGTTAAAAAGTGTTTTAAAGCATCAGGAGCTCCTCGCTGGATCTTTCATTCACCTGGCGGCAAAGCGGCCTTAGCCTGGCTGTAAAACATCACGTAGACGCCAGAGAAGGGAACGTCTCTGAGCAGGGTGGCCATCAGGCCGGAGAACAGCGCTGCGGGACCTTCAGTTCGACACACACTGCGTAGCGCCCCACACACACTCGCGTACCTGTACCTGCCACACTGGAGCATGGAGACGCTCAGATGAGTTCGACACAACCGTCGGATCAAATCAAACATACAGAATAACCAAACTCAGCGGCGTCACCAGCTCATGTGACGGAGAACCCAACAAACGACAGTCGGTAAATAACAGTAAACGCGTCGAGCCCCCCTCCTCGTCGTGCGTCATTTGCTCTCTAAACACAAATGATCTGAGACGAAAATCAAAGTTTACAAACCCAAACGAGAAGGGAGGATCAGAGCGGGACCAGTCAGGCTCGTCTCACAGACGGAGAGCTTAAAAACACTTGTGAGGCACCTTACAGCACGTTTCAGTGCAAATGTTCTCATTTCTGTTCATCACCGACATTTAGCTCGTGGAGCAGCCTCAGTTTGGAGAAAGAGTTTACGTTCAACAGGACTGATAAGCTAATGGCTAGTCCGAATGCGTTTAGCAGGGCTACTCAATTCCAGTGTCCAGTTTGGGTTCAAACCCTGATTCAACACACCCGATTTCAACCAGCAGGTGATTAACAGGCTTCTGCAGAACATCTAGAAGGAGCGCTGGCGTTGGGACTCTGCTCACCTCGAAGCGCGTCTTGATCACCGTAATCGGCAGCATCACGATGCCCGCCACCGTCCGAGCCCCGCCTCCCAGCAGCACAGCCTGCACAGCACTCGGCCGGTTATCCTGGAGGAAGTGCTGCTTTAGGGAGTAGTAGGTGCTGAAGTAGATCCCCACACCCGGGATGGTGCGAGCAAAAGACTGAAAGAGAAGAAGAGATTCTACGGTTACGTCCTGCATCCCAACAAAAGCTGGTTCCTGAGCCGCGAGGAGCAGATTCTTGGTCCGTGTAGGAGTCAGGGGCGCCTACCGGAGAAACTCCCTTCCACAGTCCCAGCAGCCTCTCGGTCCGCACCACACTGAGGAGCACGGACACCATCCCCACCCTGCGTGAGCTGAAACAGTCAGACAGCGGCTGCATCAGCTTTGGACTGAGACGGCATCAGTGGTGATCATAACTGAACTGACCCGGGCTGCATGCTGCCCTGCAGAGTCTGCAGACGAGTCTTCACCAAGTCCAGAGGCTGGAACAGCAGAGTGGAGCAGGTCCCGCTCAGAGAGCCACACACGAAGGCTTTAATCGCCGGGGGAGCCTGCAGAGCGAGGCCAGAACAGGACCTTAGTGCTTCAACATTCACGGCGTCACGTGGCTCTCTAGTCCTCAGGCATGTTTCCTCCATCCTACAGGTAAAACCTTCTAAAGTGTATTAATGTGGTAGAAAAACACAAAAAGAGCCACGCGAATTTTACACATTCAATTCTGCCTCTTCCCACAAAGTTGTTTCTGAGAAGCACTTTTTATAGAGAACACACAGAACGGTGAAAAACGTTGTTCTGAGACATAAAGGCTGTGATAACGAACCCTGTGGAGCAGACAGATAAGAACGTTCCTAATCAAAGCAGACAATAGTGGAGCCGTCCAGAGCTGAGCAGTGACCCTACCAGTGAAAGCTCCATGCTGCTTTGGGTCAGCGGATAAGTCACAGAGTCTTCTGCCTCTCCTCTCGGGCTGCAGAGGATGAGCGGCTCGGCTCTCACATGCAGCTGGTTAAGTAAGAAGGTCACGTGAGCAACACTGCGTTTCCCATTAGTGACCACGCAACACACACCTGGCTACTCATTAACCAGCTGGAGGTCGTCGCGGAGCAAAAAGCACCTGGGTCGGACCCTGCAGACGTCCCGGACCGTAAACAACAAACAACAGTGCGTTCATTAATCACCCACGTGTATTTTAATCCAGAGAACGCGTGTTACGTTCGCCACGTCTGGAGAAGTTGGCCCTGAACGTCGCTGAAGATTCTCTCTGAGAGAATGGGCCACCTGTAGCTCTGATTCAAGAGATGATGCAACAAAAATGTTCTGCAATCAAAATAAATGTTAAATCAACGTGCATGAAAACTAATGTTATCCGTTTCTTTGCTTTGTGAGTTTTTCCATGGAAAACTGAAGAAATTAAACTTTCTCCACACACACACACACACACACCCCTTCCCTTTGAGGCTCACAGCGAAAAACCCAAAATCCTCCCAGCTGCTGCTGATGGTGGACATTAAAGGTTCCACGTGTACGGTAAGGATGTTTATGTGAAGCATGATAACATTAGTGCTTCAGCCTCATGTGGCGACACCTGCTGGTGGAGCACAAACATGACATCTCGTCAAACCTGTTGATGCTTATGGTCCCATAACGTGAAGCCACTGCATCATTCCAGGCATAGGCTTCATTTTAACCGGGGACGCCGGGGACATGTCCCCGGCAACATTTGTGATTGGCAGCTGTGTCCCCCCCACTTTAAAAAAAGCCTGCTGATGAGGATTTTTGTTTTACCAGCTCAGATCTTATACCAGGGGTTGGAAACCTGTTCCCATCAAAGAGCCATTATTACCCGTTTCCCACAGTAAAGAAAACACTGGGAGCCACAGCGGCCGCAGCGTTGTGGGCGGGGCCTACCCTCAGACAGCAGAGAGCTGTTCACAACCAGGTGACAGCAGCAGGTACCGGTCGCTCGCATGGACGTCGCACCCGTGGGGGATTCAACACCCACACTTTTCCAGCTGTTTTGCTCACCTCCACACCAGTCTGGTTTCTTTACGTCGCACTCACTCTGTTTGCCTCATCTCCTTCACCTCCCGACAGCCGATGTCGGGTTTCCAGGAGAGCAGGAGAGGGAGGGACGGAAGAGCTCGACTGAATTCATAATTCTACATCTTGACATTAACTGTACAAAGTCTGGGTTTGATAACGTGAAGAACAACAATTTGCAGAGGTTTATAACAGGCGCGGTGCCAGGTTTTCATTTTTGGGTGGGCCACGGTAATTCTGGACGGACCTTAATAAGCAGTGACTTAAGTGAAGCAGGCAGGTCGCGCTAGAAAATTTAGTTTAAAAAGACGTCATAAATGTGTTCCCCCGTCCTTTTTATTTATAAAATATGAAGTAAAAACTCCCAATTTAATTTTCATTCATTTGTCATTAATATGTAGTCTACACCCGTGCGTTAAGTGGACCATCTTCCAGTAAAAGCAAAGCTTCCAGCCCACCTCTCCAAATGCGTAAAATGTGCACCACAGCCGTTAGGCGCGCCGCGCGCACCGTCAGCTACATCAGCCCAGACAAGAGCAGAGCAACTAGAGACAGAATAGAGGATAATTGTGTCTGGATGTGGATGGAGATTACATTTTACATCAGCCTGATCATCATTTAAATACGTAAACCATCACCTGTCTTCTAGTCCACGCTATCAGCATTATTTTAATTGGTGTGTGTGTGTGTGTGTGTGTGTGTGTGTGTGTGTGTGTGTGTGTGTGTGTTCCACTTCAAACACTGGTCTAACCAACCAGACCAGCGTGTCCAGTAACATATTAATGTTACAATTAAACAGTTTCACTTCATGTAGGCTAGGAACGTTCCACCTGCCGTGGCCCGACCGCTTCTGCTCCACATAAACTTTGTGCGTGATCAAATGTCTCTACAGGAGCTTTCTGAGCTGAAGAGGCTATTCTGCCTCAGACTGGATGCGTCATGCGTCTCCATATTAGAGACGGGAACAAGCGCTGTTCAGCCAAAGTTTCATAATTTCATAAAAAGAACATTTTTCCAAGTGACACATCCCTCAGAGAGACCGGGTTTCCAGAACGCTTCAGTGGGAGGAAATCTTACCGCATGCACCGTGGTTCTGCACTGCGCTGCGAAACCCTCTACAGATCTTCAGCCCACTGTCCGCCGTGGGCGCTCCGAGCCGCGCTGAACACAGTGTCCAGTATAAAGCTCTGATGTTCTGATGGGAATCAAGTTACCTCTGCGATGCGCGTATTAAAATGTCAGCTCATCCATGCGCATCAGTGTGCGTCGGGGTAATTCTTTCAAAACAACCGACATCCTTGAGTTTACCCGTCAAAATAAAAGTCAAATGTAAATATCTGTAACCTGCCATTTAACTGTTTTGCCTTCTTGTGAAGATTGTTGCAAAGAGAAACAACTAAACCTGATTAACCCCAGAGCCATGCGCACTGCGCTGTACTTCTGACTGTAAATGAGGGGAAACGATTTAATCGGATCCTTTTCTCTTCAACATGGTTTAATGTAAAGTTTCATTCAGTACAAACTTTAGTTACACCGATCTAACGAGACAGAGCCTGGATTTGTATTCTGAACAGTTTAAACATGTTTAAAACGGAGAC
>SSNQ01034322.1:264403-274713 GCA_006942095.1 Nothobranchius kuhntae | reverse complement strand
ACTAAACTCCTGAAGGAAAGAACTGTTTGGACCAGGTGGACGATAGACCACAGCACAGTAGAGCGGGTCCTTACGCCCGACTTTAATCAGCTGCAGTTCAAAGGAAGCAAAGTGACCAGAGGTTGTAGAGCTACATGGAAGATGGTCTCTGAAAACAACAGCTAGGCCTCCACCATGACCAGAACCCCGGGGCTGGCTAAGAAAAGAATAACCACTCGGGCAGAGTTCAATCAGAGCAGAATAATCAGATGTTTGCTGCCAAACTTCAGTCAGAAACAGAAAATCCAGGTTTTTAGAGAGAATTAGATCATTGAGCAGGAAGGACTTATTGTTAACTGAGCGGGTGTTTAATAGAGCCATGCTGAGTGAGGTGGAGGAATCAGAAACTACAGAAACAGCTGGAGTTAGTGGAAGTAAATTAGCAGGGTTACATCCACGGTGTTTATAAAACCCACTTATGGAGGGAACAGGAGGAGAAACCACTGAGGAATGAGGATAAACCGACCTTAAAAAACTTGGAGGGAGAAACCGCGCTGCAACGCGGCCTGGCGGGAATGCGGAAGTGGCGCTCAAGTCACCAAACAAAGGACAAGAAGCTAGAAGATTGCATCGATGTTTACCAGATAAACCACGCTTTAAGAGAAGTCTTATTCTCACCTGGATTCCTGCTCGTTTACCTCTTTTCCTCCAACGTTTTCCCGGGACCGGACAAACATCGCTAGAGGTGCGCAGCTCTGGATCGTCGATTGGTTCCGGGCCAGTGCGCCGCTCAGGTAAACAAACAGGATGGTAAATCCTCGGGGCATCATGGGCGATCGTGAACGAACGGAAGGACAACAGAGCCTGGCGATCATAGGAGATGGTAGCAGGGACACTACTGAAGAAGATCGCAGACAGGAGCAAGGTGGAAAAGAGGAGGTTAGTGGAGAAAAGTTTGAAAAAGTGGCCGGTGACCGCGGCTAAGCCAAGCACAGGCGCCATCTTGCCGACCGGACTGAAGGGACTTTTCTAGAACTTCCAATAATCACACGATGAGTAATAAACAGTTGCACGAGTCAGCAACTGACGGATCAGCAGATCTCCACAGGTCATCCTTAGGTCACATTAGGTCAGATTTTAACACCCTTAAGGTCTCATGAGGGGACTTTACAATACAGCAACTGTTTAAGCATTCAAATGGTAAAATCATTAAGCATAAAACATGGTAAATGAAAACAATCCTTAATTATAATAAAAGCATAAAGCGTGATAAACAAAAACATGAATAATAATTCTCTCATTTCCTCCCTGTTTATCATGATTAATGCCATTTTTTCTCACATCACTAGAAAACCACTTCCTTTTAGATTTTCGGTAACTAGGTCATTTTTCAACAACATCATCATTTACACTCAGAAGGAAAATAGCTAATACAAGAGGAATGTTTTTAAAACTTTATTATTAAAAACCAAATCAACTTGTCAAGAAATCAAACCAAAAGACTAGATCAACTGGAACGCAGAGTCACGTGGCATGCCTTTATTCACTCACAGATCAGAACCAAACAGCATCTCAACACGATACTTCTGGGCTTCGTCCTCTTCTCCCAGGTCTTCGGGGTCTGGTACGACGAACAGGGGAAACTCCTGCGCCATCGGTCCAGATGGTGGGGCAATGGCTACGTTGATGAGTCTCATTATCAGGGCTCGGATGCTGGAATGCAGCAGCACCCACACAGAGTCAGAATGGCTGCGAACACAGCTAGGGACACCAACACTGAAGACACCAGCGTGCGATACTTTCCAAACATGTCGAACACTGAGTCCCACATGGACGTATCCACACCTTCATCTTACCATACAGAGTGCGAAGTCCTTCCAGAGCCACAGTGAGACTGCCATCTGCCGCAGGGTTGTTCGGGACAAATGAACAGCATTCTTCTATGAGGTTCCGAATGTGCCAAAAATGTGTCTATGTATTTATGTGCGTGTCTATGTATTTGTACGCACACTGCACTGCATTGCTGTAATGTTTTGCTCTTTCTCAGTCTGTCGTTACCCTCTGTTGACTCCTGCTGTTGTCTCTGACAGAGGGTAACGACAGACTAAGACGACAACATGTGACAACAAGGCTGGAGAACAAAATAAGACTTATCAGATAAAAGCAACTCCTGACAAGTTATAACAACAGACCAGACAACATCACGTGACAAACGCCCGAACATTAAAAGACGGGATCACGTGTCACAGGGTAACGACAAACAACAGCGCGTGTTGGCAGAAAGTAACGACAGACTGAGACAACAGCACGTGACAACAGCACGTGACAACAGCACGAGACAACAGCACGAGACAACAGCACGTGACAACAGCACGTGACAACAGCACGTGACAACAGCACGAGACAACAGCACGAGACAACAGCACGTGACAACAGCACGAGACAACAGCACGAGACAACAGCACGAGACAACAGCACGAGACAACAGAGAGTAACGACAGACTGAGACAATACATAGACACATTTTTGGCACATTCGGAACCTCATATNCCCCCCCCCTCTCCCCACCTTTTCTTTTCCTTTCTCTTTCACCTCTGTCTCTGTGTCTGGTCGGAATTACAAAGCATTCAACAACAATAACAATAAAGTTTTAAGTATCAGGCGTGACATTAAAAGCAGACGCTTTGATGCTCCACCTGAGAGTAAATCTGTAAGGCTTGTCACCAGCATTCAGACATCAATTCTGCTTGCTTCACAGCCAGACAGGACACGGTAAAAAAAAAAGGAAAAAAAGAAAACCACTTCCTTTTAGATTTTCGGTAACTTGGTCTTTTTTTAACAACATCATCATTTACACTCAGAAGGAAAATAGCTAATACAAGAGGAATGTTTTTAAAACTTTATTAAAAACCAAATCAACTTGTCAAAAAATCAAACCAAAAGACTAGATCAACTGGAACGCAGAGTCACGTGGCATGCCTTTATTCACTCACAGATCAGAACCAAACAGCATCTCAACACGATACTTCTGGGCTTCGTCCTCTTCTCCCAGGTCTTCGGGGTCTGGTACGACGAACAGGGGAAACTCGTGCGCCACAGGAAACTCGTGTGCCATCGGTCCACGTGGTGGGGCAATGGCTACGTTGATGAGTCTCGTTATCAGGGCTCGGATGCTGGAATGCAGCAGCACCCACACAGAGTCAGAATGGCTGCGAACACAGCTAGGGACACAAACACTGAAGACACCAGCGTGCGATACTTCCCAAACATGTCGAACACTGAGTCCCACATGGACGTATCCACACCTTCATCTTACCATTCAGAGTGCGAAGTCCTTCCAGAGCCACAGTGAGACTGCCACCTGCCGCAGTGTTGTTCGGGACAAATGAACAGCACTCTTCGCCAAAAATTACGCAGACTCCGCCCTTTTCAGCCAGGATCATGTCGAGAGCAATTCGGTTCTGAAAGGCCATGAGAGAAGTTGCTGCCAGCTGTCCATGTACAGCCTCGAATCCACTCTGCGTCCAGTTGCCGAGTCTCTGCACATTGAAATGGATATAATTAATTCGATCAACATTTTTATTAATTGTACACCACCAACACAGAGCAGATTCAAATCCTGCAGCTACTTGATCAACTAATTTATACTCATCAGGGACCCCTCGTGGAACACCAGTAGCATCGATGTAGGTCGGGCCAGTCTGTCCTTGCCAGGTGACATCACGTTTGGTTCGATGTTTCCGTTGTCCGGGAATCACACTAGAGAGTCTCTCAACTAATTCTTGAGCTGATGTACAGATACAGGTAACAGCAGTGATACTAAAGCACAGGTTCCAGTCACATTCATAGGTAATTTGTCTAACAGTCTGTTGTCTCCACACCACCACCAGATGTCAGCAGGTGGTTCAGGTTTAAACGGTACAGAAACTTTCACAACCTCAGAACACCATGACTGTTTCAGTCTGCCCCATTTTGGGCCTTCACCAGTAATATTTACACACGTGAATTGAAATTTTGCTAGTCACAGGATACATCTCATCCCAAAATGATCAATCTGTAGTAGGATTTGTAGTCATTACTGTGAGCATCTAAATTTGCTGGAGCTATTTGCAACAGGGGCCTAGGGCCCATACAGACAACACAGCTTTGTTTAGCGGCACTAGCAGCTCGCTCTACCATTAACAACCAGTTATTGCTAAAACCAGAAATCCCAGTGGTCACCTGGAACCACTCGTCTGCCGTGGGGTTTCCATTCATCAGTGATACTGTTGAAGTAGAACTAGTTCTAGGTCTACGTGTCAGCACACCCGTCCTGTTTCCAGGCTTGGGGGGTGTGGATGACACGCGTGCAGAAGTTGTTGCTGTTGTAAGATTTGGGCACAGACCAAAGCAAGTGCAGGGATCAACAGCATTTGGACGCCACACACAAAGAGTAAAAGCATGGCATGGAGGGTTGCGGGTGGCTGACCATCGTTTTGTTGGGGGTTCTAGGGGACAAACTGTTGTGTTTAGATGAATTATTACTTGGCGACTGGGAAGAACCAAGGACATTCTTTTTGACCATTTCTGAGCTCTCTCTGTGTAACCATAGGGTCCTGTAGCCCATGAGCCAGTGGTAGCAAACACCTCGCCCCAATATGGCCCATGACTTTTGAGTCCTGAGCTGTCCAAGTACCAGTCATATCCCTCCCAGGTGTTCCCTTTGTAGCCTCCCACAGTCATGTCAGCCAGGTTAAATACAACCTTGGCATCTGTACGAGTCCCATTGTAACAAAAATATGGATCGGGAGAGTACCCTTGGCCCTTTTCCCTACAGGGGTTTGAGAAGTTGGATAGCAGCAGGGTTTGTTTTTGAGAATTTGTGTAATAGTAAGACACTGGGGTGTAGAATGAGTCAGCTGTTCCCACAGACAGGATAAGTGGTATCAGCAGCATCCTTAAGCGTCGGTTTGTTTTGTCACCACACGTTTACAGTGACTTAAATGGTGTAAGACCTGTAGAGTTAGTGATGTTATAGTATAACTTTACTAAGTCTAAGCATTTAGTCCATGGTCTTCCTGTTTCTTCCATACACTTAAGTCTATTTTTTATGGTACCGTTCCGCCTCTCTGAGGCCAGCGCTCTCGGGATGAGCAGTGGTTTTTTAGATTGATTTGGAAACATTCACCTATTTTTGTGATTACTTGCTTTACAAATATGTTCCATTGTCACTGTATATTTTTTCAGGAATGCCATAGCTCGGTATGTCTTTACATAATGCTTTGGCTACTGTAATAGCATCAGGATGTTGCCCTACCCATTTGGTAAAAGCATCAACTATTACAAGGCAATATTTATCTCCCTCACTTTGGTTAAATTCAATAAAATCCATATGGATGTTTTGAAATGGATATTCAGGTGTTGGAGATTTGCCTCGTTTAGGTCTCAAGTTTCCTTGTGGATTGTGTTTTGCGCATATTAAACATGCTCTACAAAAATCTTTAGAATAGTTATTGTAGTGATACCTATGGTGACTCCGCCCACAAGGAGGCAGTATTAGATAATCTATTTAAGGGTAGAGGTGAGCACTGATGAGAGGATGATGTACAGCTGGAGAAGGAACACAATAAACATCTTTTGTGAAGAACCTGAAACTTGGTGCATACTTCCAGAAACATTACATGGTACCAGGAGTGGGGTTCAGCCATGGATAGTGTGCGGCCTCCAGACGCTGTTGTCTGGACTGGAAATGTGTTTTGTGAATGGCGTTCGTTCAAGCAACGCTTCATGCTGTATTTGCAGGCTGTTGGCCTGGATAGCAAGCCTGATGTTCGCAAGATTGCTCTGTTGCTTACAGTGGCGGGACCCCGCGCTGTGGAGGTGTTTAATACCTTTGTCTTTGAGGATGAGGAGGACCGGCACAAGTTTGACGTTGTGTTGCAGAGGTTTGACGATCACTGCTCACCGAAGAAGAATGAGACATTCGAGAGGCACGTGTTTCGTGCACGTTTGCAGCAGCAGGATGAAAGCTTTGATGTCTTCCTGACCGATTTGAAGTTAAAGGCACGGACGTGCAATTTTGGAATTCTTCAGGATTCGCTGATCAGAGATCAAGTTGTGTTTAGAATACATGATAGAAAAGTGAGAGAAAAGCTGCGGAGAGAGACTGATCTTACGTTGATTAAAGCTGTGGATATTTGCCGTGCGTGTGAAATAGCCCGGCACCGTGTGAAAGCTTTTGGTGACGGAGCGGGGGAGCGGGGAATGGAGCCTGATGTTGCAGCTGTTTCATGCCAACGGAAATGTGGACAGGACAAGGAGAGGTCGTTTTCCTGTCGAAGATGTGGGACGCGACATGCTCTGAGACAATGTCCCGCATTAGGCAGGATATGCAACAGCTGTAAAGGATTTAATCATTTTTCCAAATATTGCTTTTCTAAAAAGAAGCCTGAAAAGCGTGATCCTGTACACACGGTGGAAGAAGCTTCCCTGAGCGAGACTTTCTTTGTGGGTCTTGTGGAACGTGATGCTGACGTGTCTCCATCTGCTGTGACGTGCGGCGTGAAGGTGGATAAATGGACAGTGCCACGGCTTGTGAATGGAACTGTTTTTCCTGTGAAGTTGGACACTGGGGCAAAGGCTAATTTGATAAATGAGCGTGATATTGAAGCCATGGATGTGAAACCGCTCATTTGTCCGGCATCTAGCATCCTCAAAGCCTACAATGGCCAATCCATCATCACCAAAGGCAAGTGTACTCTCACAGTACACGTTAAAGGTAAAGAACACGACTTGGAGTTTATAGTTGTGCCAGAAGGTCGTGATTCTTTGATTGGAGATGAAGCAAGTGAACGGCTAGGTCTGGTCCATAGAGTGTATCATGTCAACGGGGATCCGCACAGCAGCGCGGAGACTATTGTTGGCCAATACCCGGATGTATTTGAGGGTTTTGGGGCCTTGCCCTTCACATATAAGATACATCTCAAGGACAATGCCAGACCTGTTGTTCATGCTCCTAGGCGAGTTCCGGGTGCCCTGAGGTGCAAACTGAAACACGAACTCGACCGGATGACCCTGTTGGGAGTCATACGGAAGGTGGAGGCTCCGACTGAGTGGGTTAATTCCATGGTTTGTGTCAAGAAACCTAATGGTGACCTGAGGATCTGTATGGACCCTAAGGATTTAAATGATAACATCAAAAGGGAACATTACTTACTTCCTACCAGAGAGGAGATTGTAAGTGAGATGTCTGGTGCAACGTTATTTTCTAAACTGGATGCATCTCATGGGTTCTGGCAGATTAAGTTGGAGGATGAGAGCTCCAAATTGTGTACTTTTAATACTCCCTTTGGGCGATACCAGTTTCTGAGGATGCCATTTGGAATTACTTCAGCCCCTGAAGTGTTTCATAGAACTATGGAGTACATCCTTGAAGGGCTCGACGGGGTACGGGTGTCTGTGGACGATATCATCATCTGGGGGGAGACTGTGGAGCAACGTAATGAAAGACTCGGAGTACTACAGAGAATCCGGGCAAATGGGCTGAAACTAAATAAAGCAAAATGCCAGTTCGGTGTCAGAGAAATAGTTTTTCTTGGAGACCAACTGTCTGGGGCAGGTGTCAAGCCAGATGACAGGAAAATTAAAGCAATACTGGAGATGCCTTGTCCTGCAGATAAAAAAGCAGTTCTCCGAGCCCTTGGAATGATTAACTTTGTTGGAAAGTTCATTCCCAATCTGTCTTCGAAAACATTGCACCTGAGACAGTTGCTGCATGAGAAACAGGAGTTCTCGTGGACTGGTGATCATAATGATGAGTGGAAGCAACTTAAACACATCCTTACCTCTGAACCAGTCCTGATGTTTTATGATCCCCGGAGACAGACAAAGATTTCCACAGATGCATCGACCCATGGGATTGGAGCCGTGCTCCTGCAGCATGATGGGGATGACTGGAGACCAGTTGCTTATGCGTCACGAGCGATGACTGCGGCTGAATGTCGTTATGCACAGATAGAAAAGGAGTGCTTGGGACTTGTGTATGGTCTCCCCAGGTTTTTGGCTGAAACGGATCACAAGCCTTTGGTATCCATTGTAAAAAATATCTTAGTGACATGTCACCCCGCCTTCAAAGGCTCATGATGAAGCTTCTCAGTTATGATTTTGAGCTCATCTACACACCAGGGAAACAGATTGTTTTTGCTGATGCTCTGTCCAGGGCTGTTCCGCTGCATGGTGGCCAGAATGTGGGTTCCATTCAGTTAGAGGTGGAGGTCCATGTGGATATGATTAAAGAGTCCCGTCCTGTGACTGACAGGAAGTCGAAGCGGATTGCTGAGGAAACTGCCAAGGATGAGATCCTCCAGAGAGTTATGAATAAACTGCAGGGCGAATGGCCAAAGGGGGAATGTCAGCAGTACTTTAACATCCGAGCAGAGCTGAGTGTCGTTGATGGACTTCTACTCAGAGGACAGAGAATAATAATTCCGACGTCTATGAGACCTGAGATTCTGCAGAGGCTGCATGAGGGGCATCTGGGCAGGGGAAAGTGTAAGAGACGAGCCAGGTCAGCGGTTTATTGGCCAGGAATCAACTCTGATATTGACAGAATGGTTTCAGGATGTGGGACCTGTCTGAAGTATCACATGACACAAACCAAAGAGCCGATGGTGTTCACCGATCTACCTGAAGAGCCTTGGCACAAGGTGGGGACTGATTTGTTCCATTTGGATGGAAGACATTACTTATTAGTGATTGACTATTATTCCAACTATCCGGAAGTGGTGGTCCTCCCCAATATTTCTGCTGTTACTGTGATTTCGTCTTTGAAATCCATTTTTGCCCGACAGGGGATCCCTCATGTTGTGTACAGTGACAATGGACCGTGTTACAGCTGCCAAGAGTTTCATGAGTTTGCTGTGGATTATGACTTCCTGCATATCACCTCGAGTCCTCTGTTTCCTCAGTCGAATGGGAAGGCTGAGAAGGGGGACCAGATCATGAAACATCTTCTCAGGAAGGCGAAAGACAGCCATGCTGACCCCCATTTGGCTCTATAGAATTATAGAGCCTCACCACTTGAACATGGTGTGTCCCCTGCTGAACTTCTGATGCGACGAAGATTGAGGACCACTCTCCCATTCCGTGACGCCCATGGGGTACCCCAGGATCTGGGGTTCCAAAGAAGGTCTCTGCAGCTGAGACAGAAGAGGAACTATGACAAGTCAACCAGATCACTGGAGCCGCTGGTCCAGAATGATACAGAGAGAGTTGGGGATTCTGGTCGCTGGAGTAGGAGAGCTGCTGTTTTGGGGACAGTTGGTCCTAGATCCTATGTGGTCAGGACTGAAGATGGCCAGACATTGAGGCGCAACCATCATGACTTGAAGACACAAGAGACTCTTCAGGGACAGGACTATGACGATGGTTCGTCTCTTGTTGTTGGGCCAAACGCGCAGCCCGGCTTGTCAGCAGGGATGGCTGTGCAAGACAGTGTCCCGTCAGCAGAGGGAGCCATATCTGAGCCTGCATCCTGTGGGCTCAGGAGGACAACGCGCATCATTAAGCCTCCGGAGAGATTGAATCTTTAGTAGGGCATAAACTGAAGAAGAAAAAAACTCAATACAACACAAGAAGCAGCACAATACGTTTTTTTTTGTGTGTGACGGGGGGGATGTAGTGATACCTATGGTGGCTCTGCCCACAAGGGGGCAGTATTAGATAATCTATTTAAGGGTAGAGGTGAGCGCTGATGAGAGGATGATGTACAGCTGGAGAAGGAACACAATAAACATCTTTTGTGAAGAACCTGAGACTTGGTGCATACTTCCAGAAACATTACACTTATTAAAGCCATAGGTTGTATTTTGCTTTTCTACCTGTTCTGTCATGTTATAAATTGCAAGTCGCTTTGGATAAAAGCGTCTGCTAAATAAATAAACATGATCCTGTGTTTGCACGTGAACTGATCCTGAACCTACACTAATTATTGCCTCTCTGTTATTATTATTTCATTGCATTTATTTCTAAATTCTAACTATAGCTTCTCTCTCTCGTCTTCCTCCGCTTATCCGGGTCCGGGTCGCGGGGGCAGCATCCCAACTAGGGAGCTCCAAGCCGTCCTCTCCCCGGCCTTGTCCACCAGCTCCTCCGGCAGGACCCCAAGGCGTTCCCGGACCAGATTGGAGATGTAACCTCTCCAACGTGTCCTGGGTCGACCCGGGGGCCTTCTGCCGGCAGGACATGCCCGAAACACCTCCCCGGGGAGGCGTCCAGGAGGCATCCTGACCAGATGCCCAAACCACCTCAACTGGCTCCTTTCGATCCGGAGGAGCAGCGGTTCTACTCCGAGT
>SSNQ01034322.1:245975-264393 GCA_006942095.1 Nothobranchius kuhntae | reverse complement strand
ATAGCTTATTTATTGTTTCTGGCACCAAGTACTGCAGCAACGTCCTAACGTTGTGATTCTCACACACAGGGCAATAAAAACCTGATTCTGAACACCTTCAACCAGAATCCCGACAATCGGAAGCTACAGGAAGCGTTTAGCGGCTGTTATTTCTGTAAAATGAGGATTTACTAGATACGGAGTTCATTTCTTTTACGTGGTGCCCGTCTATGCACCTGCCTGATGAAGGAAAAAGGCATTCCAGTTGTCAGGAAGTAGTTTTGCTATGCAAAAACAGACAGACAAAAAAAAATCCCCACCAACAGCAGGCACCAGACAGTTGGCAGACGAGTCTCCGAGAGGTGGGGGAGGGTCTGGGAAACCTCCTCCATGTGCTCCATCACTGGTGTGGAGGATGCTCCTAGACCTAGACAGTTCCACGGCCTTCACCGGGTCACAGACCCAACTGGGCAGGGGTAGGAGAGGGTTTCATATCTGACCACATTCCCTCTGTGGGGAATTCTCTCTCCAGCTTCCGACTGAAGACTCAAGGGCACCAAATTCAGATAAGGCGAATGTTTTCCGACAGGCAGAAATAAATTTCTGTTGGTCATGGATGTAATTTTCACGTTTTTTGGGGGGGGGGTATCTTTACAGTATGCTCTAACGGAAAACTGTCTTCTACACAAACGGTTGTTTTCCGCTTGGTCCTAGAGCTCAACCAGTGTCAATTTAATATGGCGTAATATTGTTTTTGGATGGTAAAAAGTGCAGGGGTCAAAACTTGACTTTGGAAAAAGTGGGGGGGACATGTCCCCCCCTGTCCCCCCCCAAATGACATCCATGCTGTTGGTCTCAACTCCTCCAAAAAGCCGAATGACGTTTAAACTATTCCACGCCACGCAGGTACCACCCTTCCCATGACATCCACTTTGCGTCATGGCTGCAATCGCAGCCCAAATCTCTAGCTTGTGATTCATCTCGACAGTTGTCCGAGTTTCACAGCACGGTAAACTCCAGGCCACGTCATCTGCTGGTGTTGGTTGGTTGGGTTTTCTGAGGTCCGAGGTCAATGCAGCAGGAAGTTCTGGAGCACTTCCTGCTGCTTACCAACTTTATGGAGATGCAGATTTCATTTTCCAACAGGACTTGGCACCTGCACAAGGCTACCAGTACCTGGTTTAAGGACCATGGTGTCCTGTTGTTCACCGGCCTGGCCGTAACCACGTATGAGGTCTTGTGAAGAGGAAGATGCAACACACCAGAAGAGCTGAAGGCCAAAGGAGCCCAACTGAATACGAGTGTTGTACACACTCACACTTCTCACTTGGCTGTTTTTGTACTGAACTTAATATTCTAAAAGACTGAATTTGGGATTTTCAGAAGTTGTCATTTATAAATCAGCATTAAAGAAATAAACAGTTGAAACATCTCAGTAACGACTGGATCTAATGAGGTTTTGGATGGGATTACAGAAATAAGTCCACTTAGTGACGATATTCCAGTTTTGTGACCTGGCTCTGGGATGGGACGCGTCCGCCGTGATGCTCTGGGCTTTGACCCAGCAGCAGATCTTCAGGTGATGGGTTAGGGTTCACAGAGCCAGGTTTAACGTTACAGCTGCTGCTGCTGAAAACGGATCATCGGTGAGGACTCGCCTCGCCGCCTCGGTCACCGCGAGAGAAAGGCCGGCGTGGAACACAGAAACACCGGAGAACACCGCTGTTCAGAAAGCATCTTTATTCGTAATAATATCACTTCACATGATTTCCATTCCAGCAGAGCAGACAGCCTGACGTTACACACATTCTCTGGTTCTGCCTTTAAGTGACGGGATTTCACTCCGAGCCGTTATTCCAAACACACTCCGCTCACTTCCCAGAAGAGTGACCCTGGGCACATCCTGTAGGGGGTGAGAACCTGACCACACACACACACACAGAGATGTGGTCTTCAAACCCTACTGGGTTTAGTTGCAGTAATGAATGACCTTCCGACCCAGACTTTGGTTAATTGTGTGTGTGTGTATGTGTATGTGTATGTGTGTGTGTGTGTGGCAAGTCAACACCTACAGGAGAAGATCGAGAGCTACCACCGTTTTTACCCGAACATAAACACTGAACATTATAAATCACAGCCAGGACACACAAAACCTGCAAAGGTCAAGGCTGTGTGTGTGTGTGTGTGTGAAGATGGTGTGTGTATACACACCATCTTCACACACACACACTAAACTAATAAGTGTTTCCAGAAAATTTCTAAGCCTTTTAGTTTTCATGATTAACACAAATGCAGCGGCGTCATCTTTGTTTCCATTTCCGTGCAAAACTTCCACCCCTTCAGCTGGCAGAGTTCCCAATCACCTCACCGAGTCACCTCACCGAGTCACGTCACCGAGTCACGTCACCGAGTCACGTCACCGAGTCACGTCACCGAGTCACGTCACCGAGTCACGTCACCGAGTCACGTCACCGAGTCATGTCACCGAGTGTGGCTTTTAGTTTGGGTGGAGGAGACCTGAGCCCACGAGCAGAACGAGAGCTAAGAGACCGCTTCGGCACACGGTGGAACCCTTCAGCAGGAAGCACTTCCAGCCGCTCTAGGACACGCCGCTGCAGAGCGACGCGTGGCTTTGGTCCTCTTCACTTTTATCTTTTCAACTAGAAAAATAAATCCTACATCAGGACGATCAGCTGAACGTCTCCTTATAAAAATATTTCCATGTGTTTGTCCCAGAGAAGGAAAGAGGAAGCATTTGGCCCAAAAACTGTGCGTGTGTGTGTGTGTGTGATGCATGTGCGTGTGTGTGTGTGTGATGCATGTGTGTGCGTGTGTGTGTGTGTGTGTGTGTGATGCATGTGCGCGTGTGTGTGCGTGATGCATAGGCTGACGCTGCGGACCGAGCCTTCACTGGGTTCTGATGGTAAGTCAACCCGGCTTGGATGCAGCTCGGTGGAGTCGAGCGGCGCCGTTCCTTTAAGCTTGAGGCTCAGGCGTCTCGCTCTTGGGCTCGCCTTCCTCGTCGCTCTCCGCCGTGCCGGTGCCGCTGCGGGTAACGGTGCGGCGCACGGTGAAAGGCAGGTCGCCACGCCTGGAACAGGAACCACACTTAGCTGGTTTACAGTCTCACGGACCTCGGCGGTACGACCAGGGTACGGAACCCTTTTGGGTCTCGGGAGGCACGCTTCCTACCTGAGCTTGCTCTTGAGGGAGGTGACTTCCCGATTCATGGCGTCTGCCGACTCCGTGGCGTCCTCCAGGTCCCTCTGAAGCTTCCTGCGGCTGGCGTTGGCCCTCTGAGCCTCCTCCTCAGCCTCCTCCAGCTGACGCTTCAGCTGCTTCATACGCGAATTCAACTTGTCGGCCTGAAACACACAAACGAGCCCAGGTGACGTCAGACGCTCGCATCGAAAGCGCCTCTTCTCCCGGAGCTGCTTCGGGACACAGCTGACACACAAACAGGAAGTGGAGTCCGACCTGGTCCTTGTGCTGCTCGGCATTGCGCCTCTCGTCGTCCACCTGCAGGAGGATCTCCTTCATCTTCTTCTCGGTGCGTCGCACAAGTTTGGTGGCGGTCTGCCTCTCCCTGAGTTAGAAACACACGAGCCGAGATTAGAGACCTGGACGTTCTCACCAGAGTGCAGTTCCATCCCGAACACGTCCCTGACGTAAGCGGATGCAGGAAAACCCGCGACGCTGAAGCACAAACGTGGCGGCGGTGCTATCGGGAGCACGTAGGAACAGCTTCTGCCTTCTCACCTGGTCTCCAGATCCAGCTGTTCCTCCAGCTGAGCGATCTTGGCCTCCAGAGCGGCCATGTTGGCCTTGTACTTGGACTTGACGGTCCCCTCCAGCTCCTGCAGCTTCAGCTTCAGCTCCTTGTTCTGGCGCTCCAGCTGGGCCCGGGCCCCTTCCAGGCGCTGGGAGGTGCTGCGCTCTGCAGTCAGCTCCACGTTCATCTGGTCCGTCTTTGGAGAGGAGGAAAGGCGAGTCGAGTTTAATCCCACACACTTCCTGCTTTCAGCGGGAGCCAACAAACCTGCAGCAGAGCCTTCTTCAGCCGGTCGTTGGTCAGCTCGGTGTTGCACGTCTCCTCCTCCAGCTCCTCCTCCAGCTGAGCGATGCGAGCCTCCAGGCGTCTCCTCTCCTCACCAGCAAGAGCGCTGAGAGTCGGAGAGCACAGATTCAGACTCAAGACTCCGGTCCGGAGACGCTACGGACGACGGCGGAGATCCTACCTCTTGCCGGACTGGTTGTTGATTTCGTCCTGGAGCTCGTCTCTCTCCTGCTGGGCCTGTCTCTTCACCCGCTCTGCCGCCGCCAGCTCCTGAACATCAACAGGAAACAAAAACGTAAACGCGAGCGGGTCGACGACGGCACGCGCAGCAACGGCAGACGCACACGGACCTCCTGCATCTGGATCATGTCGGCCTCCATGGCCTTCAGCTTCTTCTCCGTCTCCTTGCTCTGGCTCAGGATCTCCTCTCTGGACATGCGGGTGTCGTCCAGCTCCCGGACCAGGTCCTTCATCTGGGCCTGAGGAGGAGAAGCGGTCAGACTGCGGCTCTGAGAAGCACACCTGCTCGAGGGTTGAAGGCTCAGCGTGGACGCTGACCTGGAGTTTCTTCAGCTGCCTCAGCGCCTCGTCGCGGTTCTTGTTGGCCACGTCGATGCCCGCCTCCAGCTCCTTCAGGTCCAGCTCCAGCTTTTTACGAGCGGCTACGGCCGCGCCGCGCTGCTTCTTCTCATCCTCCAGCTCCATCTCCATCTCCCGCACCTGCAGGAACCGCAGCACGCGAGCGTCACCGAGACGACTCAAACCGCCAAGCTGACGTGGAAGTCTGAAGGGTACCTGTTTGACCAACGCTCGCTTCTTCTCCTCGCCCATCTCGTCCCGTCCGGCCAGGTCCCGCTCGTACTGAGCCTTCATGGCCTGCATGTTGACCTCCAGACGCAGCTTGGCGTCCTCCGTGGCCTGCAGCTCGTCCTCCAGCTCCTCCAGCTGGGTCTTCATCTCCTCCAGCTGCTGCTCCATGGCACGTTTGGCCTTCTCCAGCTCGTGGACCTGCTCGGCAGCAAAAGCATCGATTAGGAGCTGGCGCAGGAGCAGAAGCGGGGACATCGTTGCTTTTAAACGTACGTTTTTGCCGACGTCGTCCTTGGACGAGACCAGGTCCTCCATCTCGGCCCGCAGCACTTTGTTGTTGCGGTCCAGCTCTTCCTTGACCTCCATCAGAGCGTCCAGCTCCCGGGTCAAAGCCAGAGCGCGCGTCTCTTTCTCACGAGCTTCAGCTTCAGCTCGGTCACGTTCCTCTGCATATCGAGCAGAGATGGTCTTCTCTTCTGCCAGCAGCTGCGAGATGGAGAAAGGGTTAATCCGCGCGGGCATCGAACCCGAAACGGAGGCTTCTTCTCCAGTGGTGTGGTGCCTACCTGGTCAAACTTCCTCTGCTTCTTTTCCAGGTTGGAGACGATCTGTCGGAGGTGGTCTTGGTCCACCAGCAGGTCGTCCAGCTCCTGCTGCAGACGAGTCTTGGTTTTCTCCATCTTGTCAAAAGCAGCACACTTCTCCTCCAGCCGCTGGGCCGTGGCCTCCTGGTCCTTCTGGAGTCTTTTCTTTCCTTCTTCAGCGGCCTCCAGACAGCTGACGTCCTGCTCCATCTTCTTCTTCATCTCGGCGAGCTGCACACAAACCAGCGGGTGACTCGGAAGGTTCAGAACCACCGAGCGGTTCTTCTGACGGGACCGACGCGTCTCACCTGAGCCTGGGCCATCTGAAGCTGCTTCTCTACGTTCCTCTTGGCTTCCTCCTCCTCCTCCAGCTGTTCTCTCAGGTTGCTCTGCTCTTCCTCGAGCTGCCGCATGCGCGTGCCGAGACCCAGCTTCTGGCGCGTCTCTTCTTGGAGAAGTTCCTGACGAGAGAGGACCACAAACTATCCGTCTGGGGGACAACAGACGCCTCCTGTGGACCGGGTTCTGACAGGAACCGCGGTGGTACCTGAACATCCTGAAGCTGGGACTCCACGGTAGAGCAGTCTTTCGCCGCCTTGATGGACTTGCCCTCCACCTCCGTCAGCACCGCGTTGACGTTGTCCAGCTCGGCCTGAGGACGAAGGACAACAGAGCGGTGAGGAGCCGCGTCCACGAGGTCGGCTCGTGTCAGCGCTGGTTCTGGACGTCCTACCTGCACTTTAGTCAGCTTCTCAGCCAGCTCCGTCTTCTGGCGCTCGCTCTCCGAGAACTTGAGCTGCAGCTCCTGGACCAGAGCTTCAGCCTTCTTCCTGCGGTGCTCCGAGTCTCCCTTGCCCTGCATCAGCGTCTGCAGCTCGATGCTCAGCTCGTTCTTCTCAGACTCCAGGGCCTGTTTGGCCTTCTCCACCGCCACTTTGTTCTGCAGGAGGACACGGTCAGTGTGAGGTCTGGCGAGGATGGGGCGTGGAAGGAGCTCTGCTCCGGACAAACGTTACCCTCTTAGCCTGCTCCAGCTGCTCGTTCAGCTCGTCGAAGGCCTGGCTGTGCTTCTGTCTCATCTCCACCAGCTGCTGCTCGTGGACTCTGGCCTCCTCATCCAGGGTCTTCTTAAGCTGCGCCACCTCCGTCTCACGCTTGGTCCTTCAAGGGGCAGAGCAGATGAGAGTTCTGGCCTGGAGCTGCAGGAAGCGGAGCTCGCTTTGGACCGGCGACCCTACCTGAGTTCGTGCTGGGCGGCCGTGGAGTCCAGCGTGTCCTCCAGCTCCGTCTTGAGGGCCTCCAGCTCCTCTCCCAGGTCTCGGCGGTGTTTCTCCGCTTTGGCACGGGCCTGCCTCTCCAAGTCCAAGTCCTCCTGCAGCTCAGAAATCTGAGCCTCCAGCTCTCGGATCTTCTTCTGGGCCAGGTTCTTCTGTGCAGCCTCCTCTTCGATTCTAAGAGAGGGAGAGGCCAAGGAGAATGAGGAAACACGGAGCAAACGTAAATCATCTTCAGCTCAGACGCACCGGGCCAGAGCAGCCTGGAGCTCCTCCTCCTTCTTGGCCAGCTGCGCCCGGAGCTCAGCGATCTGAGCCTGCAGCTCGGAGATCTGATCGTGGAGCTCTGTGAAGTCGCCGTCCAGCTTGCGCCGGTTCTTCTCCAGCTCTTGTCGCTGCTTCTCCTCCCTGCGCAGACGGTCTGAAGGCAGCGAGAGAACACATCGACACACGGATGAGTCCGAAGAAAGACCTTCAACACCAAACAAGCCAAGCTGGACTCGGATCAGGACTCGTGGGAGACTGACCCACGTGGTTCTGGCCTCGGTCCTGTTGGTGGACCCATCACCCGAGACCAGAACCGAGCCTCCTCCGTGTTAAACAGGGCTCTTCTCTTTGCTTCACCTGTACGTGTGTGGTCTTAGAGCTGACGTGTCTCTTATGGATAAAAAACCTCCCAGAAGACCCGAGGCTCGTTCACAAGCAGCTCGATGGTTCTCGCCCGCTCTCCTCACGTCCAGTCCAGCAGCAGTCGTCTGCCATCAGGTCCACTTTGACCCGTACGGACCTCAAATGCACCAATGTACCTCGACCTGGAGTTGACCTCTGACCTGTTTTGGAAGGTCAGTCTCCATCTCCAGGCAAGCGGGGGGGGCACTATTGGGGTTCTGATCGGGTTTAAGGGAATGACCCGTTTACGGTGTTTAAAAGTGTGGCTGCTGAGATTTCTCTGAGGTAAAAAAGATGATCAGTATTAAAGTACTCTGGGGGGGGGGTCAGAGGTCAGGGGTCAGGGGCAGTTTTATACCTCAGAGCAGCTTTAGATCATGACCTGTTATTAATGATGTCGTGTTCTTTACACCAGTCTGAATGTTCTGTAGTGTTCAGACATCCGGACCTTAGAAATTAAATATAATCAATAATAATTATTCACATCATGTTATCTGTTACTTATTTATATTTGATATGATTAATAACATTTATTCTCATCTTCTGTCATTTGTGGGTTTAGTGCGTTCACTTAGTATCAGTTATAAATGATAATAACGGGTAACTACAGTCTTGTTCAGCAGCTCACCTGTTCCACTGACGGGAGGAATCCTCATCAGCAGGTGAGCAGCGGAGTGTCGTGACTGAACACCGGCCCAAAAACACACACCGACCTCAGGTCGGCCCGCCGGGAACTTGGGTCCTGGTTCCGCTCATCACGTTAACGCTCACTGTGACATCAGAGCTTTATTGGCTCTGTTAGGATCCCAGCGCCTGGTGCGCACCGCGGGAGCGAGCGACGAGTGTGCGCGTTTTTGCAAGTGGTGCTCGCTGCAGAACCACAAAGGCGGAGCTGCACCAGAGTCAGCCCCGCCCATTCCTGAGTCAGCCCCGCCCACTCCATCAGAGTCAGTCCAATTCCTTCCAGTTGTTTCTGGAACCAAAGAGGGAGTTATAGCTAGTATCATCTAAAATGCAGGATTGAGGACGGAGATGAGAAGTTAATTGAACCGTTTTTGTAAAGGTTCCATATAATTAAAAATCTAACTTTTGGAACTTTTTACCATGTTTTATTGTCATTTCCTCATAAGAAACACGCCAAAGCCATTTTTGGCCTCATTCACACGTTTTCTTCCCATCTCAGCTCCAATTTGGTCTCCCCCGAAGCGGGTCTGGTCTTGGTTCTCAAATCTGGATATTCTGTGAATTTTCTGACAAATTATTTCTGAAATGACTTCTACTGAGACACCGCCGGAAAAATCATACATCCCATCTACTAAGACACACTGGATGGCACAGTCACATGTGACGCCATAAGCTTGGTACCAGATGTGGTGGTGAAGTGGTTGCGCGGTCGGCGTTGTATGTGCAGTTAACTTGACATGTAGTTTTGCGCAGGCTCGCCTCCCGGTAGCGGCGCAAGCTTTTTTCTTCTTTTCTAGCTACACTTGCCAGTACTATGTTTGTAACCATTTATTGGTATACCGTTTAAAACATAATGACTAATGTGTTTATTTATTGGTTTATTGAGCCAGTGTGTCCATGTGTGAGCAGAGTTTCAACTAAAATGCTGTTTAGGAACGACCAAATTCAAAGAACTTTTAGAGACATAAATATTTTGCAGAAAATAAACAATACAACTAAAATATAAACAAATTAAATGTTTCAGCTGGATAAATAGATTACTACCGACCCCACCGAGAGTCGAACCAGCATCAGCTGAGGGGAAAGCAAAACTTGGGTCTGACGATCTTGCCACTGGCTAAGCACTTGTCCTTAAATGCTCTTGTACCTCGGTTCTGTTGGAGCGACTGTGGGCAGATATTCGCTAGAAGAAACCTTTTCATTTCGGGATTTATACAGGCTTTGTCATGTAGCAAGTTACATTTATCTTGCTTAATTGGAGCATAGAACATAGCATAAACGACTAAACTAGTAACAGCCGTAATTCATGTGGGTCAGGTCAGTTTGCGATAAAATAAAAAAAACAATAAAAAAAACAGAAGAAGTCAGTGGGCTAGGCTGTTTGCGTGAGTGGGCGGGGCTGACTCTGGTGCAGCTCCGCCTTTGTGGTTCTGCAGCGAGCACCCTCTCCGTTTTTGCAGCTTGGGCGGTGCAGAACGGTGGAGAAGCGAGTTTCCATTAGCAACAGGAGAGAGAGGGCGAGCGAGAGGAGAGATTTTGACGGAACCTTTTTCTGATTATTCCAGCTGACGGATTTCCGTTGTCCCGACGGAGAACTTTAATCCCCGTTTTAGCCAATCAGAGACGGTCTTCTAGCCTCCAGCTCTAACAAGCTGGTCCACGATGGTGTTTGTAATCCCCTGAGACGCGTGCATCTTCAGCTTCCTGTGGTACACACCCTGATCCTCAACAGCACTGGGACTACCTTCCAGCCTGCCTGGTTCCAGGTCAAAGACCGCCGTGATGCTGATGACGCGACACAGCCTAGTCCAACACGCCGTCTAGTCGCTTTTAACCTTCTAAAGGATCGATGTTTGAATCCAGCTCAGATTCACCCTTTCACCTCGTGGATTTTAACGGTGGCTGGAGTGGCCCGAGTCGGCACGGTGGGCTTTCTCCCGTTAACAGAACGGTGCTGGGAGGTGGGCGTGGCTCTGGTCCTGGACTATACTTACCCTCCAGGTCTGTAATCATCGCCTCGTGTTTCGTCTTCAGCTTCTGCAAACTCTTGGACTTCTCCTCCTCTTCTGCCAGGTTGGTGGTGAACTCGGAGATTCTCTCCTCCATCAGTTTTTTTTCCTGTTTGAGCGAAACAGAGGAGTGAGGACGAGAAGCACGCGTGTCCGGTCCGTGTAACCCTCACCAGCCCTGCACTCCTCACCTTGAGCAGTTTGCTGTTCTGGTCGTCTAAAACCATGACCTCCTCTTCGATCTTCTTCATCTTGGCCTCCAGAGTGACCTTCTCCAGCTGGAGCTTCTGCCTGGCTGCCTCCTCCTCATCCAGCTGCTGCTCCAGGTCCTGCGAGGAGCATTCAGGAAGTCAGACCAAGACGTTATGTTTACAAGCTTTAGTCCAGGAAAAGCTTCCTCACCGCGATATTCTGCTGCATCTTTTTCTTCTCGGCTGTCAGGTGAGAGGCGCGCTCCTCCTCCTCCTCCACGCGAGCCTCCAGGTCATGGAGGATCTCCTCCAGCTCCTGCTTCTTAGCGGCGAGCCGGACCCTCATCTCCTCGGCCTCGGCGCAGAGCTCCGTTTCTGCCTGGAGCTGCTCCTGCAGGGCCATCTTCTCGGCGCTCAGCTGCAAGCGCAGCGGGGAGGGAGGTTTTAGCAAGCGGCAGCGCCACGTCGCATCGGGGAGACGAGCACACTGAACATCGGCTTTACCTGTTTGTTTTGCTCCTCCACATCCTGGAGCTGCTGCTCCGCCAGCAGGTGCCTCTCCTTCACCTTGAACAGCTCTTCGTCCTTGGCCTGCATCTCCTCCTCCTGCCGGCTGACTTGGAGGAGGGGCTTCACCTGAGAGAAACGGACCAGAGGTGTAGCGAGTGTAGCGATGGAGCCACGGCGGGAGACCGACGCTCACCTTGGTGAAGAGTCGCCACCACTGCCAGTTCCTGAGCTTGAGGTAAGCGGCGCAGTTCCTCTGGATCACCTTCATCGCGGTCAGCTGCTGCTGTCTCTTGGCGAAAGCCCTGCAAGCACGACAACACACAACCTCCAGCTCAGCCGTCACCGCCATCCTCCCGCCAGCAGCTACAGGAGGGACCTCTTACCGGCGGGCCACGTAGCCCCGGCACCAGGCCTGGAAGCTGATGATGATGTCCGTGATCTTCATGTCTCTCTCCTCCTCCAGGTGAGCCAGGACTCCTGCTCGGAAGAACACCTTGCTCTGGCCGATGCGGTACAGGTTGGGATCCAGCTCCAGGGCTTTGATCTGATGGGCGAGAGGACAAACCGCTGGCTCACCGCGTCACAGCAGAGGATCTAGACCCTACAGGGGTCTGAGAGCACGCTCACCATCAGCACGCAGGCCTGCTTCCCGTCCATGAAGCCCTTGGGGATGGAGTTTGGGGTCAGGATCTCGTACCTGACACAAACAGGTGGAAGACCATCTTAGCTTTGGCTCCTGGGAGCGCAGACGCCGACAGCGGTAGCGTGCCTCACCTCTGTCTGAACTCCTGGAAGACGATCCGATTCGGGAATCCCTGTCTGCAGATGCGGATCCCTTCCAGCACACCGTTGCACCTGAGCTGGTCCAGGACCAGCTGTGGGTCCAGTTTACCGGCCTGAAAACATCAAAGACGTCACGGTTCTGCTGTGGGTGGATGAATGAACACATCTCCACGCCCACACCTACTTTATTCATGCCCCCCCCCCATGCTAACAAAGCATCAGTTCATGAACCCCTGGTTTAAAAAGGACTTCATTTTTAGGGTTAGGCACCGAGCATCGACTGGAACCGGTTCCAACTGTTAGTTTTCCCCGGAATCATTCAAACTTTATTTCGATTCCTAGAACGCCGACGGAAGAGGAATCCACGACCGATCTCTGTGAAAAACAAACGTGATCCGCAAACTGTGATCAACGCTTTTCAGAGCTGATCACACCAGCTTCTGCCACAATAAATAATAATAATAATAGTTATAATATTATTATATATTAAGGGACTGGAAAAGAGAACAAAACAGATTCCTGGAAACCCAACAGTCCAAGAAATCCAGAAGATTGTTCTTCTCGGAAGTGCCCACATCATCAGAAGGACGCTTTCCATAAACTAACCGTGAAACTGCCTTAGAAGCATGGATCGATTCTGGCACTTCAGTGAAAGCATAAAAAAATACGAAAAATATAAAAATAATAATTATTATTATTGTTATCATAATTATTGTTATAATAATAATAATAATAGTTGTAATATAATAATAATAATAGTTGTAATATTAATAATAATAATAATAGTTGTAATATTAATAATAATAATAATAGTTGTAATATTAATAATAGTTGTAATAATAATAATAATAATAGTTGTAATAATAATAATAATAGTTGTAATAATAATAATAATAATAATAATTGTAATAATAATAATAATAATAATAGTTGTAATAATAATAATAATAATAATAATAGTTGTAATAATAATAATAATAATAATAGTTGTAATAATAATAATAATAATAATAATAGTTGTAATAATAATAATAATAATAATAGTTGTAATAATAATAATAATAGTTGTAATAATAATAATAATAATAATAATAGTTGTAATAATAATAATAGTTGTAATAATAATAATAATAATAGTTGTAATAATAATAATAATAATAAATAACATAATTTCCTTTCTGAACTGTTTCTGTTGAGTTTTAATGTTTAAACCTGTTAGCTTGTTACTGACAGCAGCTACGGTTAAGCTTCACTTCCTGTTGTGACTGAACGCTGCTGCAGCATGGAGGTGTAGGTCTCAGTCATCCTGGACATGATCATCCTGAGAGCTTTAGCTGGAAACAGCTGGACGTTTCTGGATATGTTGGAGACATTTAGCCTCTCATCCCAGAGGCTGCTTCCACACTTTGGTTGTGGTCAGAAACAAACACACCGGTTGTGCTGCAAGTCGTCTTCTTTTTGTCTCCAAAACACGTTTGTGTCTGAATGAAGGTGATGTTGTTGTTCATAGAGTTAAAATTCATGTTGAAGTTCAGATTGTTTCATCCAGTAGGACCTGTGGTTAGCTGGCTCGTGTAAAACATGTCATGTCTTCAAAGAATCGGAATCGATAGGAACCGGAATCGAAACGAGGAGTTGGAATCGTTCAGAATCAAACGATGGCCGACCCTAATTACGGTTATTGGAAGCGTCTCCGTCAGAGTTTCATCGACCCTGTAAAAGACATTTCAGCACATACCGGCTCACGATGAGCAAAAGCTGCTTAGTTTAAGCTCTTCGTACGTAAAACCATTAAAAAACTGGTTCTCAGTGAACTTGCTCTTTAACAAATGCCGTTTTCATTCCAGAACTCCTGAAAGGCTCTCCGACAAGCCCGAGCTCCTGCCGTACCTTTTTCTCGTGGTTGGGGATGATGCAGCGGACAAAGTTGGGGTTGGTGTTCCTCAGCGTGGCCATGAGCTTGGACAGCTGCTCCTTGTACAGCTGGCCCACGGTGCGGAACATGCCCTTCCGGGTTCTGAAGGCCCCGGGCATCTCGGACATGCCGGACACCTTATCCAGACCCACGATGCTGTCGACTGGAGGAGGGGACGGCAGAGACAGGCGTGAGGCGGGGAATAAAAGCCGGTTTATTCAGGCAGACTCAAAGCAAACGCACACCACTGAACCTCCTCCTGACGACACACACACACACACACACACACCAGGCCAGAGACACAGAACCAGGACCAGTGCAGCACCACAAAAACACCAAGTCAATGTGGAGGGAGAGGATGATGTAGAAGCAAGCCAGATGTGGAAAAACAAAGATCTGGATGCAGTGACTGGAGCAGACCCCTAGAGCCGGTCTGTCCGGTGAAAACGACGTCTGGCTTAAACGTGAGCGCACGCCAGGAAGCGGGTAGACTTCAGCGAGGGTGGAGGTGTACGTTCGGAGGTGACCAAACCAAACCCATGCAGTTTATACCCATTGCTGCACGGATGCAGTACCCAAGACCAACACCAGGAGTCCCCAAACAACACTGGGAGAGAAGAAGAAAGCCCTCAGGTCCACACAGCTGACTTGTACACAGAAAGGTTAGACATTCAGGCGGGAAAACACGTTTACACCAAAGAAAAGGAAACCTTTCACCTGAATCTGAGTGCAGAAACGGAAAACGCTCATAAAAGTAAGCTCTCTGACAACTCTGTACCTCTGAGAGGCACCGAACCAACAAAACAGACGAGAGGGGATGAAACGGAGGAGGAGAGGGACGGACGGGCGGTGGGATGAGAGAAAAGGTAAACACAAAGGCCCAGACGCAGAAGAGAGGTCTCCGTGAGTAAGGTCTGTTCCCGCGTGAGAGCAGGTGCAGCAGCAGGAACTCACCGTCCTTCCACAGCTCAGACACAAACTTATCCGTGGACTGGTTCAGCAGCGACGCCACGTTGTCGTTCAGAGGGTCCATGTTCTTCATCAGCCACTCGTCCGCTTTGTAGTCCACCTGAGGAGACACGCCCGGAGTGTTCATCAGGAGAGAGGTTACCGTGTGTGTGTGTGTGTGTGTGTGTGTGTGTGTGTGTGTGTGTGTAATCACCTTCCCAGCATAATGAATGATGCAGAAATCGGCTTCATCCTTCAGTTTCTTGGGCTTGAAGAACTTGGGGTGCGTGCCCTGCTCCTGGAGCACCTTCTCCACGAAGCTCTTGTCGGTAGCCTTGGGGAACCAGCACTCCTCGTCCAGCAGAGCGAGGATCCCAGGAGGACTGGCCTGGACACAGAAGGGCCAAAATGCAACTAAGGAGGTGGAACGCTGCAGCGTACGCTCGGCGGCCATCAGAACACAACGAGAGGCAGCAAAGCAAACCAGAAGAACTTGCTTCTGAAGGAAGACAACAACGGATCCACAGGTCACCAGGGATGGGAATTACAGGATTTTAAAAGTCAGATGAGGAAAGTTGTGTGTGCTAGCGGGAGTCTCCTGAGATCAGATGCTTGCTACCCGTGTGTAACCGATGGAAACGGTCAGGCGAATGGAAAAGGTTTGACCTCTGCTGCATCTGCAGCCGGACTCCTGAAGGCACCGGGATGTGGGAATATCGCGCTCCCAGCGTCTCTGCAGGGCTGAGCTCCAAGCCATCCGTCTGACTTACTCACTACACCCCTCCATGCACTTCGATCAGCAGCGACTTACATTAGAGGAGGCGGGGCCTAAGCTTCCACCCACTTTTTAACTGCGGCGTTCCCGCGGCACGCCTTTCAGCCATTTTTAGCCGGTTTTATTCGGCTGGCCCTGACGGGGTCACTGTTGATGAAAAGTGCTGCATGAATGAAGTTGGGTCTCATCAGCCCACGCTGCTGTCCGGTCCTTACCTGCTCACCAAGCGTTTACCGGTGTGCGAGCGCGTTAAAGGTCTGAAGGTCGCCGCCGCTTCAACACAAAGATAACTGTAGACGCGCTGCGAGGCTGAGAGGAGGCGGGACTCACGGGTTTCTCGATCAGCTCGATGCAGGGCTGCAGGTCGAGGCCGAAGTCGATGAAGCTCCACTCGATGCCCTCCCGCTGGTACTCCTCCTGCTCCAGGATGAACATGGTGTGGTTGAAGAGCTGCTGCAGCTTCTCGTTGGTGTAGTTGATGCACAGCTGCTCGAAGGAGTTCAGCTGGAGAGGAAGGAAAACACGAGCAGCTCAGTGGGCGCGGGCCGCTCGGCTCGGACGGGAAACCTCGTCAACGTTCGTTTTGGACTTACTTCAAAGATCTCAAAGCCAGCGATGTCCAGGATGCCGATGAACGAGGCTCCCTGCCTCTTGGTCTTGTCCAGGGCTTTGTTGATCCTCATGACGAGCCAGCGGAACATCCTCTCGTACGTGGCCTTGGCCAGGGCCTCCACGGCGAACTCGGCCTGCTCCTGCGTCTGCGCCTTCTGCACGTAGTCTCGGCCCACTTTGATCCTGGGCGACAGGATGGCCCGGGTGAAGTCCGTGACGTTCATTCCCATCAGGTGGCACACCTTCTGAGCAGCTGTGGGTGAAAAACACACAAAGGCGTAAAAAAGCGTGTCGAAGACGCGAGAGGTGCGACAGAAGGCGTGAAACGTACCCGTGTTGTCAGGCATGGAAGCCTGATCCGTGTGGCGCTCCTTCTTGAAGTTCATGTTTCCGAGCTGCAGAACGGAGGCCACCACCTTCAGCATTCCTGCACAAACCAACCGGATCGGGAGACGTTTACAGCCACACCCCACGAGAAACCGCTAACGCAGCAGCTGCTCCCTTACCTATCTGCTCGTCCTCGGGAATACCCATGATCCTCATGGCTTCCATGGTCTCTGTGAACAGATCCTTATCCTGCTGACCCGGAATCGTGACATTCCCGTTGGAGAGGAATCGGTAGTTATTGTAATTTTCAAGGAGAAGATCAGCTGTGAGGAAAAGGCAAAGGAGAGAGGCGTTTACACGAAACAATCAGGAATTCCCGGAGAACTCCGAGTGTGCTACTTACTCCGCAGTTTGTCTCCCGCTCCCGTGAGCAAGTAGTAGAAAATGTGGAATGCTCGCTCGTCTTTGGCCTGACGAATCGCTCGGGATTTCTCCAACAAGTCTGGACGTGGCGCTGTCAAGGAAAGGTTCTGTTAACAGCACCGAGTCTCCCGCTCCTGATGGGATCCCAACATCAGCGCAAAGACGGTGGAAAGGATACACGTCTCGATGTTGGCACCGACGATGTAACCGTTGACGTCGAAGTTGATTCTGATGAACTTTCCCTGAAAGGAGAAGAACGCAGACCGATTCAAGCAGGATCAAATAAACACTCACCATGAGAGACCAGATGAAGGGCTGCGTCATACGAATCGAGAGGAGTTGTCGTTTTTGACCGTCTTGGCGTTTCCGAAGGCTTCCAGGATGGGGTTCGCCTGTAGCAGCTGCTTCTCCAGCTCCCCCTGGTGGAGAAGAGCAGAATTATCTCCGACGAGGACCTGAAGTAGGGACGGCCCACCTTCTCCAGTCAGGTGTTAAAGGGAGCTTAGGGCAGCTGGAGTATTTCTGTGTAAGTCGTTATCTTACCTGCTTTAATCGACCGCCTGAGCAACTTCTGTTCAGAAACACAAAGGACTGATGAGCTAACGGCTAGGACAGCGCTGACAACTTAACACAACCAACCTCAAAATTTCATATCAGTTTATGAATCAGTGTCAACAACTTCTGTGGTTTTTCACAAGTCTGACTAAATCTTAGGTGGCTCTTCCTGCTAGACTCAGTCCTTGGAGGCACCAGGAATGCTCCCCGCTGCTGCTGGAGGCACCAGGAATGCTCCCCGCTGCTGCTGGAGGCACCAGGAATGCTCCCCTTTGCTGCTGCGGCCGCTGGAGGCACCAGGAATGCTCCCCGCTGCTGCCCTGCTGGAGGCACCAGGAATGCTCCCCTTTGCTGCCGCTGCTGCTGGAGGCACCAGGAATGCTCCCCGTTGCTGCCACTGCTGGAGGCACCAGGAATGCTCCCCTTTGCTGCCGCCGCTGGAGGCACCAGGAATGCTCCCCTTTGCTGCCGCCGCTGGAGGCACCAGGAATGCTCCCCGTTGCTGCTGCTGCTGGAGGCACCAGGAATGCTCCCCTTTGCTGCCGCCGCTGGAGGCACCAGGAATGCTCCCCCTTGCTGCCGCTAGGGTTATTTTCAGCACTGAGGGGAAACTACAGAAACTAGTGTAAAAGTGCCAACGGTGCAACAGTTCAAAAACATCTATGAAACCCTAGAGGTCGGAGTTCAGCGGGTGCAGCTGCGCTCACACTAGCTGTTAGCT
Organism: Nothobranchius kuhntae; assembly: GCA_006942095.1. Classification (NCBI taxonomy): domain Eukaryota; kingdom Metazoa; phylum Chordata; class Actinopteri; order Cyprinodontiformes; family Nothobranchiidae; genus Nothobranchius; species Nothobranchius kuhntae. Next base: position 246,567 of record SSNQ01034322.1, on the reverse strand, counting down.
CATCAGTCCTGGAGGTAGTGCTAGCATTTCTTTGAAGTGAGGCTTTTCAGGAAGGCCAACTAAAACTTTCACACAGAAACACTTCAAAGCTGTAAAATCCCTGCAGCTTAGATTAGGTGTTAAATCTGCTCAGTGAGAAAAAGCATTTTCCAGCCGGAGGCAACAAGGAGACGGTTTGCTGATTGACCCAACACCTCATTCACACCTGTGGAGGAAGACGGTTCAGAACACAGAGACACCACAGCAATGCACACGGCACCCAAAGCAACCCCCAACGTCACAATGTTAGTGCCCCGATGAGCCAGCACCAGAACCCGGAAACCCAACAAGCCATCACCCGAACCCGGCGCCGAGCCCTTCGACCAGCTTTACACACACAGAAACCAAATCTCATCTTCTGGGGCACGAAAACGTTCATTTACACGTCTGTTACTAAACGTCCGTCGGAGACGAACCACACGCTTGTGGACTGAGGCACAGAAAAAGCAGCAGGAGAGACGTGGAAAAATTCAACCAGACAGAAAAAACTGCCCCAGACCAGCTGGATGCTTTCCTCCTCCCATTACCCCCCCCCCCCCCCCCCCCCCCCCCC
>SSNQ01034322.1:204898-214329 GCA_006942095.1 Nothobranchius kuhntae | reverse complement strand
GCTGGACCAGAGATCGCTTGTGGTAGCAAAAAACTGCAACTCTCACTTTGCATTCAGCGTACATGCGTGGAATGGCGGTGTTCGAAAAATACTTGCGGCTGGAAAACTCGTAGCGCGGATCCAATGTTTTTATCATGTTCTTAAATCCCACTCCTACTGTTCACACGGGACACAAACCTTTAACCAAGTGGTACGTCACTGCATCGGTCACGCTGTTCCATCGTCTGCTGTCTCTGTCGTAGGGAGTGAGTTTTGTGAGTGTTTCTGTTAGCGTTTGCTGCCTGGAAGAAGCGCTAGCTGCTGTAGCCGCAGGCTTTTTAGCTTTAGCTGCCAGCTGGCTCTCATTGTATTGTTTGGGATGCCTTCTTTTCAAGTGATTAAACACGTTTGTGGTGTTGCCATCACTTGCCTTGACGCTCTCCTTGCAAATGACGTTTCGCTGCTCTTTGTCATCTGGTGAAAACCCAAACCAGTTCTATATAACGGACCGAAAACCTCGCCGTCGCTCTCAGCCGCGGCCGAAGCCATGTTTGTTCACACACAGGTGAAAACAAGCGGGGCACCAATATATTACTATGACTCACTCTGATTGGTTAAGGGTCAAACAAAGGCGTGTCATTCGCCTGAGGTAAGTTCCCTTTTCATTCAGAGGCAGAAATTCAACAGCAGAGCTGTGAATCGTGATAAAAAGGTCTCAAAAATGACAGACCGTCAGATGTGTAGATCGTAAAACGGCCTAAAATCGTCATATCGCCCAGCCCTAGACACGTGTAGTCAATAGTTTTGCACTTTAGTGCATTTTAGTTAAAATTTGAATTTTCTGCCTAAAACTGTCAGTGTTGCGCCCTCTTCAGGTAAAAACTCTGCACTGCATTTGAATTTAAATCAGCCATCGCTAAAGTACACAATGACGTTAGCTGGTACCATATGATGTCACAATGTTGTTGTGAGCCTGTGTGTGTGTGTGTGTGTATTTGTTAGTGGCTCCACCCTCTCGGTCTGCTAGGCAACAGCATTTGTTGCATTTTTCAAACAGGAAGTGGGAGTGGAGTAATACTCTGGTAGGGGGTGACTTGCTTTTTAACTAAGATGCACTAAAGTGCCAAATTATTGACGACATGTGTCTACAGCATGATTACACTCATTTATAGTTTATCAGCAAAAACAAGTTGACTTGTGGGTGACTTGCTGTTTAAAACTCGAGTAGAGTTCTAGTAAAAGTGTTTTCAGCTCCCGTTTACCGAGTGTCACATTATCTGTGCACCTCCAACATTCGACACACATCACCAACGTCTTCTTCGTTTCTTTGTAGCATAAAACATGATCCTACAGTAATTGAACCAACTATTATTTGTTAAATAAAATGAGCAGAATGAAAGATGAATTGAACATTTTAACGTTCATTTCTCGTTATTCTGTAAGTTTTATTTTCAAGAGAAAGCCTGGGCTGACATTTTCCGTCTGATCCGTTTACTTTCAAACAGAATCAGTCGGGGTCTCAGACGAACAAACCTACGACGCCAGGATGCTGTCTACAAGTTATTGTAACAGCCAATCAAAAGCCCACGTTTCGACCTTCCAAGGGCCCTTAGCAGGTCACACGCGTTGCCGTGGGAAACAGGAGCCTGTCCTTTAGATAACCTCTAAGGAGAAGCGTTGCTTTTTATGAGAAAGACCCCGAGTTGAGAGCATAAAACCCGCCAGCATTAACGTTGACATCCCAGTGCTCAGCAGAGCCACAGCACCAAATCCAGAAGTACTCACTGTGCGTGGAAGTCGACTAGGACAGGCAGCTGGCTGTTGATGACCCTCTCTGTGAAGTCCTCGTTGTCCTGAACGTTGAAGGAGACGGCTCTGCAGGGGGTGTGACGAAGACTCGGAGCTTGTGACGGGGCCAGGAAGGAGACCCGACTCGGGACAGGATGAAGGGAGGTAGAAAAAGAGGAGGAGATTGTGACCGTGGATGGTGATGACGGGAGGCGGCGGACATCTTTCACAGAAAGTGCCCACACTCGACGCAACACCAGCCTGTGTGCCATCTGAACAAAAACACGGGAAGTAAGAGTTCAGGGATGCTGAAAACACAACCAGCTTCTGCACCACGTCCTTCCTGCTGGCCCAAGTACAGGTGCTGATCGTGTCCACGTTCATCAAAAGATAGAAATCTAATCTTTTAATATTATCCGGTAAACTGAGATGAGTCAGCATTAGCAGATCAGAAGGAGACGATCTTTGATATAGCGCCTCTACATAAAATCTGGAGGTGCTTCAAAAAAACAAAACAAACAAAAGATTTAAGTATAAAAAGATTTCAAAAATGATTAAAAGAAGAAAAAAATGTAAGGAAAAGGAGAGAGAAAATGAACAGGGAAGAGGGAAATCAGTGGATCCCGGGAAAGGCAGAATGAGGAGAGGGTGGTGACGAAGGTCACGCAAAAGCCTGAACAGGTGAGATTTCAGCAGCTTTTTACCGGAGACGGCGGTACGGGAATCAGAAACGCTCAACACTAGAATCAGGCTGTGTCTAGCAGGGCGGTGCGATGTTAGGAAAACCTGCGATATTCCATAACAGTCATTAATATCGCGATGACGAGATTACTTGCAGTGAATAAAAACTTAACTCAGGAACAAAAATAATCTAAAACAAAGAAACACAAATATATTCTAAAAATGACAAAAGCAAAAGATGTGAGGAAAGGGAAAAAGAAAATAAAAAGGAAAATGAGAATCAGCAAAAAGAGCAGAATTAAGCTAACTCAGGTGTTTGCTAACCATCAAAACGAAGAGTCGTCCGCCTCGGGGGCGGGCCTCTGACCTATGGGAACCCACCCAGTTGGCCAAATGGGTGAAGAGCTCCATTTGATTTGTTAAAAAAAACATCATGCTTGCGTTTGATTGACAGAATGAATTATGTGTAGCAAACATTTGAGCTGATCATTCATTGCGATATTTATCCGTTCTTTGCGATATGCATATTGCGCATGCTGATATCGCGATAACGATATAATTACGATATATTGTGCAGCCCTAGTGTCTAATTTTACATAAGCGTACAAAACACCAAAATAAGCATTCAAATGTTTTAAAAATTAATAATAACTATTACTATTATCTGTAAAAGTCTACTTACTGAAATCTGAAACTGGGAAACACGACTTCGTCATGAACAATTTAAAAGTTTTAAACAGTTTACGTTCCAGAATTAAATGACCTGTTATCTGTAAGTTAAAGAGCAAGTCACCCCCTACCCGAGTCTTACTCCACTCTCACTTCATGTTTGAAAAAATGCAACAAATGCTGTTGACTGGCAGACCGAGAGGGCGGAGCCACTACCAAATACACACACACAGGATCACAACAACATTGTGACATCATATGGTACCAGCTAACGTCATAGTGTACCTCTTAGCTAATAGCAGTGGCAGATTTCAATTCAAATGCAGTGCAGAGTTTTTACCTGACGAGGTTTAGGGTTATAGGCTGAATATTTAAATTTTAACTAAGACGCACAAAGGGCCAAATTATTAACTACAAGTGTGTACAGCACAATCAGACACTCATTTATATAACAGCATAAAAAGGTTGATTTGGGGGTGACTTGCTCTTTAAAGAGGTTTAGAGAGAAAAAAACGACACTTGTGATGTGTGGGTTGCTTTTGTAGCAGCTAAGCTAGCACATGTCTTCTACTCGGCTTGTGTTGCTCTGAAACCAAGTCGGAAGGAGTTTTGTGTGACACCGCCATATTGGCGAGTGTTGTAACTCCAGACGTGACCCCGAAATAAAGACTCACGTTAAAGCTTTAAGTCTGGCGCGATTTTCACGTCTTTGTCCTCCACTTGAGTCTGGACTGGTGCTCCGTAGTAAAATAATCTACCGGCAGCTCCGTTAATCCACGTTACGAACGACTTTGTCCTCTTCGTCCTCCTCCTAACACAACCCGGTTTCCCGTCGATGTAACACACTCACACACACACACTTCTGACCAAATACCGAACTCTCCTCAACGCCCCTCGCACACTCACGTTGTTACCTGACTCCGGACATTTTGACACTTACCTCGCTTGTTTAGGTAACGCCGATTCTGACTCACAGCGGAAGTGCTTCCGTTTTAAAGGGACCGTGCTCATTCCTTCCGCCTGCAACAGTCGCTAGTGTCGCCCCCATGTGTACGGACGTGGTCCTTCACGCTACGTGAAATAATGTCTTTTTATTCTTTAGAAAAAATACAAACACGTTTTTAACAATGTAAATAAGTATATTTAACTAATATACCATCCACTGTAGATAGCTTACTACAGTTTGTGTTCTTCTGCAGCTCGAGCAGATGAACCATGATCAAGGTCTTCTGCTTTCTTAAACGTTTCCAAACCTTCACATGATGCTGTTTTATTAACATTAAATAAACGTCAACTTCACATAACAGAGTTGTTGGAATACCTTCACTTTCAAAAACAAACATGGTCATTAACAGCAAAATGTAGCACAAAGTGCAACCAAGACATCCTGCAGGAACTCTGCCGTGGGTGAAAAGGCGTGTAACGCAGCGTGAACCGCTATGAAGTTCTGGAGATGTAAGCTATTTTGCATGATAGACCTCTTTCCACGCTGACATCAGTGCTATTGTCAGTGTGTGCGCTATTCCCAGATGCGCATTTACATGTCAGTGTCCTTGATGCCGTTTTTCTTGGAAACTAAATTTTCATTTAATTTTAATTGCTGAAGTTTAAAAAAGTGATTAAAAGAGACTCTGTGTAGTGCTGTTATTTAGACTATCTGCTGTTACGCTCATTTAAAACCTGCAGTAATTTTAAGAGGTGTGATTTATTTTGAAGGAATCTACTGGAAGTGCTCTTGATTTTTGTCTTGTTTTGCATCATGAACTCTTCCTGTAGCAACAGTCTTGACCCAGCAGAGGGCAGACAAAATCCTTAATCGCGGAAGCAAGAGGACGGAGTTATCATGTTTCCATCCAGCTGACCTAAATAATACATACAAATCCCCTATAGACAGACAAGAGTATGTGGCCATCAGTCAAACCAAATGTCAGATTAAAGAGCAAGTCACCCCCAAATCTGCTATTTTTTCCTGATAAACTACATAAACAAGTGTCTAATCGTGCTGCAGACACGTGTCATCAATAGTTTTTCACTTTAGTGCATTTTAGTTAAAATTTTCATTTTCTGCCTAAAACTGTCAGTGTTGTGCCGTTGTCAGGTAAAAACTCTGTGCTGCATTTAAATCTGCCATCGTTGTTGGCTAAGAGGTACCCTAGAACTTAAGCTGGTACATTATGATGTCACAATGTCGTTGTGAGCCTGTGTGTGTGTGTGTATTTGTTGGCGGCTCCACCCTCTCGGTCTGCTAGGCAACAGCATTTGTTGCATTTTTCAAACAGGAAGTGGGAGTTGAGTAAGGATCTGGTAGGGGTGACTTGCTCTTTAAGATAAGGAGGCCAAATATTCTCTATAATCAAGGCTAAAAAGAACAAAAGTGTAGCACCAGCTTTCAGACACTGGAGGGCAGCAACTCCCCATCTTCCCTTCTTCCCTATACGCCGTTAGACACCAGAATGTTGTTCTGTTTTTTTGCCAGCAGAGGGCGCAAATGCCCCTTCTTTCAAGACAACCAAACGTAGTTGAAAAAGATTTAGAGGAGGTGTTTGTGATGTTTTTAAGTCATTTTTTGGTGTCAGGACGAGGAATCCGATATGAAATGGAGCAGAAAATCTGAGTCATTCTGAAATATGTAGGTCAGAAGCCGTTTTCCCAGTAACTGGACAGGTTCATGCTGAAACCCAAAGGAGATTCTGGCACGGTGCTGGGGTCGAGCTGTGTCAGACGCACAAAAACTGTCCCCTCATAGAAAGGCTGGGAGAATTAAATTCATTACTTATTCTCAGAAAATGTGAGAAAACAGCCAGAACTCTCAGATCAGACCTGACTTCTCCTCTTCTCTAAATATTTACTACTAGAGAGTTGTTGATATTTTGGAAAAAATAAACATTTTGTTCCTATAATAATAAAACTTGATAAAAGTATGGATATTTTATCAACCGGACGTTGACATTAGCAGAAAATTCATTTGAAGTCAAAATAAAAATGAAAGTTCAGTGTAAACGTTCAATGAAATCTCTGAAAAGCTGTTTAAACCCACGTCAGGTCAAAGGGAGCTGATGGCTTTAAAAGCAGTTTAGATCAAGTTTTTCATGTAGAAGGTCCAAAGAGCCAAGCAGAGCTGCGGTGACTGGAGAGGACCTGTCTGCTCGTTCAGCTTCAAATAGACATGAAACACACCAGGATGATACGTGTGTGTGTCCGACAGCGGTGCTAGAGCTAAAAGGCAGGATAGAAGTCTTCTTGTTGGAGTTTGACATTGTTTCATGTAGTCTGTCCCGCGTTTGGCGAGCTGGAATCTGGTCACCCTAGGACTGGGGCGATTATCAAGTTAACATGATGGGACCTGGAGACAAATCTGTAAAAAAGGGGAAAAATGCTGTTCAGCAGGCTCTTGTAGTTCAAAGCTGATCAGTATTTCACGTACAGTTTGTTTTTGTCATTTAAAACGTGTTTTTGTAGCTCTCTGTTTCACAGAGAGCGTGCAGTAAGTTGTTTAATTAATAAACAATTGATAGAATATGAATGTATGGATCAGTAGTTGGGTTTTGCATCCCGGTGAGCCGGAGTTCCCATCAGCAGCAGCTTCCTGCATCCAGACGGCGTCTGACGGCGAAGCAGCAAGGAAACAGGCCAAAGCAGAGACAAACAGGTCCCGTTTTCTTCCACCAAAACGACTCCCACCTGCACGAGCCCCTCCTGGTTCCCGAAAACTCCTCCACCCTGTTCCTGCCCGGACACGCCCATCCCACCCCGGCCGGTACCAACCAGCAGCAACAGCTTCTTCCTGAAGTCCCGACTGACGAAGAAGGTACCAGAAACAGAGACGTCCCAGGCTGGATAGATGGCTTTGTCCCTCAGGACTGTTGTTGAGGTAGTTTTTCTGCAGGCCCCCTCCAGCAGAGGGCGCTCTCCGTGGGGGTGGGGTGGGGGCTCGGCTGGGGCCTGAACAGGGTGCTGCTCTGTGTCGCTGCTGCTGAGGCGGGATCAGAAAACACACAGACCTTAGTCCTTGCCAGCGCTCTCCTCACACACCCCTCCTGCACGTGTTTACCCTCCAACGCTGCGCGGCTGTTTGTGAGTGAGGCCCTTTGCTCCTCCGCCCCTCCCCGCTCGCTGCCAAATAAACATCGCACCGGAAATTGCAGGGATATCTGGGATTTTTGAGGGCTCTCGGTGGAAAGGAGAGGGCCGCAGAACAAGGCGTCTCTCTGTAACACCTTGGTGGTGAGAGGAGGGGGAAGACGTGTGAGCAAGAGGGGGTCCAGAGGGGAGGGTGCGACCCCTGCCAGCGGATGGGTGGTGGGCACATCCACCGACCAACTGGTGAAGGTGACCCAGTTTCCTCTGACCCCATCAGGGAGACCTCAGACGAATGTGACGGCTGACTTTGTTTGTCATCCACGGTGGTGAGCAGAACCAGGGCAGATGTTCAGAAAGCATCCGAACACACACACACACACACACACACACACACACACACACACACACACACACACACACACACACACACATGCACGGACACACACACACACACGTTTCTTGGCAGCACAAGTCTGGAACACAACAAACACGGGTGAGTTTTCACAACGACCCCCAGCACAGATCTCCATCTTGGTCCAAACTCCTGTTCTGTTTATCCGACCCGGCTTGGTTTCTCCATCTCCTCACGTGTTCTGGAGCCACATTAAACATCTCTCTCTCTCTCCCCTTGCTCACCACCAGCCTGTAATTTACGTGCTCCTCGTGCACGCCGCAGTTTGATTATAGCCAGAAAACCAAATCCAAAGCAACGTCCCATGTGTGGGGCTCGGACCACGCTTTCTGCTGTTTCTGCAGCTGCTGGTCCCCAAAGGTCATCACGGTGAGCCAGTGTGTGTGTGCGCGCGCGCGCGTGTGTGTGTGTGTGTGTGTGTGTGTGTGTGTGTGTGTGTGTGTGTGTGCGCGCGTGTGTGTGTGAGATCACACCTGCCAACTCTATGAGGTGTTTGAGGATGTGCGTATAATCTCCCTTCCTCCCTTTTCCTGGGTCTTACACCGATCTGTGTCTCGGTGTTTGGGAAGTCAACAGTGGAGTTCCTGTTTTTAGTTTAAAAATAACTTTAAGGCTTAAATTCCCGGCCCCTCCCCCCTCTGGTCCTTTCTTACAGGCACATTTCCAAACATGCTCTCTCTCTCTCTCTCTCTCTCTCTCTCCCCTTGCTCACCACCAGCCTGTAATTTACGTGCTCCTCGTGCACGCCGCAGTTTGATTATAGCCAGAAAACCAAATCCAAAGCAACGTCCCATGTGTGGGGCTCGGACCACGCTTTCTGCTGTTTCTGCAGCTGCTGGTCCCCAAAGGTCATCACGGTGAGCCTGTGTGTGTGTGTGTGTGTGTGTGTGTGTGTGAGATCCACACCTGCCAACTCTATGAGGTGTTTGAGGATGTGCGTATAATCTTCCTTCCTCCCTTTTCCTGGGTCTTACACCGATCTGTGTCTCGGTGTTTGGGAAGTCAACAGTGGAGTTCCTGTTTTTAGTTTAAAAATAACTTTAAGGCTTAAATTCCCGGCCCCTCCCCCCTCTGGTCCTTTCTTACAGGCACATTTCCAAACATGCTCTCTCTCTCTCTCTCTCTCTCTCTCTCTCTCTCTCTCTCTCTCTCTCTCTCTCTCTCTCTCTCTCTCTCTCTCTCTCTCTCTCTCTCTCTCTCTCTCTCCTGTGCACTGGGACGCCGGTGACATGTGGGCATGAGAACCCCAGACGTGTTCTTGTTTACATTCAGAAAACATAAAACCTCCAATTAAAAATGGCTTCGGTTTTAGAAAGTGCACACCAATAATGGTTTTACATTTTAGTTCTAGTCATTAACCATCAATCAACCAAACTACAGCTCAAAGTACTTCACAGATTAAAATCACCCCATAAAACCCATAATCACATTATTTCCCCATAAATATAAAATAATTATGACAGTTGCCCCTCCCCCCAAATAAAATAAAATCCCACAACCCATTTCCTAAGGAGCATGCACCCACACACACACACACCCACATACACATACACGAACAACATACACACACATAAAACTTAAAAAATAAATAAATATATATCATAAGTAAACACTAGGCCGAGTTCAGATGGATTAGGTAGCGAATGACACGCCATCAGGTGAGCCCTCTGCCTCGGTAGTAGTCGATCGACGGCAGCAGCAAAGGCACCTGCCCAGGGCTCCCAGGGAGGTGGGGCGAAAACCCCCACCACCTAAGCACTCCCGAGGTGTGCCCAGGCCGCCACAGTCGACCGCCACTCCCGAGGCAGAGGGCCCCACCGGC
>SSNQ01034322.1:192398-199898 GCA_006942095.1 Nothobranchius kuhntae | reverse complement strand
ACGGCTCCAGTGGAAAAGGTTCTGTTGACCACAGCGGTTCCTATCAGCAGCTATGACGTACTGCTGCAGTAACGTGCTGCTGACGGCTCCCGTGGAAAGCCGGGGTTAGCCACCAGCGATGGCAGATTTAAACTCAAATACAGTGCTGGATTTTTACCTGACGACGGTGCAACGCTGACAGTTTTAGGCAGAATATTTTACTTTTAACTAAGATGCACTAAAGTGCCAAATTATTGACTACACATGTCTACAGCACGATCAGACACTCATTTATATAGTTTATCAGCAAAAAGATGTTGATTTGGGGGTGACTTGCTCTTTAAAAGATGGAGAAAGCTTTTTCTTCACGTTGCTAAAGAGCATGTCCTTCATTCTAACAGATGCCTCAAATCAAGTTTGATTTCCTCTGAAGCACCAACCGCTTTCCCATTAAAAGGATGAACTGCCTCGGATGACTGGTGTCACATCAGCTGTGTGTGTACCAACATCTGTAAAGGCTCAGAGGCTAACCAGGTGTGGCGGGGTCTGTCCTAGACAAACATCTCACCTGTCTTCAGGTCGCTTCGAGTTTTCTCACCAACTCTTCCTCAAATCAGTGTTTTTCTTTTGGGATTTTCTTTAACTGCTCCATATTTCCCTGTGGGACGCCTCTCGCTGCCCCCAGCCTCCACTCGGTCCGTTGTTTATTTCCACTGGCTTGTTTTGAAGGTCTCACCTGCAGCCAGCTTGCCTTTTCGCCCTCGTTCCACCAAACCACTCCCGTAAAACAGCGGGAGTTTTCCAGTGAACTCGTGAAGCAGACTTGTGTCACTTTAACCATCACGACTTGTGTGCTGTTGACTCCGAATGGAAGGCGTTATGATGAATGCCTTCTTTTTGATGTGTGCAGGAAATTGTGCAGGTTGGTCCTCTGGACAGGAGCCAAGTAGAAAGGACAAATTATTTGATGCATCAATGGAAACTCAATGCAGAAGCAACAAAACAAACATTTTCCCTCTAAATAAGAGCAGGTTTTGTGCTTGGTTTGTTTACGTTGGACCATGACATCACTTCCATGCACGGACAGAAAGAAAGAGATGGATTGTTGGGATGGAGGATGGAGGTTTGGTGTAACTTACTGATGCATGCATGTTCTCTTTCTTTATGCTTCTGAGGAGTTAGTAGCTTTGAGTATACGTGCATGACTGCCGGCTCCAGATCACCCCCCAGTCGTCACTGGGACACACACGGGATCCGTTCAAAAGCAAACGTATAAGGAATATAATTTATGTTATGATGTTATTGCCAAATACTGCTGTTAGATTTATATTATTCTTGCCCCCCCCCCCTTTTTTTTTACACTGGAATTCATTGTCCACCAGGGGTCTCCAACCCTGGGTCTCACGGGTTCCATGTTTTACTTGGTTCCCTGCTCCAACACACCTGATTCAATGACCGAATCACCTGTTGTCACCATCATTACGGCCTTGGCAGGTCTACCGCATCCCGGCAGTTTCAGGTCGGGCCAGTCTGCTCTCTACGTTCGTGTGGAGTCGTTAGGCGGATGAACCCTCTGGAGGCAGCTGATGTGCAACGTTACAACCTTCCTGGTTACTCCACATGCGTGTTTCATGAGCGTGTTTTAACTCAGAAGTACCCCTGAAGGACTCAGTCGTTCATCTTTTTATCAAAACTTATTTTGAGCCTGAGAGGGTTAAACACCAGAGCTTTGACAAAAAAAACTACAATGATGGTGTCAGCTCAGAAACAGCGCTCGTTTGAAATGGCTTTGGCGTCCTCATGGGACGATATAGACTTTGAGACGTGAGCAGATAGAGGAACTGGAAAACTGAAGGTGTATGGCCTGCCTTGGGGGCAGCAGTAGCTCCACAGGTAGAGCGGGTTGTCCAGTAATCAGAAGGTTGCAGGTTCGATCCCGGCTCCGGACAGAGAATTCTGCTGTTGTGTCCTTGGGCAAGTCACTTAACCCACCTTGCCTGCTGGTGGTGGTCGGAGGGACCGGTGGCGCCCCAGGGCAGCTGTGGCTACATCGTAGCTCATCACCATCAGTGTGTGAGTGAATGGATGAATGATACACTGTAGTGTAAAGTGCTTTGGAGTCCTTACTCTGAGAGGCGCTGTACAAGTGCGGGTCATCTAGTGACTGATTTCCATGGCGACGAACACGTAACATTGTTCCTTGCCCTGACTGGTGATGGCGCTGTCCAGCTGCATCTGGAGACAGTTTGGAAGACAACCGTGGATTCCGCCCCACGACTGAGCTCTGGCTACGGGTCATGGCCGGACTACGTATCTACATGTTGTTCAGAAGCCTGTTCATCACCCGCTGATTGAAAATTCCCTCTGAAAGGAGCGTGTCTACCTGTTAGTGTGACCCTAAGCGTGTCGAGTCTACGGGCCAAGACGTGACACCCCAGACAAGTCGTCATTCCTCTGAATCAGCAACATCAACACTTGATGTGAAAGCGTAGACTCTCATGGAGCACAAGCACGGCCTAAACTCAGTTGGTTCAAGAAAAACAAAGAAGGGCACTGACAGCTCAAACAGAGCGTTCTTTTCTTGTCTGCAGTACGTTGTGGAAAGAAGGACTCGGCGGAGTTAGAGGGTTTAGGTTCAGGTCTGACTGAAGACTGGAGATTAAGTTTGGCTTTTATTTCAGCTGCAGCAGGATTTTCTTTGAACCTCTTACACGGCAACGCCAGGACAAATGTTAGCCACGTCAAACCCGAAAGCAAACCACCAACATTTTAAACGATGAAATATTGTCAGCTCTCAGTTACAATAAGAATCTGCTTCGGTGCACTGGAGATTAAGTTTGGGCTTAAAGGAACTCTATGATGATAATCCCACTATAACTGAATTAGTTCCTCAGTTGAAGGACAACCGGGGAGGACGCCTGAGACAGCATTGAAGGTCACACCCTTCTATAAATAAAACGATTCCCACACAATAGGGCTCAATGACTTTAACAACTCCTCAAGGGGTAAGAAGGGGTATTCATTGGTAGTTTCAGCTCGTTAAGCAACAACAGACAGCTGCAGCTTACCTTTTGGATTACCATGACCTGGATGACTGAGAACCTTCACCAGTACGTTCCACTGAACCACCTTCGATGTTGGAGATGTTAAGTTACGTTTTCATTTATCATAATTGTTGCGTTTGCTAACACGGATAGGTGGTGGCGGCCATCTTTGATCAGGCTGACTGCAACAACTGATCACTTTTGTGCAAACAGCTCCTGATGACTGCCTGAAGGTTTAAATAAAATCGGTCCGGCGGTTCTGAAACAAAAACATTAACCGCTTCTTTTGGATGAAGGGAAATGAAATTCTAACATATTAAATTCTAATCTTGCCTTCTACCCCGATGGAGTTTCTACTTCCTGTGGCAGACAGTTTCATCACGACTGCTCTCATGATCACGTCTTATCTCATTTAAATCATTAGTATAGGATAAACGGAGTTTAGAACGATTATAACCGAGTTCATCCAAACTGCGGTGTTACTGATGCATCTGCCAGTGGTCTGCACAGTGTAAACACACCTGGCCCGTTCCTAAGTTCCCAGGGACACTTTTGGACGATCAAAAGGGACAACGCGTTCCCTGCAAACGTCCATCTGTCGAATCACCCAGTCAACATAAACAACGGTGTGCTCTGTGTAATAACGAAGAGGTTAATGTAATGTTCTGAGACCCACACTGATCAATGGTGTGTGTGTGTGTGTGTGTGTGTGTGTGTGTGTGTGTGTGTGTGTGGACTACAGATTACAGACAGAAAAGAGATTTAATCTATTTTTTAATACCTGGGAGGAGAAACTCCTCCTCAGTCCGGCTGCAGCATCCACCAGCAGCTGCTGAGTGTTTGAAAACTGCTTGAAAGCATCAAAAATATTATTTGGACTCATACATGAATAAATAAGCACCCTGCAGCCGAGGCCGCTTTGAAATGTAGTAATTCTGATTTTTTATGAATGACCGTATTCATGTTAGGCCACGCCCACACCCCCAAACTTCAGCTTTTTGGTGTGAACGCCTTCAGGCCCCGCCTCCCCTCAGAGTGCTTCCTGATTGGTGGAAGGAGTTCCGAGTGGGCGCGTTCTCCAGAAAAGGCACGAGCACGATATAAAAACAAGTCTCGCGCGCGCGGAGCTGTGAAAGTGTACCACTAATGGAGGAGACGTGAGAATATGGCGTGAGGCTGGATCGGGTTGTTGTGGATAAACGCTGCTGAAGATTGTTTGTTTTTGTTTGTTTGTGACTTTTGACGTTTCTCCTCCTCCTCCCACGTGAGTCAGCTGACAGCAGCATGGGGATGCTGGTCATACTCGCTGTCCTGGGAGTGGCGACAGCCGGGCTGGTGAGTCGTTGCTTTTCTCCATCTGACATCCAGACACGGTCCCAGCTCCCAGAACCAGGACTCACGTCCCTCCGGAGTGTCTGCCTCCAGCTGGGCTCACGGTCCTCCTCAGCTGGTGCAAAACACACGTCTGCAAGATTTAACAACTTAATTCTCCTATTTTCAGTATTTGACTTGAGCAAAAACAAAAATAATCCCTAACATTGTAGAAAGTGACAACATGAGATGTGAGGCATTGAACTAAACATCTGAAACAGATCTTATGAGGTCATCAGTGACAAAGTCATCATAAATCCCCTCAGATCCAGATCTGAGCCCAGCAGGCTTCTGTAGTCTCCCACGGTTGTGCCTGTAAATCAGAATGACCAGTAGAAGCCCAGAAGCCCCGCGCTGCAGCTGCTTCATCAGGCTTGTGAGAGTTTATTGGGTTTAAACTACACTGGCTTCTATCCTACTGTAGCTCTATAATTACGCTACAGTAATATTATCCAACGGTGATAAAAATACTCAGACTCGTATGAGCTCGCTGCTAAGTATAAATAACTAGAGTAGTAGCCGGTAGTTCCTCATCAGTTGCGATGTGAAAGCGTTTCGATTGTCTTCTTCCTTTCATCTGAAACTGGTTTGAGGGTGAAACCAGCACGAGCGGAGACCTTTGGGTGATCTGACTGCAGACCTGACAGCTTCCTGTGATCTCAGGACCAACCGGGAGCTGTTTGGGTGGCTTGTGCTCGTGTCTTTGTGCACGGACTCAGATGGGGTTAGACACAAAAGAGGAAGGAACGTGGGTGGGGGAGCGGGGTCGGAGGACATCCCTTTCATCCCTGCAGGCTGGGTAAATGCCAAGTGGAAGGCGACAGAGGGTTACAGATACCCCTGTGGGGCTGGTGACAGTGCTGACTATTCAGGCGGTGTTGAAGCCACACACACTCTCAGGAATTTCTGTGATCTGGGTAACATGAGTTGGGCTTTTGTCCTGTTCGGGTTCAGAGTGACTTCTCCTTTACGTAGTAAGTTGGGTTGCAAATGCTTTTGTAAGATGCGCTGCACCCTCCTCCTGCAGGTGATCGCTGACTGTCCAGTGGTGTGCGAATGCCCGGCAGTGCCCCCATCATGCCCCCCTGGTATAAGCTCTGTCCCCGATGGCTGCGGCTGCTGCAAGGTGTGTGCTGCACAGCTGAACCAAGACTGCTACGAGGGACAGCCATGTGACCACCATAAAGGACTAGAGTGCAACTACGGGAACGATGTGGGCCGTACCCATGGCATCTGCAGGGGTAGGTACCACCAAGGCGGCTGGACGGCGGAGCCTTTTTGCTTTAGGCTGGGCACTGCTCGAGGTTGAGTGAGGCGATGTGTAACTTCAGGGTGGGGAATCTGGCCTCCGGCTCTCTTTGATAGGGCCTCGAGGTTTGAAGAATGTGCCACGTTTCCAAAACAGAGCACCTTCATGAGCTGTGACCGAAACCTGGCCAACTGTAAGATTTATATAAGTACTCCAGTGTACACAAACAGCCCCATGAAACACACACAATGTTATTTATATATGCAGGTTTACTGGAGGGTATCTAGGGTGTTGTATGGGGAGTCCCTCTGAGGAAGTGAAAGAGACGGATGTTCTAAACAAATCCCTCTCATCTAAATTTGAAAATGTCTTTCAAACGGTCTCTCTTCAACCTGCAAAAACTCATGATACATACATACATACATACCTACATACATACATACATACATACATACACACATACATACATACACACATACATACATACATACCTACCTACCTACCTACCCACCTACCTACCTACCTACCTACCTACCTACCTACCCACCTACCTACCTACCTACCTACCTACCTACCTACCTACCTACCTACCTACCTACCCACCTACCTACCCACCTACGTGCATGCGTGCATACGTACATACATACATACATACATACATTCATGCATACATACATACATGCATACATATATGCCTGTATACATGCATACATACATACATACATACACACACACACACACACACACACACACACACACACACACACACACACACACACACACACACACACATACATACATACACACACACATACATACATACATACATACCTACCTACCTACCTACCCACCTACCTACCTACCTACCTACCTACCTACCTACCTACCTACCTACCTACCTACCTACCTACCCCCCTACGTGCATGCGTGCATACATACATGCATACATACATACATACATACTGTACATACATACATACATACATACATACATACATACATACATACATACATACATACATACCTACCTACCTACCTACCCACCTACCTACCTACCTACCTACCTACCTACCTACCCACCTACCTACCTACCTACCTACCTACCTACCTACCCACCTACCTACCTACCTACCTACCTACCTACCTACCTACCTACCTACCTACCCACCTACCTACCCACCTACGTGCATGCGTGCATACGTACATACATACATACATACATACATTCATGCATACATACATACATGCATACATATATGCCTGTATACATGAATACATACATACTGTACATACATACATACATACATACATACATACATAC
Source organism: Nothobranchius kuhntae (assembly GCA_006942095.1). Taxonomy (NCBI): domain Eukaryota; kingdom Metazoa; phylum Chordata; class Actinopteri; order Cyprinodontiformes; family Nothobranchiidae; genus Nothobranchius; species Nothobranchius kuhntae. The sequence continues at coordinate 192,934 of SSNQ01034322.1, read as the reverse complement.
ATACATGCATACAATATATGCCTGTATACATGCATACATACATACATACACACACACACACACACACACACACACACATACACACATACACACACACATACACACATACACACACACACACACACACACACACACACACACACACATACATACATACATACATACATACATACATACATACATACATACATACATGCATACATACATACATACATACCTACATACATACATACATACATACATACATGCATATATGCCTACATGCAGACATGTTTACAAACATACATTCATGCATGTATGCATGCCTACATACATACATACATACATACATACATACATACATACATACATACATACATACATACATACATACATACATACATACATACATACATACATACATACATACATACATACATACATACATACATGCATGCATGCATGCATGCATACATACATACATTCATGCATACATACATACATGCATACATATATGCCTGTATACATGCATACATACATACATACATACACACACA
>SSNQ01034322.1:175440-192247 GCA_006942095.1 Nothobranchius kuhntae | reverse complement strand
TGGGCCGTACCCATGGCATCTGCAGGGGTAGGTACCACCAAGGCGGCTGGAGGGCGGAGCCTTTTTGCTTTAGGCTGGGCACTGCTCGAGGTTGAGTGAGGCGATGTGTAACTTCAGGGTGGGGAATCTGGCCTCCGGCTCTCTTTGATAGGGCCTCGAGGTTTGAAGAATGTGCCACGTTTCCAAAACAGAGCACCTTCATGAGCTGTGACCGAAACCTGGCCAACTGTAAGATTTATATAAGTACTCCAGTGTACACAAACAGCCCCATGAAACACACACAATGTTATTTATATATGCAGGTTTACTGGAGGGTATCTAGGGTGTTGTATGGGGAGTCCCTCTGAGGAAGTGAAAGAGACGGATGTTCTAAACAAATCCCTCTCATCTACATTTGAACATGTCTTTCAAACGGTCTCCAACCTGCAAAAACTCATGATACATACATACATACATACATACATACATACATACATACATACATACATACATACATACATACATACATACATACATACATACTACATACATACATACATACATACATACATGCATACATACATACATACATACATGCATACATATATGCCTGTATACATGAATACATACATACTGTACATACATACATACATACATGCATACATATATGCCTGTATACATGAATACATACATACATGCATACATACATACATACATACTGTACATACATACATACATACATACATACATACATACATACATACATACATACATACATACATACTACATACATACATACATACATACATACATGCATACATACATACATACATACATGCATACATATATGCCTACATGCAGACATGTTTACAAACATACATTCATGCATGTATGCATGCCTACATACATACATACATACATACATACATACATACATACATACATACATACATACATACATACATACATACATACATACATACATACATACATACATACATGCATACATACATGCACGCACGCACACATACACATGCATACATGCATACATACATAGAAACATGCATGCATGTATGTAGGCTTGCATGCATACATACATACATACATACATACATACATACATACATACATACATGCATATATGCCTACATGCAGACATGTTTACAAACATACATTCATGCATGTATGCATGCCTACATACATACATACATACATACATACATACATACATACATACATACATACATACATACATACATACATACATACATACATACATACATACATACATGCATGCATGCATGCATGCATACATACATACTGTACATAATACATACATACATGCATACATACATACATACATACATACATACTGTACATACATACATACTGTACATACATACATACATACATACATACATACATACATGCATACATACATACATACATACATACATACATACATACAAACACACTCGACATTTGGAAGATCATCTCTTTGACGTTTGGAGCAGCTGGAATTAATACCACAGGGCAACAATAGTTAGGCAGGCCTTCCTTGGTGCTTTCAGAGTCGGATGGCCCAGTCGTACGCACACACCTGATTTGTAGCTCAAGGGGCTACATTGGGGTTCAACGAGGGTACTTCGACATGTGGTCACCACCAACCTCGTGGTCGGCCCACAGCGCACCCTCACAACAGTCTGAGCTTCCTCTGGTTTTAAAGATGGCACGAATGAGTCAATAAAACAAGAATAAGCGTTCTTCTTAGGGCTTTGTCTACCTTAAACATATGAGTTTAAGATAAAATACAAACTATGGCAAGTATAGACATAAAACAGCTTTCAGCATTCCATCCCATAAACATCTAGACCCACTGATGTGTGGGTCTTCTGGTCCTTCATGAACAAGAAATCATCCAAATGGATGAAATCCCACCATCTCCAACTCAACCTCTCTAAAACTGAACTGCTTGTCATCCCAGCAAAACCATCCATACAGCACAACATCTCAATCCAGAATGACTTCCTATCTCTGGCTCCTTCAAAGGCAGTTCGACATCTGGGTGTTGTGATTGATGAACACCAGACCTTTAAAGATCACGTTGCCTCTGTTGCTCGTTCATGCCGCTTTGCGCTGTATAACATACGAAAGATCAGACCATACCTAACACAACATGCCACCCAGCTCCTGGTGCAATCTGCTGTCATCTCCCGCCTCGATTACTGCAACGCCCTTCTAACTGGTCTTCCAGCCTGTACTGTGAGACCTCTTCAAATGGTCCAGAATGCAGCGGCGCGTCTGGTCTTCAATCAGCCAAAAAAGAGCACGTCACCCCTCTGTTCATTGAGCTCCACTGGCTACCGCTAGCAGCACACATCAAATTCAAATTGCTAACACTAGCATACAAAGTCCGAGATGGTACGGCTCCCATCTACCTGAATCCTCTTGCAGAGGCTTACGTCTCGGCCCGGCCGCTCCGGTCATCACAGGATGGTCGGCTAGCAGTGCCTACACCACGCTCAGGACAATCCAGACTCTTCTCATGCATCGTTCCACAAATGTGGAATGACCTTCCAAGCACTACCAGAACAGGGGATTCCTTTTCGACTTTCAAGAAACTCCTGAAGACCCTGCTCTTCAGAGAGCATCTTCTAAACTAGCACCCTCCCTGCACCCGCCCCCCCTCTCTACTGTCCACTCCTTGTTCCCTCCTCTCCATGACTGATGTCAATGTTGTTGTTGTTATTGTTGTTGTTAGCCTCAAGGGCAACATGCCGATTATCACTTGTAAGTCACTTTGGACAAAAGTGTCTGCTAAATACATAAACGTAAACATAAGAAGTTATGAAAGGTTTGTGTTGGTATAAAAGACACGGGCAAAAGATCAGTGTCGATCTGGTTTCTTGTTCTGTTTTTTCCCTTAGCAACGAGTGTGTTGGTGGTTCATAGACCTAAATACCACAACCCCTCCTTAAAACTGCAGTTAAACCCCAGCTTGTACCTGTAATTACATTTTTACCATAGCTGATGTCCCAAAATGATCTTTGTAAGAGTATCTGACCGACTTGTCTGTCCTCTTTTCTCATTGCAGCAAAGGCAGAGGGCCGCTCCTGTGAATACAACGGTCGAATTTATCAGAATGGTGAGGACTTCCGTGCTGGCTGCAAGCACCAGTGTACCTGCATCGATGGAGCGGTGGGGTGTGTGCCCCTTTGCCCCAGCCATGTGCCCCTGGCTTCCCCTTCCTGTCCTGCCCCACAGTTAGTAAAAGTGCCAGGCCAGTGCTGCCTCAGCATCGACTGCCATAAGGGAACCTCTGTTGTGCCTCAAGCTCACAGCCGACCCCCGCCTCACCCATTCCTGCCCTACCCGGCCTATCCCTACTCGAAGCTTTATCCAAAACCTCACCGCAAGCCGTACCCTTTCAAACCCAAAAAGGAGAAGGGCGCTATGGGCAACGAGCTGTTGGAGGTGGAGCGCGAATGGGACGAGGCACGTGGAAACAAACACCTGATAGGTAAGAACGTGCGCCCTTCTCTCATCTGGAGAAGGTCAGCGCCGTGTTTATGCTGTAGCCGTGTTGTTCCCGTGACTCAGCCTCAGTGGGGGCCTTGTCCTGCATCCGTGCGGCTGTGTTGACGTTTATGTGAGGTTTGTTTTCCACTGGCTCCTTGCACACCAGAGGAGCTCGCTCTCACACAGCACACACCTCTGTCATGCAGCTTTCCCCTCGCTGTAATCCCCTCCTCTACGTTCCAGCGTTGCCTGCTCAGTGAATAAGTCTAGTGTGCCTTCCCTCCCCGTACGCTTGCCTCGCCTTCTACCCCCGATCGCCTCGGGTGTAAAAATCTGTCGCCGCTGTACTTTCTGAGATGAATCTTCCTCGTTTATCTGTTCTAGCCTGGAGCAAGTTTGAAGACCGGTGTGCCGTTCAGACCACTTCCTGGTCCGAGTGTTCCCGGAGCTGTGGGATGGGCGTTTCTTCACGTGTCACCAACGACAACGCTCGATGTAAGCTGGTCAAGGAGACGCGTCTGTGCAACATTCGTCCCTGCAGCTCTGTGTCGATCCCTGTTAAGGTGAGACGTGTTTGGATCCTTACTCTTATGAAAGGAACCGGTTCTTACGTGCCTGACTGCTACATGCACTCGTTTCTGTCTAGTCTGAGCACCCGGCGGGTGCATTTTAGCGTTATTGATTGTGTTGCATAAATGGCTCAGATCGGATAGAAAACCCTCGTTACTGCGAAGTGTTCGGATCTAGACCTTCTCAGTGCAGCTTCCAGTTATTGTTGGGAAGCATACAAGCTTTACGTTATTCCACTTCATAGCTGTGGAAAAAAGCAACATGAGTTAGCTTCAAAGGCTAAAAACTAGCAGGGAAAGCTAAACTAGTGTAAGGTTAAAGAGTTACAATTTAATTACTGACCAGAGACATTAAAGGTCCATATCTAGCATGGACCCCATCTCTGGACACTGGGCTATTTAAATCAGAAGAGTGGTTCTTTTTATTACGGGGAAATTTAAATTAAACACGTTGCATGAACTGAGAGACAAGAGAAGAGAGAGAGACCCCAGAACGTTTAGTAAAATTTATTATCTAAATGATTTTAAACAGTTTAACAGGACTAACTCTCTAGTGATGGATGCTGATGGAATGAATGTGAGGTGGAGTGTGTGTTGGTGCGATGTCGGTTCAGAACCTCCGTTCTGGAGAAGCGAGTCTGAGTGGGAGATGATGTTTTGCTCCTAACTGGTCAACGTTTGAACCGTGGTCACAACACACATGAGACGCCATTTGTCGCATCCACATACCCGTCAGTGAGACTCCCGTACAGATCAGGCTGCCAGGTCCACGGCCCTCCTCTGGTACTGGAGCCGATGAAACAGCGTCCTCAGCACGACAAACCAGTCCTTGGATAGTCTCCAGGTAAAAAGAGGCAGGTGGTTCACAACGTCAAACAGGACCCTCCTTTGGTCAGCGAGTTCAGCTTTTATTCTGAAGGAACCGTTGTTGGTGGGTAACAACAACAGATTTTCCCAGCTTGGCAGTTCTAGCTTAAAAAGAAAAGTATAGATGGCCGGTCCGTACTTCACTTAGCACGCGATGAACTTCAGGGGATCTTGAGATTTGGCTGAATACTGAACTTAAGATGGCGTTGTTCTGTTTTATTAATCTTGATGTTTATGATTCTGGACGAATCACAGCTGACAGATTAAATAAACACCACAGAGACTCTGCCACGCTTCAGAGTGAAGGTCTTGATTGGGTTTGCGGCAGCAATGTGTCATGTGATTATTTACCTTTAGGGTGTCAGCGTGTCTAGTGGCTAGAATACGTCATATAACTTATTAAACATTAATCACAGTATTGTGATTTCACAGATCGGTCACATGGTTATTATTGACTAACTGCTGTTTTGATTAGCTTTTATTGAAAATAGAGTTCTTTGGTTTTTTTAATAAAAGAAAAGAAAGCAGTCTTCATCGCTGGAACGTAAACAGTTTAGAAAGGAATGCATGACCTTGAGGCTGTTTCATGCACTCTGGCCCTGCGTCAAAGGGAACTGTGGAAAAGATGAAATAACCTTGGTTGGAACAGCTCCTTCATCACGTTACTCTAGCGTTGTCCAAAAGAAGCAAGGTCCTCCAGTAGACGGTATAAAGGCTCACGGTGACGTTTGGGCCGCGGGCGTAACCGACGGTGTCAGTGTTGGGCAGCCTCGCCCCCGTCAGTGGGCTCCAGGGCAGCAGGGTGAAGGAATAGGACTGGTTGTGTTTGTAAAGTGCCTTGGGGGGTTATAGAGATCTGGAAGGAGCTATATTAAACACAGGTCATTTTCCACGTATGGTGTCTAACTACTTCTTGAACAAAACATGAAGAACATCAGCTGGTGATTGGAACTGACCAATACTCAGCCTCATCTGTGATTGGCCAGTCTGGAACCCAAAAACCAGCTAGAGTTTTTTTATTTCAGTCCGTGAACGCAACATCGCCAAGCGGCAGGTCTTTCCCGGTTTGTAGACTCACCCGTGAGCTCTAGTCAAAGCTCTCTTCCCTGTGGGAGTTTTTCTTTCTGAATCCTAATTTTCAAAGTATTCAGAAAAATCTGTCGATCATCAGTAAGAATCAGTTGGAGTCGACCTAATTTGGGGTCAGCAGGTCAGAGCAGTCCCAAAACACGAATCTGCAGCCTCCGTAGAAACTGGAAGGAGTGGGAACGTTTTCTGCCTTTCTCCGGCTTTCCAAACCTCCTGTGATGCTTCACGCTGTTGGCGGCTGAAACGACTCCCGATCACCGAGCTCGAGCATCTGAATAGAAAACTGATTGGATTCATACAGGCGAGAGTCTCCGCGTTTCAGAGGCGTGAAGGGAAAATCACGGCTCCATCGTTTGAACTGGGGGGGGTGACAGCTGCACACTTGTGAGTTAAAGAGCACACATTTCACTCTCTCTGTTGCCCTCTCACGTTTCAAACACAACACTCGTAAACATTCTGCCTCCCAGCCGGCTGAGCTGCTCCGCACCTGTTTCTCTGTGCTCTCCCAGTGGGGAAGCGGGTGCTAATGCGTGCCAGTCACTGGTCCTCATCTGTTGTCCAGTTTGTGTCAGCTGTTAGCTCAGGGATCCTGCGGCCATTTTCAAATGACTTTCTGTGCAAAATGGAAACGCAGTGACTGTCTCACCTGCTGTAGGTGGCATCCTGAGCAGTTTACGCCTTTTGGGATCGACGAGCTAACAGCTAGTACATGCACAGTGACGACCAAAGTATTTTCTGCCTTCTTAAAGGGATGCTTTGCAACTTTTTCATATTTTTAAATCATTTTCTGGAGCCAGTTTGTGCTAAATGGTCCCTTACAGAGTAATGAAAGACCACCCAGCCCTTATCGCCGGCCCGGTCTGTTGGGACTTACGCTTACAGACACTTAGGAACGCTGGGAGACGTTTCAGCTGTTCAATTAAGGCAGCGAGGAGATACGGGGTGTTTCTCAAAGTCAAGGCGCCTGGCCTTGCGAGGTGATGTCTTGCGAGGCCAGGTGCCTTGCTCAGGAGGACACGGTCCTTCCTTGGTCAAAGAAAACGGTTAAATGGAACAGACTTGCATCACGTGACCGCGACTTCCACGGCGGTCACGTGACGTCACGTGACACGGGAGACAACGTTATATTTTAAACGTATTAGTTTCAATATAAATACATAACGAGCTTTTACTTTTTAAATTGTGTATATGTTTATTAAATTAAATATATAAGCAAGTTACTACCCGCTAGCCACCGAAGCTGCAGCTACTAAGCTACTAACCAACCATAGATAACTTCTTTGGATCTAAAAAAACATTTTAAATTAGTTGACTTACTTTGAAACTTGAAAATTGTCCCCGAAGTAGCTGCCGGCTTCTGATCCGCCATCTTTTTGAAAATACTGCGGTGTATTGTGGGTAATTTTTGACCAAGGCTAGGCTACAAGACACCTCCCGTGTGTCCTCGCTCAGCTAGCTAAACGGCTAACAAACGGAGAACACACGCCTCGGTAGAGCATGAACATTGGAACATGTCTTGGCGGCTCCCGATGACTTATCTCCTAGGCAACCGGGGCGGGGCCAAGACATCAAGGCGAGGTTCTTTGGCATTGAGAAACAGCCTGGTTTTGTTTACGCTTCTACAAACGGACACTAGGGGGTGCTAAAAGCAATGAGTCTCCCTTTTAAGCCCTGGGACCCCGTGTCTTTCAAAAGGAACATTTCTCTCTCGCACCATAATGTTTAACTCTGTTCTCACAGTTTACTGGTAAAGTCTTGAATTGCGTTTGCATTTATTTGCTTTTAAGAAATAAAATGTTAATGTAGTTACTTTTGAACAGTTTGTTTACAATTTTGAGGTCCTACTTGTCTCAAATGCATAAGAGAAATTAAAAATACCATTAACAAATAAAGCCTCGGTCTTAGATTAAAACGGTTCATAGCTGTTTGAGTGATGCCATCTTATAAACTCCCACGCCTGTTTAGCATTATTAGAAATTCTGTAGAAGACTAAATATCCTCATCAGCTAAATGTTCCACGTGTGATTCACCCGCCCATCGCTTCACTCTTCTGCTTCCTGAAACGATCGTGCTCGGACTGCACGGGTGTGAAAATCTATACAATACAGTTGCACAAACTGTAAAACAGCAGCAATCCAGTTTGTGTTTAGGTCCTAAAGATGGTGCAGACAGGCTAAAGTAGCTTTCCTGAATCTATTCATGCCCAACGTGCATCTCTGTTGTACTAAAGCGCCTCAGAGTTCTCAGCCGTTGGATTCAAAGACATGCTGTAAACCGTGAGTTCAGCATCTCGGAGTTATTTCTGCAGAGAGTTGAACAGATTCCTGCCAGACGTTGCACCGTCTGACATTTTACATTTGTCTGCGGCTGATATTCATGCTTGTAGCTCATCCCATAATTCCTGTAATTCCATGTAAGAAAGTGAAAATACTTGATAAAGATTTCAGAAACGGCTCTGAAATTTGCGAGATCGGGGCTGTTTTAGTTCTGGCTGCTTTCAGACTACCCGTTAGCACATCAGTCCCATTGGTTGTAGCAGTTAGCTGAAGAGGTTGAGCGGGTTGTCCAGTAATCGGAAGGTTGCAGGTTCGACCCCGGGTCCGAACTCGCCTCTGTCGGTGCGCCCCGGGGCAGCTGTGGCTACATCGTAGCTCATCACCATTAGTGTGTGAATGTGTGTGTAGTGTAAAGCGCTTTGGAGTCCTCTGAACGGTGCAATAATTCATGTAAACCCCATTTCTCTGAACAGAGGCTGTTCAAAAACCTATCTACAGCTGGGGTAAATTTTATTATAAATGATCATTTTGAATGAGTTTGTGATGAGACGTGTGTCCACTCTGGTTTGTGTGTAGCAGTTACACCCGTTAGCTGTGAGTGTAGCATCACAGCTAACGGGTTAGGCTACTATTGATGATGTTGTGGCCATCTTTGCCCCCGCGGTTAACCTTTAGAAGCTCAGAGAACTTCTCCGCCACTCTGGCATCGTCGCCAGAGATGAGTTGTAGTCCTGTTAGCCTGTGCAGACTGCTACAGTTAAGGTTTGTCTAGATTTCTAGGCTAGTTAGCGTTAGCTTTAACCTGTGTTTATTCCTAACGAGTTGCTGAGGGATCTCACTTGCTAAATATTGATAGTAAATAGAATCCGTGTTTGTGCCACCTTATCTGTAAACTTCTAGTACTTCTGACTCATTTCACAGCTTTCCTAACTTTTTCCGATCTCTGCTTCCACAGAAAGGAAGGAAGTGCTCTCGCACCCACAAGGCCCCGGAGCCGCACCGTTTGTCCTACGCCGGCTGCAGGAGCGCCCGCCTGTACCGACCCAACTACTGCGGCGTGTGCAGGGACGGCCGGTGCTGCTCCCCCCGGCGCACCCGCACGGCCAACGTGACCTTTGTCTGCCCCGACGGGGAACTCTTCAGCAGGTCTGTGATGTTCATCCAGTCCTGCAAGTGCAGCAGCGAGTGCAACCATCTCAACGAGGCCGCCATGCCGCCACAGAGGTGGCTTTACGGAGACACGCACAAGTTCAAGGACTAGTGGTGTCCCCCCGTGCCTTCGCCCCACCTACATTCCTCCATAAAAACATAAAAGCACTGCCTATTTTAGAGTAGCTGGCTAGCGTACGTACCAGTAGAAGCAAGCAGCTTTCACGCATCCGAACGTCGATTCTGAGAAGGAATCAGAGAAGAAAAACGAAACCACACGAGCAAACTTCCAACGAGCTTTAGAGTAGATTACAAGCTGCGTTTTGGCTCGACCAGACTTCAAACTGTGACTAAACCTTTCTGTGAGATCTGGACGAGGTCCGTCTTAACGTCTTCTGCCACGCTCCCGATGTTCCCAGACAACGGGACTTCTTCTGGGAACGACGGCGAGAGTGGAAGCCTTGTTACTCCGTGAGCATCGACACCTGCGGAGGGGTAAAAGCTACAAACCGGTTTCATACAGTCCAGCTGAACGCGTAGAACGAATGTCGACGAGGAGCACGGACTGGGACGGCAGGGGAGGCTGGCTGAACTCTTTTAGTATTTATTCACTGATATTTATTGTTGAGACTGACCCGGTGGCTCGCCAGGAGGAGGTGGTACTGCTGTTCGGAGGATATCTCAGAGGGACAAATCCATCGGAGAACGGATGAGAAGAAAGGGACAACTGGTACCTACCCAGTGGTGTGAAGTGGGGAAACACTGAGGACTTGTACAAATCCAGAGAGACGGTGTTTGCACAGCTGGACTCTTCTCCTGCCTCACTTCAGCGAGCAGCAGCAGGACAGCGACGCCTGATTCTGGCGTCAACCAGTCGACCGTCTAATTCGGTGCAAATTACAATCCCTGAGAAGCAGCGAGAGCAAATCAGCCCCTCTTGGGTTTGCTGTAAAAATAAAATCTGAAAACTGTGTGTGCGATGAGGTAAACATGTAATTTGTGACTTGTGGGTGGAACCGCTTTACAGCCTAATCTGGCCTGTAATTGAGCTGCGCTGAAACAAAACAAGAACCCGCTCCTTCTCACGTCAAAGAGGTGTCTGTGTCTGAAAAGTGCTGACGTACCTTTCTGTTCCAAGTGTAGCGGCACATCTTTGATTCTCGCCAACCTGCAGTGCTGCAGAGACGTACTTGCTCCCTTTATTTGCTCACGCACCGGCGGAACAGTAAGAACCAGAATCTGGTGCAAAAGTCCATCTGTGTCAGTGATCCGGCTCAGACTGCGAGACCATCTAAAGGCTCGGCAACCCTCTGCAGGTCTTCTGGACTCATCAGCTGATCGGAATGGGACACGTTTAGAGCATTGAACCTTTTCTTGATATTCTGATTGCCCGAGGCTCTGAACGTGGGCGTTTCATCAGCTGTGAGATGTAATCATCACAACAACAACAACAAATAAAGGCGGAAACATCTGGATTTGCCTGGAACGAGTCTGTCTCACAGATTCGATTCACCTTTTATGTTGGATTACTAACATAAATTCACTTTTGCACCAGTTTCTCTTTTCTTGTTTTGCCTGCAAATGTTTCAGATCAGCAACAGAATTTCTGTGTCAGACAGAGATGGTGTGAGTAAATACGAAACGCAGTTTTCAAATGACGATTTCAGTTCATTATTGAACAAATCCATCAAACCAGCCGTGTCCAGTGTGTGAGTCATCTCCCTTAGGCTAGATCTTGAATGAACTGAGTTCATTTCCAGCAGCCGCAGTCAGACCTGCTGGATTAAGAATCGCTTCCTTCAAACCAGTCTGGTAACACGAAGGAGGCTAAAAAAATCTCAAAAAGCAACACACAAGAACCCAAAACAACATCTAAAGCCCTGCAGGACTCAGTGGGTCAAGGTCAGAGGTCATAGTTCAACATGGGAGAGTTGTAAGGCCATTCTGGTGACCCCGACGGCTGCTGGTCCCAAACCCCAACACTAGAACATCAGTCAGACATGGAGATGGTAGTGTGATGGTCTGGGGCTGCTCTGTTGCTTCAGGACCTGGACCTGCTGCTGTAACCAGAAATGTCTGACCTTTGACCTTAAACAGCCCATTCCTGCTGGAAAACCCACAGAGACGAGGGATTCCTCAGCAGTCGTCACAGCTGCTGCTGCCGGTCCTGTAAAGATGCTCGGTGGTCGTTGCTTTTTCACACGGGTAACTTTGGTTTGCTGATCTGAAACCGTTAAATACGACCCCCGACGAGCAGCAACCCAACCACAACCGCTATGGTGCACCTTACAGACCCTGTCTCCTTCGCGGGCAGGCCCTATCTAAATAACATGTTTGTTTTTAAATGTAAAAAGACTTTATTCTGGTGGCGCAGCTCGTCTACGAACCTTTCCACGTGCCCACAAGCTTCAGATGTTCGCCGACAGATCCCCGACGAGGGTTTGTTCAGAGCAGCTATGTACAGACGATCTCTGCCGTATAAAAGCCTGTCTTCATCTACGTTTAAACAGTTTAGAGCATGATCGTACGACTCCGTGGTGGCTGAGATTATCTGTATTATAACTAAATATCTGCTTTCACAGCTGGGCAACAAACGTACGGCCGGCATCTGAGGTGGATTCTGTTCATGTCTCAGTTGTTTTTGAATAAAGAGATTTTCATCCTGACTGTTTTGAACATTTTAGAAATGAAAACCATTTCCCACAAAATCCGGGTTAGCCAGCAGAAATCCAGATGAGAGAAAAAAAGGTTCCTTTTTGTCTCACGGGACAAAGTAAAACCCAAACAGGTTCATCTGTCAGACCTTCGCTGTGTTGGTTTTGTTTGGATTGTAATTAAAGTCTTTAAAGTTTGGAGGGGTTGAGTCGGAAAAGGCTAGAATGCCTTCTCCGGGTCAGGGATGAGGTCCTGCCCCAAGTGGAGGAGTTTAAGTATCTCGGGGTCTTGTTCACGAGTGAGGGAAAACGAACGTGAGATCGATAGGTGGGTTGGTGCTGCATCTGCAGTGATGCGGGCGTTGTACCGGTCTGTCGTGGTGAAGAGAGAGCTGAGTCAGAAGGCGAAGCTCTCGATTTACCGGTCGATCTACGTTCCTACCCTCACCTATGGTCATGAGCTTTGGGTAGTGACCGAAAGAACGAGATCGCGGATAAAAGCGGCCGAAATGAGTTTTCTCCGAAGAGTGTCTGGGCTCTCCCTTAGAGATAGGGTGAGAAGCTCTGTCATTCGGGAGGGGCTCGGAGTAGATTCGCTGCTCCTCCACTTCGAGAGGAGCCAGTTGAGGAGGCTCGGGCATCTGGTCAGGACGCCTCCCTGGTGAGGTTTTCCAGGCAAGTCCAACCGGGAAGAACCTAAAGGAATACCCAGGACACGCTGGAGGGACTACGTCTCTCACCTGGCCAGGGAACACCTTGGGATTCCCCCGGAGGAGCTGGTCCAAGTGGCTGGGGAGAGGGAAGTCTGGACCTCCCTGCTTAGGCTGCTGCCCCCGTGACCTGACTCCGGATAAGTGGATGAAAATGGATGGAAGTTTGGAGGGGAACCATTTCATCATGGCCGCCACTCTAACTTTAGCAAACACAAAACGTTTTACAACTATTGAGCCAAAATGTGGTGTCACCGTGTGTATGGTGTGATTTCCACACAAACTCCTGACTCCACACACTCGTGTGAAAATGTTGGCCTTTATGTACGCCGGTGATTCGACCTTTGCTCAAAAAGCCTGGACTGGATGCTTCGCTGGCTGCAAACTACAGGCCCATTTCTAAACTTCCATTCTTAAGTGAGGTACTGGAGAAACGTGTTTACCACCAGCTCTTGGTTTTTATGGATGAGAATGCAATTTTTGAGACTTTCCAGTCTGGCTTCAGAGCTCTACACAGCACGGAGACGGCACTGGTTAAGGTTGGTTTATGCTTGACGCGTCCGCGAGGTCCGCGCGGAAAAGTTGCGTCATTTTAACAACCACGCCCCTCCACCGCGCCTCCGCACGGCCCAAAATTTCCGCAACGCGCACCTAGGAAATTTTCTTACCACGCGGACGGTCGGACGCGGAAAAACATGGCGGACCGGCAAGAACTAGTATGGCAGAGGTTAGTAAATACAGACATTTGTATGATTCAGCTCTCAGAGATCACCGTGATCAACATGTTGTTAATAATTCTTGGAGAGAAATAGCTCGCACTGTCGGAAAAGACGAGGACGCTGTTAAAAATGCTGGAATGCCATGTTGTAAACAGTCATTTTTACTTCTACTATGGTGTAGTGTTGGATGCATGCCGTAGAGCTCCATGCTGCCCCCTACAGTTTGGGAGAATATTGGCTCACCGCAGAGACGAGCCGCATGAACCATAAACGCTGCGAGTTGTGAAGCGCGTTCCATCCGCGAGCCGCATCACCAAGCGGAAAGTTAATGCGTCAAGCATAAACCAAGCTTTAGAGTGCTCAGGGACTTTAATCTAGCGACTGATAGCGGTAATTCTGTTTTGTTACTTCTGCTGGACCTCACGGCAGCCTTTGACACGATAGACCATGAAGTGCTGCTTCACAGTCTACATCATTGTGTCCGGATTTCTGGATTAGCCCTGGAATGGTTTAGATCATACCTGACAAATAGAAAAATGTGTGTTAGGATGGGAAGTTATTCCTCAGAGTACTCTGATCTACCCTGGGGGTACCACAGGGCTCGATATTGGGACCTCTGTTGTTTTCTGTTTACATTCTGCCCTTAGGTGACATCTGCCGTGAGCTTGGAGTTCAATCCCCCCTTTATGCTGACGATTGTCAGCTGTACCTGCCTCTGAACACGCCAAGTGGTCTCTCTATTTCTATTCTTACGAACTGTTTGAGACCAAGACCTGGATGAGTGAACATTTTCTGAGCCTAAATGATCACAAAACAGAGGCTATATTGTTTGCTCCAAGCAGACATTGTGACTCTTCCCTAACTGACTGTGGGTCATTTAATGGCCAGCTGACTGCTTCAGTGACTAATCTTGGTGTTACACTGGACAGCGCCCTTAGTTTTGACACCCACATCAATGGAGTGATCTCCTCCTCCTTTTTCCACCTTCGTCGGCTGGCAAAGATCAAACCGTTGTTGTCACGACATGATCTTGAGATGGTAGTCCATGCCTTTATCACGGTGCGATTGGACTACTGTAACTGTTTTATTCGGTGTGAGCAAGGGCTCAATAGGCAGGTTGCAAATGGTGCAGAATGCTGCTGCCAGATGTTTAGAGGGCAGGCGCAAGTATGACCACATTACTCCTGTCCCGGCTGCGCTTCATTGGCTGCCCGTTCATGTAAGGATTCGTTTTAAAATACTCTTATTGGTTTTTAAAACGTTAAATGGTTTAGCCCCTCCTTACTTGGTGTCACTGCTTCAACCGTACATCCCTGCACGGTCGCTCCGCTCGGAGAACCTCATGCTCCTCTCTGTCCCAAGAATGCGCCTAAAGACACGTGGTGATGGGGCCTTTGCTGTGGCAGGTCCTAAGCTTTGGAACGAGCTTCCTCTCAGCAGAAGGGCCTCCACCTCTGTGGCGGTTTTTAAGGCAAGGCTAAAATCCTACTTTTATGATCTGTCTTTTAATCCTAACTTATTTGTTACCATCCAGCACTTCACTGATGTTCACCAGGATCCCATGTTGATGGTGGGAGAGTCGGACCAGAGAAAATCCATCTCCAGCACCTCAACCTTGGGTAAAGCATCAACGTTTCATTTAGACAGTTTAGTGATTCATTTGCAAATATGCACATAAAAATACCAGAAAAAGAATGAGTTTTGTAAAGCATCACCACCAAGAGCCTGAGTAAATTTAGTTGTTTTTCTCCCCCCCCAAAAATTAAATAAGAAAAGCTATCCATCCTTTTTCATCCATTAATCCTGGATCGGGTCACGGGGGCAGTAGCCTAAGAAGAGAGGCCCAATTTCCCCCTCCCCAGCCACTTGGGCCTAGCCTAGTGAACTAGACCAAATTCTTGCTTTGCAAAGTTTGGTCTAGGCACGCTCCATTGGAACCTCAGCAGCTCCTACCAGGACTCTGGCTAGCCAATCACAGCTCTCTAGAGGGGTTTCAAACACATAAAGAGCTGTGACTGGTCCATAATGGTGGGCCAATCATAGTGCTCTATCTGCTTAGTGAACAAATCACAGAGCTTTATCCGCTTTGTGGGCCAATCAGGGCACTTTAAGGTTGGTTTATGCTTGACGCGTCCGCGAGGTCCGCGTGGAAAAGTTGCGTCATTTTGCGTCATTTTAACAACCACGCCCCTCCACCGCGTCTCCGCACGGCCCAAGATTTCCGCAACGCGCACCTCGGATAATTTCTAACCACGCGGACGGTCGGACGCGGAAAAACATGGCGGACCGGCACGGCAGAGGTTGGTAAATTCAGACATTTGTATGATTCAGCTCTCAGAGATCACCGTGATCAACATGTTGTTAATAATTCTTGGAGAAATAGCTCGCACTGTCGGAAAAGACGAGAACGCTGTTAAAAATGCTGGAATGCCATGTTGTAAACAGTGATTTCTACTTCTACTATGGTGTAGTGTTGGATGCATGCTGTAGAGCTCCATGCTGCCCCCTACAGTTTGGGAGAATATTGGCTCACCGCAGAGACAAGCCGCATGAACAATAAACGCTGCAAGTTGTGAAGCGCGTTCCATCCGAGAGCCGCATCACCGCGCGGAAAGTGAATGTGTCTAGCATAAACCAAGCTTTATATGCCTGGTGGGTGGGATGATGCAACAGAGTGAAACAAGAGTATGTCACATTCATTGTCCAGTGGAATGCGGAGATCATTTGAAAGACAACGGTAGAACCCGCCCCACAACCGAGAGCCGTCAATGGAGCGTGGCCAGACTAAATAATACATTTATTTAGTCTGGCTTGCCAGGCTCATTTTGGCCGCTCGTATCCGCGATCTCGTTCTTTCGATCACTACCCAAAGCTCATGACCATAGGTGAGGGTAGGAACGTAGATCAATATAAATAGCCTGTTTTTGATATAGTGCTTTCTAGAGTCCTAGAACCCCCCCCCCAAGGCACTTTACACCACAGTCATTCACCCATTCACACGCTGGTGATGCAGCTACAGCTGCACACTGACAAGAGGCGAGGCTGCCGAGCACAGGCGCCACCGGTCCCTCCGACCACCACCAGCAGGCAAGGTGGGTTAAGTGTCTTGCCCAAGGACACAACAATAGTGGCAAACTGAACAGGGCTTGAACCTGCAACCTTCCGATTACGGGGCGAGCACTTGGCTCCTGTCTCATGATGAAATGGTTACTCTAGAGCTTCACCTTCTGACTCAGCTCTCTCTTCACCACGACAGACCGGTACAACGCCCGCATC
>SSNQ01034322.1:156047-164803 GCA_006942095.1 Nothobranchius kuhntae | reverse complement strand
GGGGGGGGGGGGGGGGGGGGATCTTGACAGTATGCTCTAATGGGAAACAGGCTTCAACACAAACGGTTGTTTTCCGCTTGGTCCTAGAGCTCAACCAGTGTCAATTTAATATAGCGTAATGTTGTTTTTGGATGGTAAAAATTGCAGGGGTCAAAACTTGACTTTGGAAAAAGTGGGGGGGGGGACATGTCCAGTTTAGGTAGCCCCAGCCACTCGTACTTGTACTCGTTTGTTCGCTTGACTCGTTTTGGATATTTGGATTTCTGAACTTGGACTGTTTTTGGATTACGCTTTTGGATTACCCTCACATCTGGTGTTTGTCTGCCTCTCTCAGGATCTCTGCTCACCCTGCCTCATCCTCGCCACTAGAACTCTGGATCACCTGTACTACGTCCCATCCTCCTCCGTTGTTCCTGTTCTGGACCCTCTCTGCTGCCTCACCCACCCGCATCACTCATCCTCTTACCAGCATTCGCCTCGGCTTCCCCGCCTTCCTCGTTCACCACGGAACGCTATATGGACAAGAGCTGTACAGCTCACTCCCCACTGGACTTACCAGTGCTACTTTTGTTCCCGTTTCTTAATAAAGTACTTTTCTTTAACTCAACCAGTATCATCGAGTTGATTTTGCATGTCTTGGGTTAGACACTTACCTCGAGTCATGACAATTTGTTGCATTTTTCAAACAGTGTAGTGTCATGAAGGTCCTCTAATTTGTGACAAAGGTCACATTTTCCCAGCTAGGTCGAGCTGGGTCAGACTGTGACTTTAATCCAGGAGTCATGATGGCTGCGGAATATATCATGTGGGCAGCAGCAGCTCAACAGGTGGAGCGGGTTGTCCAGTAATCGGAAGGTTGCAGGTTCGATCCCGGCTACAGACAGAGAATTCTGCTGTTGTGTCCTTGGGCAAGACACTTAACCCACCTTGCCTGCTGGTGGTGCTCGGAGGGACCGGTGGCGCCTGTGCTCGGCAGCCTCCCCTCTCATCTCCACCAGTGAATGAATGTGTGTGTGAATGGATGAATGATACACTGTTGTGTAAAGCGCTTTGGAGTCCTTACTCTGAGGCCTAGTCCACACGTAGCCGGGTTCTTTAAAAAACGAATATCCGCCGCTCCAAAAACTTGCATCCACACCACCTCGTTTTTAAAAAAAAACTCTGTCCACACGTACCCGGATAAAAACGTTGTTAAGGACATGCCAGACCTGTAGGCGGCAGTACTTCCCCCGTTCTTAACCTCGTTCTTCGTCTGTGGTCTTCCGCAAGGAGCAGTAATTCCGCTTGTAAAAACAAACAAGCAAAGAGCGCTTGGACAATTGATAAAGCGAGCGCAGCTCTGAGGGCATCCATGCTGTCGGCTAGTGTAAACACAGGTCGCACACGTGATGTCAGCATTTTTTGTCGTGGAAAGTGACGTTGCGGACCTTAAAACTCCGGTTTTGTCCGTCCACACGCAGACACCCAAAACGGAGAAAACGCAGATCTTCACTTTGGCCGGAGTTTTTAAAAAGATCCGTTTTCGTGTGAAAAAACTCCGTTTTCGTGTGGATGACAGGCCAAAACGCAGAAAAATATCTACGTTTTGGCAGATCCCCGGCTACGTGTGGACAGGGCCTGAGAGGTGCTATACAAGTGCGGGTCATTTATCATATATCATCCTTATCTGCTGCTGTTCCGTCCCAGAAGAAGGACACTTCAAGTTTCACAATAATAATTTAAAAAATAATTTAAATAATCTCTTTGACTTTATTACTGTTTTTATAATCATCATAAATAATCACTTGGTTCAGTATAAATGTATTTTTAATTACTGAAATGAAATATTATGCTTTGGGTATAATTATGATTATGGTTGATGATCAGTAATGTGTGTTCAGAAACCAGAAGGTCAACTTCCACTTATCCATCTAAGGCCGGGGACACACTGGCCGCGAAGCGCCGCGAAAATGTGACCGCCTTCATTCGGCGCCCTTGTTAAGCTATTCTATAGACCACATGGGCCGCCGAAGCGCCGCGAAGCGCCTCGCGCCGGCGCTCCAGCCCGCGCCGTGCAGCGATCATTTCGGCGTTGGCTCTATTTTTTTCGCGAGCCGCGGGTGAATCGCGTCAATTCTGGCAGGAAGTCAAACGTAGACATAAGAGGCAGGCCGGTAAAGTTAACAAAATAAAGCATTTCAAAATAAAATTCCGCAATAGTCAAATGTGTTCGTAAACAGACACTGCAGAAAAACCACACGAACACGCACACACATACACACACATCGAACTTGTGTGCGTGTGTGACCACGTGAAGGGGGTGTGGTTTTGGGTGTCTTTTCACCGGAGCAAACAGGACAGAGAGGCAGAAAGTCTGAGGCAAGCAGTTAAGATGGATGACTTTAAATTAATTATGGAAGTTGAGAAACACAAGGAGCTGTACGACCCCCGAAAAACATGGTTATTTACGTACCCATTTCGGAAGAAACTGCTAGGATACAGCTGCAGAATTGGAGCAGGTTCCAAGAGATTCAACTGGCAGAAACAACTCGTACCATAGGTACACTCACACACACACACATACACACACATACACACGCGCGCGCGTGTACAAACACTCAAACGTAGAGTAAAAGAGCTGAGAAAAGGCAGAGAGGAAATGGAGGACACCAAGTGTTTAAAAGAAAAACTGCAAGCCAAGGCGCGCCTCGACTGGGGCGCGTCTGATCTGAACTGAGGAGCGGCGAGCAGCGGCCGAATTTTGTGAGCGATTCGCTTCTCGGCGCTTCGCAGCGCTTCCGCGGCCAGTGTGTCCCCGGCGTAACACAGAGCTTATCCAAGGAAGGCAGTCTGCCATCACATGTCCTGACTCATGACCAAAGCTTTCTTGCTCTGAGAGAGGGCGCGTTCTGAGGGGTTTGTTAAAACTAACTTTCTAGCAGCAAAACTCCAGTTCGTGAACCAACTAACCCTAACCCTAACCCCCTCTCTGAAAGAAACCTTCTGAGAACATTCACGCATCCAAAACTCTCATTTCAGGTAAAGCTTTTCAAACAAGTTTTAATATCAAAGCTGGTAAATTGTCATCCATGAATTGTCATTTTTAATTATCATTTAAATTGTCGTTTCAAATCGTAAAGTTTAAAATTGTTAGTAATAAATTCTTCATTTTTAAACTTTTTCTCATTTTTGAAATGAAGCACAGAAAGGTATGATTATTTCTGGTTATTGAAAAAGCAAAGATTCCTAACTTCTGATTCAAAAATAAACTTTTGCTATTAAATTTAATTATTTTAAAGTAAACATTAATCTTTGGATTAAAAATAGACCAAACAGGTTGGTGCATGAACTTCTATCGATTATATAAGTATCCTGGATATTTATACATGATATAGGCTCATGTGCTAATGTGCTTGGTCACTCTCAGAATTAACAACTGACAGCAAACAGTGTTGATTCTGGTATGTAGAAGTACGCTACAACAGGAAGTGGGAGTTGAGGAAGAATCTGGTAGGGGGTGACTTGCTCTTTAAACGTAGAATATGAACGTTCTATCAGAACAAAAGGATCCTAGCTTGAAACTCTGACAGGTGGCCAAGAACGAGATGACTTATTAGTTTTAAATCTGGGAACGTCATTTGGAAGCAGGCCAGGATAGTTGTGATAAGTTAGGCTTGATCGAATGCAGCGGCTAAGAACTGGTTAAACGTCTTTGCTTTCAATAACGACACCCTCACACGTTCATTCAGCCTGTTTCATTAAACACTTTTATCTAATGAATGGAGTAACAACACCACCCCCCTTTAGCAAGACTTCTTCCTTATTTTCAGTCGACTCCTGTCAGTCGCCATTGGTCTTTTTACCACATCACAAACTAAAGAGGTATTTAAAGCACAGTAGCAAATAAAATCTGGGTTAGGAAAGGAAATCAACCAGTAAATTTACACGGTAATAAAAAGAAACATCACATGAGAAAGCCTTAGGAGCAGACTAGTGCCAGTGTTAGGACAGAGTCTGGTGCCAGCTTTAGATTTGTGACTCCAGAGCTGAAGAGAAGCACCAGTGGGCAGGAGGCCAGTGAGAGAAGCTATCCGAGTCTGTTTCCGAGAGATCCTCGGAGCAGGAAGCCCTGCTGGAGGAAGACTGGCTCAGGAAGTCTCGGATGTGTGGCTGTAAGGAGAGAAGGAGCCAGTTTTCGACCAGCAGAGCCCCTCCACACAGCCCCGAGCAGCAGCCCAGCTCAGCAGGAAGCTCCTCCAGACGGTTGCTGCGTAAATCCAACCTGCTCAGGTGTTTCAGAGCTGCAATCCCGCCGGGCAAAGAGCCGAGAGAGTTATGGGCCACGTTCAGGACGCGCAGCTCCAAGCAGCTGTTGAAGAGGTCAGACGGAAGGCTCTCCAGCCTGTTGCCACTCAGGTCCAGCTCTGTGAGCAGCTTCAGCTCCTTTACTGCAGGCGGCAGCTCAACAAGCAGGTTTCCAGCCAGCAGGAGCCTACGAAGACGACGGAGAGTGAATAATGCGGGTGGAAGGCTCCGAAGATGGTTGTTGGACAGATCCAGGAGCTCTAAGCCTCGAAGGACACCAACGCTGTGAGGAAGTGTCAAAACCTGGTTACAGGCTAGTTTAAGGCTAGAGAGATGCTGAAGGTGAGCCAGACTGAGCAGCTCCTCCAGAGTCCTCAAACTGTTGTGCTGCAAATCGAGCATCTGCAGGTTGGTGAGAGCTAACAGGGCAGAGGGCAGACGCTGCAGCTGGCAGGCCCGCAGCTGCAGCTCCGTCAGGTTCACCATCCGCTTCAGGCCTGTCAGCGCAAGTAGCCTCGTGTCCTCATTGTGGATCTCTAACCTCACCAAACTGCCCGCAACCTCACACAGCTCCACGGGGATCCGCTGTAACAGGCCTCGAATCACCAGAACACGGAGTTGACGGAGCTGACGAAGGCTCCCTAAGGCCCAGCTGTGGCCGACACCACCCTCACCGCTGAAACGACCAGAAAGGTGGAGCTCGTGCAGACCACGGAGGGAGAAGGCCCAGTTGGGGATCTGGGATGCCTGAGCGAAGGTGATCTGAAGGACCTCCAGACGTTCCTGCAGGACTGCATGAGCACCAGGATCCACGGATGGACAGCAGTGGTGAAGATGGAGCTCCCTGTTGGTCAAGATGACAAAATGAGCGTGACAAAAACCTGCAGCTAACAAAGTTACTGGGTATTTACCTGAGTGAGGTCATGTTATACACCTGTGCAGTAAACCTGGCATCAAGAATGAGCTCCAGTTCAAGGACCTGCAGCTGGCTGAGGGTGAAAACAGCTGAAGGGAGGCGAGGCAGCGCCACGAGCTGCAGTCTGGAGCAGCCGTCGGCGTCCACACTGGTCATGGCATGTAGCTTGTCCTCCCCCCAACACCTCTCCAAACTCTCCTCCAGCAGCCTGCTCTCACTCACCGGAGACAGAAACACAGAGAGGCGCTGGGACAGCAGAGGGTCGTACTGGTCCAGCATGTGTAGGAGAAAGGCCAGGTCGTTCCGCAGGTCCGGAATGCGTCCGAGGGAGTCCAGCTCCTCCAAGGAGGGGAAGGAATATCGCTGAAGGCAACTGAAACAAAAACAGATATAATCTTTTATAGTTAGAGCCACAAGGACAAAACGATTCCTTCGTACAAAAAAAACAAAGTGTTGCCAGAAATATCCCTTTGTGTGGAGCCTATGGCAAGTTTGGTACTCGTACCATTTAAGTAAAGCAGCCAAAGTCGGTGTGACGAATCGTAATCGAGTCAGACCTTTCCAGCTGATGTGGAAAGTGCCAATCTGCCGTCGATCTCCCGCTCCAGCTTTCCCTCACTCCTGAACAAGACCCAGAGATACTGGAGCTCCTCCACTTGGGGCAGGACCTCATCCCTGACCCGGAGAAGGCCTTCTACTCTTCCCCGAGGGCCGCCATCCAGCACGTTTCAGTGCCTTCCTTCAACACACCTGTTAGATGTTTCGGGTGAATCAAGTACGTTGGAGTAGGGAAACAACTACAACATTCTGGATGGTGGCTCAAGGGGGAGGGAGTTGCCAACCCCTGGCCTGTGGCGTCGTAAGGACATATCCGACTGAACGTGTGGCGTCCGCGATCCAACATGAGGTGATCCTGGTTCAAAGCAGATTAGTGACACTTCAATCCTCCACCAGAGGAGAAAAGGTCTAATCCGGCAGCTTTGTGACGAACAAACTTGATTTGTTTAAGTGGTAGAGGTCAAGAAACTTGTGACACATTTGATGTTATGGTATTAAGGAGTACTGCTGTCCTGATTGGACTCTTTCAACAGCAAGGACATTTAATTTCTAACTTCTAGGCAAGCTAACAACAATCAGGGGAAAGCACCGTATTTGGTGAGGAACCAGTTAAAGAGCAGCTTTTGTGATTTCTATCCACTCAGCAGCGGTCCTGACCTGCGAGAAATCCAGACGAGGGTGTAGAGGTTAAGAAGGCCATAGAGTCCCAGGAGGGTCATGTAGGCCACCAACAGTACACGTAGGAGCGACGACAGAGGGTGGACGCACTCAAAGGCTGCATACCCAGACAGGTGGACCTCCTCCAGACGACAGAAGTGATGGAAGGAGACGGAGCCGAGGAGAGGGACGGTGTAGCTCACGATCAGCGTCACCAGCAGCAGTTTGAATAGCGTCTGAGCCAAATACACCTGAAAGGACAAAACGAGGCTAAAACCTTCCGTCACTGATGTGCCAAACACAACAAAACAGATCTACCTTAAAAGTCACAGATGAGCTTTCACAGTGGGACCGGAACTTTCTGACCCTTTCAAACAGCGCTCTCGCCTCTTCCCCGTCACTCTTATCCAGACTCATCACCTGCCTGTGGCTCTTCTGCATCACCGAAGGCTCGGGAGGACAAGCGTTGTCGCCAGAGCTGAGGGATACAGAAGACACCGTGGAGTTACAGGACAGGGTGGAGGGACAGGGCGAGGGGGGGACCGTTGATGTCTTCAACAACGGGCTGTTTGAGCCTGAGATGACATTGCGGGTCACTGGGGGTGAGGATGGAGGGAGTCGTTGTGGTTGTCTCTTAGCCTGGCGGATGTTCTCCTGATGGGCAGCAAGGGACAGGGCCTGAGACGTCCAGGGAGACTCGCAGCACTTTGCCAAGATGGCCAGGAACTGTTCTATGCGAGAAGAAGTGAGAGGGAAGTAGAGCCAGAAAGATCCACCGGCCACCAGGACGAGAGACTGCAGCAGGATCACGTAGGGGAAGACACGGGAACACGCCGGTAACGCCTTGTGGTAGCACACCTACGACAGAAACTCCTGGTTAGTTTCCACGTGGGAGACAGAAAACCTCCTCGGATAAACCTGATTCCCTCGCCTGTAATCAGAGGAGCCACTTCTTATTCTGTAAAACCTTCTCGAAGCTTGGCTAGAAACTAGTGCGCTAAAAACAAACAGCATTTGGATATTTCTGCTCATGCTTCAAAGGAAAAGTCAAAGTCAAAATCGTCCAGAGATGATGCCAAAGCCGTTTCAAACCAGCGCCGCTCCTGAGCCGACGCCATCTTTGCTCCGTCACAGCCTAATGGGCTCGACACACGGGAGGCGACAAACGACCGCGATCAGCGAAATTCGTCGCTGTCGCCTTTATTACTCCATTCTGGTTTTACTAGATCCAAGTGCTGCATTTGACACCACTTTTCACAGCATACTTCTCAAAAGACTAGCATCTATCGGCATTAGTCACACATCCCTAGCCTGGTTCACCTCATACATATCGGATCGTACTCAGTTCATTCAACTTCAGTCTCACTCTTCTAGTCCTTCCCCGGTTACTGCAGGAGTTCCCCAAGGCTCAGTTCTAGGCCCTCTTTTATTTATCATCTATTTGCTCCCCCTTGGTTACATTTTCCGCAAACACAACGTTGATTTTCACTGTTATGCTGACGACACCCAGCTGTACATTTCCTCCAATCCAAATGCATCCCTTCCACCACTCTCCCTCTCTAACTGTCTATCTGAAATTAGATCTTGGCTCTCTCAGAACCTACTTAAACTAAACAGCAATAAAACAGAACTCCTACTCATCGGCACCGCTTCTGTTTTAAAAAATTCTCCCAACTTCTCTATCAATATTGACGACTCCACAGTTCACCCATCCTTACAGGTAAAAAGTCTTGGTGTCATACTAGACGGTGCACTTTCATTCCAATCTCACATTAACCGTGTTACTCGAGTCGCATATTACCGTCTTCGCAATATCAACAGACTCCGTCCTTTTCTCACGCCTCATGCTGCTGCAATCCTCGTTCATAGTCTCATCACCTCTCGCGTCGACTACTGTAACTCCCTTCTGTTTGGTCTCCCAACTAAATCCCTTCATAAACTCCAACTTCTCCAGAACTCTGCAGCAGCATCATTACTGGGACCCCCTCAAGAAATCACATCACTCCTGTTCTTAAAGACCTACACTGGTTGCCAATAGCAACCAGGATCATATACAAGATCCTACTACTTACATTTAAATCTGTACATAGCATGGCTCCACTTTATCTATGTAACTTACTAACTATTGCTACCACTTCCCGATCTCTGAGATCCTCATCTGCACTTCATCTGGCTCAACCTCCAGCTCGCCTTACCACCATGGGCAGCAGAGCTTCCAGTAGCTCTGCTCCCCGGCTCTGGAACTCACTTCCCTCTGCCGTTAGAAATACGGACTCTTTTCCATTATTCAAGGCACACCTCAAACCCACTTATTCAAACAAGTTTATTCCCTTTAGACCTA
>SSNQ01034322.1:138547-151047 GCA_006942095.1 Nothobranchius kuhntae | reverse complement strand
CAACTGTCAGTCAATAATACAATGTGACGATCTGTGAAATCTCAATATTATGATTAATATGTTTTATATTAAGTAATATGACTTATTCTAGTCACTAGACACGCTGATACATTAAGGTAAATAATCACGTGACACATTGCTGTACTGATCCAATCAGAACCTTCCTAGTCTGAAGCATGGCAGAGTCTCTGTGGTGTTTATTTAATCTGTCAGCTTTGATTCGTCCAGAATCATAAACATCCAGATTAATAAAACAGTCCAGCGCCATCTTAAGTTCAGTTCTCAAGATCCCATGAAGTTCACCACATGTTAAGTGAAGTACAGACAGGCCATCTATACTTCTCTTTCTAAGCTGAGAACCATCAAGCTGGGAAAAATCTGCCGTTGTTTCCCACCACACCAACAACGGTTCCTTCAGAATAAAAGCTGAACTCGCTGACCCAAGGAGGGTCCTCTTTTTGACGCTGTGAAACACCTGTCGCTTTTTACCTGGAGACTATCCAAAGACTGGTTTGTCGTGCTGTGATGCTGTACCATTGGCTCCAGTACTGAAAGGAGGGTCCGTGGACCTGGCATCCGGATCTGTACGGAGGTCTCACTGAGGGTATGTGGATGCGACAGAATGGCGTCTCATGTGTTTATGACCACGGGTCTCAAACTCTGATCAGTTAGGAGCAAAACATCATCTCCCACTCAGACTTTGCTTCTCCGGATGCGAAGGTTCTGAATCTAACATCATTCACACACACACCAACCACCTCACACTTCATTCCAACAGAACATCCATCATTAGAGAGTTAGTCTTGTTAAATTGTTTAAAATTATTTAGTAAATAAATTTCCTTAAATGTTTGAAAGTCTCTCTCTCTTCTCTCGTCTCTCAGTTAATGCAAAGTGTTATTTTAAAATCCCTGTAATAAAAAGATCCAATCTTCTGATTTAAACAACCCAGTGTCCGTAAGATGGGATTCATGCTAGATATGAATCTTTAATGTCTTATGGTCATTAATTAAATGTAATTAAAATCTATCATTACAAACATTCATATAAACAGACGGTTTCTATGAATATAAACACAAGTGTGTATAAAACACAACATTTTCATTCACATCTCTGACTGGATCACTTACAGTCCTAACATCTTGGATGAAGCAGAAGTGTTTGTAAGCAGGTCTTCTTGAACCGGCATTTCCTCGATTCTTTGCTAGAAGTTTGATGTTGTTCCTGTTTCACTGAAGAGAAAACTCATGGTGACACTAGAGAAAAAACCTGTTAGATGTTTCTTCGTGTCTTTCGGGGAAACGTGGAGTTAAAATTAGACACCAGCACCGTGGTGTGGCACCAGGAGCGTTTCAGGTGGACAACGTCCCACCAACACCCCGGCCTCTAGAAAGTCTGCTGTGAGAAGAAGGCTTGTGGCTTCTCACCTCTTCATTTACACACACACACACACACACACACGCACGCACGCACACACACACACACACACGTTTGTACTTACAGGCATAGATGTTTGGGATTGGTGAGGAAACATCACAGGCCTGCTCCACAACCTCTAATCTCTCCGGTCCTTAACAACCACGCGCCCTTTTATCATAAACTTTATTATTTTAAAGCTTTCAGAAGTACGGAAGGCTTTTTAACTGAAAATGTCATTTTTTATTGTTGCTTCTCTCTTGTAATAAAAAAGCAGGGATGCTTTCTGGTGAGATTAGACTTAGATTTAAATTATTTACGTGTTTTTGATTTTCAAACGTTAGCTGGGAGCGCTCGGCGCTTGCTAAACGTAGCTTCGCTGTCTCTCGTGGTGAAATGCAAATGTTGATTCATGTCTTTGCTTCTGCTCGGCTGGACTATCGACCTCTACTCATGTCATGTGCCATAGACAGTGCTGCCACCCTCCTAACTGCATCCTCCAGATCTAGTCCTGTCACCCCACTACTAATGCAGTTACCCAGGGCACCTCAACGTCCTGGTTCTGACTTGAAGGGCTCCAACTGGACCAAGTCCAGTGTACACCGATGGGCTTTTGAATCCTCACACCTCCATCAGGTCTCTGAGGTCCCATGACCAAGGCCTGGCTGGACTCCCCTAAAACAGAAAAATGATGGCGACAGAACCTTTCTGTTCTGGTCCGGTACTCTGGATCTCTCCTCCTCTGGCGCTGAGCTCACTGGACTCGGTCGATTCCTTTAAGAGGCGGCTAAACTTTTGACTTCTGGAGCCTGCGACCCTCCGGTAATGGGACGGGCTCTTAACTCCTCTGCCACCATCGCCCCCATCCTGAGAGGTGCTAAATAAATACAATTTTAAGTACTTTAATCAGTTTTATATCAAATTAAAACTGTGTAATTATTGATTGAGCAAACTAAT
The DNA here is from genome assembly GCA_006942095.1 of Nothobranchius kuhntae. Classification (NCBI taxonomy): domain Eukaryota; kingdom Metazoa; phylum Chordata; class Actinopteri; order Cyprinodontiformes; family Nothobranchiidae; genus Nothobranchius; species Nothobranchius kuhntae. Next base: position 148,675 of record SSNQ01034322.1, on the reverse strand, counting down.
ACGACATTTACGACGGAGGAGCTTTACAGTGTTGTTTGATCTTGTGGTGAAGTTGAGTCCAATCACCATGCTGTCTCTTGTTTACTCGTGTGTTTGGTGTAAACAAGGAATCAGGACAGCTTCTATTTAAGCATACGTTGCAACTGACCAAAGTGTCCATTTGATCATATTTTAGTATTTTTTTATTTTACTTCTGTTTTATTGTTACCGTTGTTCTTGGGTTTGTTTTGTGGATTTTTGCTCTTGTGTCTTTTGTAGAGCCCTGCACTGAAGCCCTAGGCCCGCGGGTCAGCCCGGCCCGACGGCCCGCGGGCCGGGCTTCGGGCCAACGACTGTAATTACCTTGGACACGGGCCGGGCGCCTTTATTTTTAATCTAATTAATAAAAAAAAGCTGAAACACTTGAACGCAGCAGCACCTGCCTGCTTCTCACGCACCGTTAGCTCAGTTAAGGTGTGTGTGGTTTATAAATACGCCGATATAAACGACTTCTCAAGCTGCTGATTGAAACATGTGCCCCTGTTCTAATACGCCATTTTATGTCCACTCTGATGTCAGAAGCCGTTCGTTTATCCTCATGAAAACGGCAGCGTTCTGTTTGTCTGTGAATAAATTCGTTCTGCAGTTAAAAAATACAGCGTTCATCGCTGGTTTGTTTTCTAACTGGAGAGCGCATTTTCAGAGCGGCAGATTAAATTTACAAACGCATCCAATTAATATGGTGTTCGTAAATTTCATCTGCCGCTCGAAAAATACGCTCCGTTAGAAAAAAAGCTGCATTGATGCTGTTTTTCTTTTTCTTTTTTTAAATTTGTTTTCTGCAGAACGTTTCTCACAGTAATCAGAGCGCTGAGAATCCTATCACGCTAAAACATTATGAAAGGTTAAAAAAAAGTTGGGCTCGGGTCGGGCCAGAGAATCCTAAAAACCTTTTCGGACCGGATCGGGCTGAGGCTCCACCCCCTCGGGCCGGGCCGGACACGGGCTCAGATTTTAGGCCCGTGCACGGCTCTAGTCTTTTGCATTGTTTTGAATCTTTTGGGGCACCGTACTTATTTACCTAGTCTGTCTGCAGGTGACATCACTCAAAGCTAGCAAAGTCTGTAGAAACAGGAAGGAGTCCTCTGACCTGAGCAACTGCAGTGCCGATCCTCCTGATTGCAGAGGTGTGACCAAGTAACTCCTTTGCAAGTCACAAGTCTTTTCAGTCAAGGCTCGAGTCAATGATGCGGAGGTCCAAGTTCTTACTTCTGAATTTTCATGTCATAATCAAGTCATCTGTCCAACTTCAATTTAGTGTTGTTGATAATAAATAAATTCCAGAATTAAAGCTTCGTTTGTGTTTATTAAATAAGCAGAACTGGTTCTAAACAAAGAGCTGCTGCGTTCAGCAGAACAAGATCCAACCCAGACACAAGAACGATTGATGATTTTTGTCCGTGCCGTGTCACTTTTGTGCTAAAATATCAAATATGCTCAAGTCATCATCAAATCAACAGATGCAAGTCGATTCAAGTCACAAGTCATTGGCGTTCAAGTCCCAGTCAAGTCGTAAGTCTTTATAGATTTTATCAAGTCAAGTCAGAAGTCATTAAAATAATGACTCGAGTCTGATGCGAGTCCCAGTCGTGTGTTTATGTTTATGTATTTAGCAGACGCTTTTGTCCAAAGCGACTTACAAGTGATAATCGGCATGTTTCCCTTGAGGCTAACAACAACAACAACAACAACAACAACATTAACATCAGTCATGGAGAGGAGGGAACAAGGAGTGGACGGTAGAGAGGGGGGACGGGTTTAGAAGATGCTCTCTGAAGAGCAGGGTCTTCAGGAGTTTCTTGAAAATAGAAAAGGAAGCTCCTGTTCTGTTAATGCTTGGTAGGTCATTCCACATTTGTGGAACGATGCATGAGAAGAGTCTGGATCGTCCTGAGCGTGGTGTAGGCACTGCTAGCCGACCATCCTGTGATGACCGGAGCGGCCGGGCCGAGAAGTTAGCCTTTGTGACTTTGTGACTCGAGTCCACACCTCTGCCTGATTGTCAGGTCTCCAGTTCTTCCCTCAGTGATATATCGGGCCAGCAGTAGGTCAGAGGGAAGAGTGGGTTGTCCGGTATTCAGAGGGTCGTAGGATCAATCCCAGCTCCCAGAAGAGATCCAGCAAGCAAACTCCGAGCGATCAGAACAACGTGCTAGCAAAGCAGCAAGGAACGATGTCGGCACGCGGCTGAGTTTCTCGTTACCGTCTGACAAAGACAGTTTGGCTGAGTGCAGCACGTGTCATGCTCAAGTTTCCCGTGGTGGAGCAGAACCAGATGAATGCGTCCAACTTCATGGTGCGTTTGAAGCAGGATCACAAAACGCTGCAGGAGGATTTTCTCAGCGTGTGAAACAGAAACTTCAGACACTAAACTTGCAGCTGTTGGTCAGTGAACAATACTGTGTTTTTTCCTTTTGTCCCTAACCTCAGACGTTCACATTTATGCAACCAAAGGTTAGGGTCAGGCTAACCCTAATCCTAAAAATAGTGAGTTTTTTATACTTCCTGTTGCTGGTTTTGTTTTCTGTGTGAGTTGTTCACGCCTTTCATACGTTCCACACTTTGAAAAAGGTAAAAGTATGATTTGTGCTGATATCATATCGGACTGATTCAAATTCAATTCAAATTCAAAGATACTTTATTAATCCCAGAGGGAAATTAGAGTTTCAGGACACACAATTCTGAGATCAGACATACATGCAAAGACACATGACAAGAATTGGTGACTGTGGTCATTCGCAACCCGAGTCGCGCTACCTTAATAGAGATCAGAGGGTTACATGAGGATTGGTTCAGGTGGAGGAAAAAAAGGCTCTTCAGAGTTACCCTCCCCCAGGAGGGCAGCTTTGCTACGCAAAAAACACCTCAGACAGAAATGCAACAGGCTTCAGACATTACACAACACAAGTGTCCACTAGGTGGGGTGGTGGGGTTTGGGACTCTCCACACGTCAGTGAATGCAGCCGCGATAAGCAGCACTCGTCACCTCAGTCTGGACAGGGGAGGAGGTCGTTGGGTTTAGAGAGCACAGTGACCCTGAAACGATTCAGCAGCCTTCACAGCTCGCAGTCCCGCCCAGGCTGGGATAGTGAGACAGAGTTGCCACGGCGACGGCAGCATTTCACATTTCTTCTGAGGGGGGGTCGTTTCAGCCATACAGGCTCAAGGGCACCAGATTCAGATAAGAACTTGTTTTGGGGCCAGACAGAGATCATTTCCTCTCTGTCTTAAAGTTCCGCTGGTACATTAATCTATCCCAATTCGTGCTGATTCGTCCACTCGCTCCTTGATCGCATCCATCTTTTGTGCCAATGCATGAATCTCAGCCAAAGTTCCAAGCTTACGACTCATCTCGACAATTATGAGTCTGTGCGTTCACAGCACGGTGCAATCCATCCCTGAGCTCCGGGAGTGAGCCAATATTCCTCGACAGCTCATTAATTTTCCGGTAAGTCAGGTAACCTTCCATGCCAAAGAGCAGGAAACCTGACACCAACACCACGAATATCCAGACGTCTTCAGAATCCTCTACAGACAGTTGAGAGAGGCAAACCAGGTTCCACTGTTTCCAGGAGTCCATGATGTGCCCAACTGGATCTGTCCCAGAGGGCCAACCAGGAGCCCCTTCTCCCGATCTCATCGTTGAGAAAATGTTGTCAGTCGCGTTGAGAGACCAGCTGACCAGGTCCATTTTTAATCATTTCCAGTTTCCAGAAAAAAATGTAGAAGTGCCGTCCACCCAAAGACAGACAAAGAGCCTTGGGGATACGATGGGGAGGAGAGGAGGAAAAAAGCGTCTGTACTCTCCAAGAGCCGGAAGAAGAACACCGGTGTTGGTCAGTACCGAAGTGCCATCCCTAGTGCTTACCCAACTGAAAAACACATTTTATCAAGCTTTTTCACACATTGTATGGCACGATAATTAAAACATAAAGATAAATAAACAAAATAAATGAAAATAAATATAAAATCCCATCAGGTAGGCTAGAAAAGTCAATGGAAATCCCACGTGAGTTACAGGAGTTACGTGCTCGCCCCTTAATCAGAAGGTTGCAAGTTTGAGCCCCACTCAGTCTGTCGCTGTCCTTGTGCCCTTGGGCAAGACACTTAACCCACCTTGCCTGCTGGTGGTGGCCGGAGGGACCGGTGGCGCCTGTGTCAGTGTGTCCCAGGCCAGCTGTGGCTACAGCTCATCTCCACCAGCGTGCGAGTGGGTGAATGACTGATTGTGCTGTAAAGCACCTTGGGGGGTTTCATTACTCTGGAAGGTGCTTTTTCAAATACAGGCCATTTACCGTTTACGAACTACCTTTTCAGCTTCAGGACAAACTAGCAGAGTCCCAAAAAGAAAAACACCATCTGAAGTCGCGGACCACAGAAGATGTTTGGACCTAGAAAACGGAGACTGGTGTTCAGAGATATCTCGTTTCCTTTGGAAATGCGGGTGTTCGATTCCGGCAGTGGCGTCTCAGGGAAGATGCCTGAGGGGAGGAGTCAGTGTTTGGGTTCAAAACCGTGCTTGTTCTAGCCTGGCCTGCCACACGTGTCCTCTGTTGAGAGAACTAGTCTGGTAACTCACAGGCAGAGCGGCACATGAGGGGCGGGACTAGCCAGCTCAAAAATAACCAATCAGAAAAAAGGCGGAAATGCCGACTGTACTGCGTGACTCTGTAGTCAAAAAGGGCGTCTGGCGACGACACACAAATCTTTCTTTAGAAGAAAGGCTTTTAGCGCTTCTGCTTGTTGTGGTTTTAAAGACATTCAAGTCATTTAGACCAGAGGAAAGAGCCGCAGCGAACGCCGCTTCATTCGCCATGTTTACGACAAACTGAGCATCACAGCGTGTGATGTACGCTACTCAGCGCTGATTGGCTCGGTTAGAATTCTCAGGGGGCGGGGCTATTTGAATAGAATTTCTATGTAGCATTATGAAACGCATGCTCCAATTTTATTGGTTTAGAGCAGTACGCCCTCCGCACGTAGGAGGGCGCTGCTGCTATAAAAGGGGAGCTCTTCCGGTAAGGAAGTAGGTTCGGGAAACAGCTGGTGCCATTATGCCGCTGCGTTTTGGTACTGCCAGCCCGTGTCCTCTGGCTGCGTTTATGGTGCGATCGGCTCTGCTTCAACCGTGGTATGTACCTAGATGGCTATTGTTTAGCGCTAGGGCTACTGTGTCTCAGTCTGTGTTGTGAACTTTGCAGCTTGGGCATTTGGGTCAGTGTTGGGTGTGGTGTCATCGCTTGCCTGCTGAATCCTCGTTGCTTCTGGGCAGAGAGTTCCCTTCTGTTCAGGCGTTACTAGCGGGAGGACCGGTAGGTGTGTGCTGCGCCGTCCCCACACTTGGCCATTTGTTTGTTGGGTAACTTTCTACCTCTTCCCTGTCCTTTAGATTCCTCCGTGGTCCGGCCGGAGGCGCCGCTGTTTCGTCTTGTTTCTCGTTACCACATTTTAAATCAGCTGGCTGAAGGAAGTTCCCCTGGCTCCTGGCTGGAGTCCAGGAGGCAGAACAGCTGATCAACGTCGTACAGATTTTATACAGTTCTCTTTTAATTTTGTTTTCTTTGTGCAGGCTGAGGCAGGAGGTGTGGGGTGTGGCCCCGGAGGTGGTGGTCCCGTGTGCGAGTGTGGTGGTGCTGGGTTCTCACGTTGGTATGAATGTTCACTGCCAGGGGTGAATCTTTTATATTTTCTTATTTTTTTTGCTGGTTGGGGCTTCTCTGCCCCGAGTCACCTGCCTCCATCACTCGCCTCAGTCCTGCTTGTCAACATATTTTTGTTTGGTTTAAATCCATTGGTTCTGTTCCTGTTGTCATTAATTTTAGCATTTTTATGACATTTTACATGGCCCGTTCTTAACATGTCTTTTAAGCAGTTATTTTCAATAAAATAAAATACATGAATTGTAACTTCTGAAACCACGTCTCTGTCTGAATGAAGTGGAATGAATTTACATGCTTTGATTCCTTGGGTGAAATTCCCAAGGTGGCGTTGTTAACAAAATTGCACGCGAGCAGATACAATTGCCATCCTTGGCGTCAACAGGTCATAGACCACTCCCGTATTGCCACATCTATAAGGAAGCACAGGTCCGGCTGGTCAGGCTCAGCTTGTTCTGTGATTTGCTACAGCAGCTTTAGTGAAATCTGCAAAAACCTTTTCAGCGGCAGATAGAACAAGGACAGCGTCTACCGTGGTTGTCCATCAACACAGCTGCACTCTTCACCTCTGTTCTCTGCTGAACGATGAACATCACCAGATGTAGGCAGCAGCTATCTTGGGTACCGTGCCATTTTAGCGTTCTCACACCTCGTCACCTCTCTGTGACCTTGCTGTGATAGTTTCATGAGTGGGAAAGGGGAAGCCCATTTCCATGCAGAATCTGAGAGCCATTGGTTTTATCTGTAACCACTCTCATCACCATCATCATCATCATCATCGTCGTCATCATCGTCATCATCGTCATCGTCGTCGTCATCGTCGTCGTCGTCATCGTCATCATCATCGTCGTCATCGTCGTCGTCGTCATCGTCTTCATCGTCATCATCATCATCATCGTCGTCATCGTCGTCATCGTCGTCGTCATCGTCGTCATCATCATCATCGTCGTCGTCGTCGTCGTCATCGTCATCATCATCATCATCATCGTCATCGTCGTCATCGTCGTCGTCGTCTTCATCGTCATCATCATCATCGTCGTCGTCGTCGTCGTCATCGTCATCATCATCATCATTGTCATCTTCGTCATCATCATCGTCATCGTCATCATCTTCATCATCATCGTCGTCATCATCTTCATCGTCTTCATCATCATCGTCTTCATCATCATCATCTTCATCATCGTCATCTTCATCATCATCATCATCATCATCATCATCTTCATCAGGATTGTACTCGTCTTTCTGGTTTGTCATGTGTTTGTCTTGATGTTTCTGCAGACATCAGTGTGAACTATAATCTCTTACTGGCTTTAAATTTATGTCACAGTAGATCGGATTTGATGTTAATCTGAATCTGTGAAGATTTTAATCTGGGGGCAGTTGATTGAAAAGAGTGAGATGACGGGATAACCTGTGACATCGAAAGAAAACCACCTCAGCAAAAGCTTTGTTTCCTGTTCAGTGGGTGGCGCGGGCGCGTTGCTTTTGTACATTACAATATTGTGGGTAAAGTCCGTTGTTCCCATGCTTGTAATTGAGAACAGATTTAATGCTTAGACACAATTCATGAGAAGGATGACGTTCTTTTCTCGCCATTCTCACCCTCTCTGGGCGTATAACATCAGAGCCTGTCTGAAACAACCAACATGGAAGTCGCTCAGAGCTCGTAGCTTTCATCATTTCCTTTCTCTCATATACAAAAAGTCCTGTACCGACCACAACCGTTCTTATTTAGCCGTCCAGTGTGAGAGAAAGTGGTAAAGGTGCGAGGAAATGAGAAGAAAAAGGGTGGGCGGGGCAAAGTGCAGATGTAGGAGAAGCTGGTGGCCGTGAGAAAGCGGACAGGCGCGTTGCAAGATTATAAAAAGTGTGGGGGATGTTGTCTGTGCCTAAAATAATTTGATGTTATTCATCTTGTTAGTTTAATTTCCATAATAGCGGAGCAGGTGTGAACTTTAGACGCGTCACGCATGTCTCCGTTTTAAACACGTTTAAACTGTTCAGAATACAAATCCAGGCTCTGTCTCGTTAGATCGGTGTAACTAAAGTTTGTACTGAATGAAACTTTACATTAAACCATGTTGAAGAGAAAAGGATCTGATTAAATCGTTTCCCCTCATTTACAGTCAGAAGTACAGCGCAGTGCGCGTGGCTCTGGGGTTAATCAGGTTTAGTTGTTTCTCTTTGCAACAATCTTCACAGGAAGGTAAAACAGTTAAACGGCAGCTTACAGATATTTCCATTTGACTGTTTATTTTGACGGGTAAACTCAAGGATGTCGGTTGTTTTGAAAGAATTACCCCGACGCACACTGATGCACACACACAGATGAGCTGACATTTTAATCGTTACGCACATCGCGGAGGTAACTAAATCAATCAAGAAATGATTCCCATCAGAACATCAGAGCTTTATACTGGACACTGTGCTCAGCGCGGATCGGAGCGAACACGGTGGACAGTGGGCTGATGATCTGTAGAGGGGTTCGCAGCGCAGTGCAGAACCACGGCGGTGAGGTAAGATTTCCTCCCACTGAAGCGGTCTGGAAAGCCGGTCTCTCAGAGGGATGTGGCACTTAGAAAAATGTTCGCTGATTATGAAACTTTGGCTGAACAGCGCTTGTTCCCGTCTCTAATATGGACACGCATGACGCATCCAGTCTGAGGCAGAATAGCCTCTTCAGCTCAGAAAGCTCCTGTAGAGACATTTGATCACGCACAAAGTTTATGTGGAGCAGAAGCGGTCGGGCCACGGCAGGTGGAACGTTCCTAGCCTACATGAAGTGTAACATTAATATGTTACTGGACATACTGGTCTGGTTGGTTAGACCAGTGTTTGAAGTGGAAACCACACACACACACACACACACACACGGTTTACGTATTTAAATGATGATCAGGCTGATGTAAAATGTAATCTCCATCCACATCCAGACACAATTATCCTCTATTCTGTCTCTAGTTGCTCTGCTCTTGTCTGGGCTGACGTAGCTGACGGTGCGCGCGGCGCGCCTAGCTAGCGGCTCTGATGCACATTTTACGCATTTGGAGAGGTGGGCTGGATGCTTTGCTTTTACTGGAAGATGGATTTTTTATTTTCAAAAATGTCGGAGATGTTGGCCCATGAATAACCGTAAGAACTACTGGTGTGCATGTACCCTCATGAAAGAGTCCTACGTGGAGAGGTCATTATTAGAAGTGCAGGTAATGCATTCTGGTGCCTATAAATGAAAAATGAATGAAAACTAAATTGGGAGCTTTTACTTCATATTTTAGAAATTAAAATGACGGGGGAACACATTTATGACGTCTTTTTAAACGAAATTTTCTAGCGCGACCTGCCTGCTTCACTTAAGTCACTGCTTATTAAGGTCCGTCCAAAATTACCGTGGCCCACCCAAAAATGAAAACCTGGAGCTGCGCCTGTTATAAACTTCTGCAAATTGTTGTTCTTAACTTTATCAAACTCAGACTTTGTACAGCTAATGTCAAGATGTAGAATTATGAATTCAGTCGAGCTCTTCCGTCCCTCCCTCTCCTGTTTGACCCGGCTGTCGGGTCTAAGGAGAAACAGGAGAGGGAGGGGAAGAGGGAGATGAGGCAAACAGAGTGAGCGCGACGGAGAAACCAGACTGGTGTGGAAGTGAGCAAAACGGCTGGAAAAGCGTGGCTGCTGAACGATCTCAATAAGAAGAGTGTGGGTGCTGAACCCCCCACATCCCCCACGGGTGCGACGCCCATGAAAGCGGAGCATCACTTCTTCTGTCAAGACCCAAGAGTGATGGCCACCAGCAGCCACAGTCGGTACGCAACCCAGAGCAGAAGCTGCGGTCTGACCCTGATGAACCCCGGTGATGTTTTCCACATCTGATTACTGACGGATTACAGCGACGTCATTTAGAGATTTTCATCTGTGTCGTCAGGAGAATATCTGCGCTGCATGGCTGTGTGACAACAAATGTGGCTAGGCCACCCTGTCTTCATGCTGTTTCTCAGTGAAATGTTGGTTTTCAATTTTTATTCATTTTTTGTGCTGAAAATAACGGCAGTGGACTAATTCCTTGGCTATTTACCTGAAATGTTATTTTTTCTTATTTCTCTAAGTGTACCTGCTGTCTTAACAAGCAAGTTTCCTCACTGTGGGACCGATACAGTCTATTCTACTCTGTTGGATTTTCTTCTAGCAACTGATTAATTCTTAAAGGTGTTGAACACTCATTTAATAATACACTTGCAGTGGTCTCTAGTAGGAATGGTTGCCTTGTAAGTCGTACTCTGGGGAAAAAAGCTCAGGTGTGCCTGAATCTTTCGACAGTGAGATGAAAACACGCTGAAACAAAGCAAAACGAAAGTAGCTTTGGCTTCATTCACACTTCTTTGGTTCTTTCCCCCTCCTCAGCTTTCAGGTTCCTAGAAAGGCAGGTCTTTTGCCA
>SSNQ01034322.1:119192-131165 GCA_006942095.1 Nothobranchius kuhntae | reverse complement strand
GTTGACTGTAGAGTTGTGGGTGATGGTCACGCAGATGTGTCATGAGATTTGAAGCGTTGCTGCCTTTCACAGACACTTTTTCTGCACGTGCTGCAAACAGGATAGCCGTCTTCTATCAGCTGTCCCTCGGCATTCTTCAGATATCCAAAAGATGCCCGTACTTCCCACTTTGTCTTCTTTGAGGGATAATAAATGTCCTGAGCGCTGCCGTCTCCTCCTTTGGCCATTATTTCAGCTTTAGCTTCAAGAAAGTTTTGGTTGTAAACAACAAAGTGCGCATGTGCCGCCGGCAGCTTCAGCAGATGATACGGTGGCTGGTAAGGGTCACCGCGCCTACACCGCAGCCACGGTAACCCACCGAGATAATATATGTTTTAAAAACAAGACGGTTATTATTATTGTCAACTTTTTTACCGCTACACCGGTTACCGTGACAACCCTAGTCGACTACAGAAGCACAGAAGTAAACTGGAAACGTGAAGTCGCCATCGTAAAAAAATGGATCGAGAGACTTTTTGTGTGATGTGCTTGTCAGCCACTAGATGGTGCCATCGGACAAGAGAAATACTCCGGAAAGAGCCTTTAAGTCTCCATCTGTTGTCCTTGTCATTCCATACTTTATCAGTGTTTGGTTTCAGGAATTATCTGCTTAAAATGAGCCACTTAAAATGTTCCTTATTATGACATCACAATCAGCAACGTTTTCATAGAACCCCTCCCCAACATGTTGACGCTAGAAAAGCAGTGGCCCTACTCGAAGCCCCTCCCAGATATCGGAGCTTCTCAACATACAGCAGCCTGAGGGCGGGCGTTCAGTGGCGGACTAGCCATCGGGACATTCCCGTTGGCCTGACAGCTGGAATGGTCTGCTCGGAGATCACATGTTGGACAATCGACCCGCTTACACCCACAGGAACCACCAGAAAAGTGTACCAATGTCCCAACCTCCTGGTGAACAGAGAAGGCCTGATGGGTCAGCGGTCTGCAGTTTGGACCACACCTCAGCGAGGCATGATGAACCACACCAGTCTTACCAAGACACTGTGCTGAGGCATCCACTTACAAAAGGTCTCCATGATCCAGAACAAAGTGACTTAAAGTCAGAAGTGACAGAGCCCAGAAACAACGGCTCATTCTGGAAGGTACTGAAGCTGTCCAGAGTAAAACTGCTGAGATTGCTCTACGTGACGGATTTGGGGTGGTGGCTCTCGGATTTGGAGTCTGCCCTGTAACTGGTGGGTTGCTGGTTTGAAAACAGACTGTCTGCTGGTGTTCGGAGAGACCGGTGGCGCTTGTGTACAGTCGCCTCGCCTCCGTCGCTTCAGGGAAGCTGTGGCTACAACGTAGCTCATCGCCTCTCCAGTGTGTGAATGACTGGTTGTGTTGTAAAGCGCCTTGGGGGGGTTAGAAAAGTTGGATAAAGCTTAATGATGCATTAAGAGATGTTTCCCAGCTCGATCAGCTGAACGAGTATTTGACGATGAGACAGCAGATCTAAGGTGACACATCAGAGGGACTTCCACAGGTGGTGTTCAACATGATCCCACTCTGACACGCAGAGGTTCTCCTGTTCACACGAGAACGAAGAGATATTCAGACGTTCCTGGAAAGGCTCGGTGTATTTGTAAACCCACCCACTCGAGCAGCCATCGTGTGTGAACCGAGCAGCGGTGAGCCGGCCACACATGAGAATAAGCATCATGCTCCCTCTGGTGACGCGGCAGCGCTGGTTAGGATGAAGATGCAGAAACTTACACGTGAAACCCGTGATCGTTACCAGATCTAACTTCTTTTAACCTGACGGATCGTTCAGGAGGTTTCACTTCCTTCCACCTCCAGTTAAACAACACCCAGCAGCCTTTCAAAGTAAAATCAAACCTCGTGTGAACCCGTCACCGTCGGATGGGTGTGAGAACTCACCACGGAGGATGCTGTCAGCAAGGAGGACGCAAGAGTCAGTCAACATTCAGCTGCGCCACGGAGGTAAGACCAACAGCTTGTTGCTCGGTGTGGCGATCACACTCGTGTTGTTCTGGTGCACTCACACCGTCGAGTTACATCAGTGTGAGATGATTTACTTTAGGTTTAATAAGGAAATAACCCAAATCAGACTAGATTCTGGGAAGCTGACATGGGCTCTTTGGTATTTTTTGTGGCTTTTGACCTAAAACAAACGTACAGTGACATGCCCAGTGTGGTATTTGCATCACACGATAAGGAACTGCCACATGAAGCCAACTAATCTAGAAGATTTTGTGACCTTGTTTTACTTTTAAATCTCTCTGCAGTTGCTCTAAATCCTCCCAACAGTTTAGAAGACGCCTGCCACCGCAGCAGCGTTGTCCTCCATGAAAGCCCCCCCAACTTTCTGTGCAGGTGTTGTATTTGTTGAGGAAACCTCAAGCTTTGGCATCCTAACTGAAGACGCACCAGCAGGTGTGCGACATCTGAGGCTCCAAAAGTGACGATAGACTCGACTTTGGCACGCTCCTGCAGATTTTTAGTGCAGCGTTTGTAATTCTCCCCTCATCAGATCCCACAGACACCTCCTGTGCCATGCCACGCTCTTTCCTCGTGAGGACCAAGAGGTCCCATCAAGCGAGTCCACCTAAGAACTGCTGCAGGCAAAAGTCTCAAACAGATGCTGAGACGTTTGGGATGAAGCAGGACGACGGGAAAGCCAAGGAAGCGGTGTCACCTTTGTGCTCCGTGCTGGAGGTCAGGGACCTCCTGGCTGCACCGAGGCCAGAAGCCCCAACAGATAAGCTTTGGTCTTCAGGTATAAAACCTACATAAGTTTCCATCTGCAATAGTCGCGATGACTTTTAGCTGATTTTAAAGATAAATCCCAATGACCGTGTTTTGATTTCAATAATCAAAGCCCTGGAGGAGAAGGGAGCCGCCCCGGTCTCACCGTGGTCTTCACACAGACAACGGTCCAACAGAGAGCGGGAACTGGAGAGACTCGTCTTCATGCTACTCCAGCACACGTCTCACACCGACCTCACGTCACCCGTCAGGGAGTGTCCGCTCTGCCAAAAGGTAGGAGACGTCCGCAGCTCTGGAGCGTGCCCACTGTCCCACGTAGGGGAAAGAAGAATGTGTTATAAAAACGACTTTTAAAATTCCTGATTGGTTTTAAGAGTTTGAAATGAGTTGGTTAAAAAGAAGACGGCAATCTTATCCAAACCCTCTGAGCAGCAATAACCCGAACAATGCCCGCTGTACAAGGATCCAAGTAAAGATGAATATTTACTGAAGAGGGTTGTTGTTGAAAATCAAATACTTAGTTACTTGGATTTTCTGCTGTTAGATGGAAGCCCCCCCCCCCCAATAAATAAATGGGGGGGGGGGGTCCATTATTCTTTTATCCATCATCAGTCGAGAGCTTTGATAGATGATCTGTAGCTGAATCTTACCTCTGAACTGTCGCTTAACCGTGCTTTTATTTTGACAGGCCACATCTGTTTTACTGCAGTCTGAATGAAGACGTTAGCAAAATGTTTAGTTTAAAGCTTCACATTTCAACATTTACAGTTTCATTCTAAAGCTTTTTGTTTAAGTTCAGCAGTTAAATTAAGAACCTGATTTACTTTGAAAAACGTCGGAAATTTCTAAATAAACGTGGAAAATAAACCGAATTTCCACTCGGTGTAATGTGGCGGTTCCTTCCTGATTGTGGTTCTTTACAACCAGCGTCCCAAAAACAGAATCAACTGTTTAGAATCTGATTTTTCCCCAAATCATAAAAAATCATCACAACTGAGGAAAGAACGACTTTTCATTCTCGCTTCTGTTGAAGGCCGCGATGATCGGGCAGAATCACGTGGAGTCAGGACTAAGTAATCAGATTACTGTATAACTGAATAATAATAATTGTGTGATTTTTTATTATCAACATTCAGATTAGATGGAGAATTCACTCTCTCACATGCGCTGTTTTTTCTAGATTTTTCTAGGGCAGCAGTAGCTCAGCAGGTAGAGCAGGTTGCCCTGTAATCAGAAGGTTGCAGGGTTGAGCCCGGCAGAGAATGCTGCTGTTGTGTCCTTGGGCAAGACACTTAACCCACCTTGTCTACTGGTGCTCGACTGCTGTCAGTGCGCCCTAGGGCAGCTGTGGCTACGATGTAGCTCATCACCACCAGGGAATGAATGACTGATTGTGTTGTAAAGTGCCTTGGGGGGGTTCTAGGACCATGAACCTGACTCATTCCTGTGGGAAGTTACCGCCCTCAGCAGAAACTTAACTCGTTTTTCTTTGGTCCTCAGTCGGTTTCAGATGCTCTGATCTCAGGAGGTCTTCTTCAAGACCAGCCCTGCAGCACCGTCTCAGTTCCTTTCATCAGATCGCTCACGGACCTGGCCCGCCTGCCCTTTGGCTTCAGAGCAGTCAGCAGCTACAGCAGATCAAAGGTGCTTAAAGGGAAATCGCAGCCATTTAAAGATGTCTAAACTATCTTTTTCCTCCACAGCTTCCCAAACAGCCGCTGATTGGACCAATAAAGTTTACACTCTAGAGGACTGATAGGCTAACGGCTAGTCCAGACACAGCTCGCGTCTGAAACGTCCCACTGGCTTGTGTCGTGTTGTAAAAGGGGACGGACTCAGGTGTGTGGTCCACAGCAGGGCTTCAGACCTTCTGCCGTGGTTCTTAAAACTGCGGCTACATATTTAAAAACAGATGTAATAAAAAGTAGCTTTTCACTTGTTTAATGGAATAATCGTACTGAATGTTCACAACAGAGTGATACTAAAAGCACCAGTCGTGTTTTAAGATCTGTTTTTAAATCACTTTCCACAAATTTCAACCTCCCGTAGAAAAACATCCATGCTCTTTTTGCAAACATTTGCCCCTTTTTAATTAGTTTGACTTTAAAAACCAAACAAAAGAAACAAAGTTGTGTTTTTCCAGATGAATATGGATGCAAGTGGAAAATTTTAATCTCTCATTGTGAAAGAAAGGATTGTTGGAATCTTGGTTTGAATCTCAGAATTCTGCATTTTTCTGAGTCCTGGGGAAAAAATAGATTATTAAAAAATACAAATATATATTTTTCCCGTAACAGTTGCAGCTCTAAGCAAGCTTTATTCTGATAACTGAGGGGAAACGACCCTCTGATTGAATCCCTCTCACATGAAGTGATGTCAGCAGCTTTATTCTTTTCAGTACCTTCCAGAATGATCCTCCTCAGAGCTCTACCTCTTCAAGAAAACCTGCTGGAGCTGCCCCCCCCCCCACCATGCTGCTATAAGCTGAGTAGCTCTAAGTAAAGCTGCTGCGCCTCCAGCTCTACTAGATTCAGACATCACAGTTGTGTACTTTTTAAAATTATTTGTTTATAGAACATAATTCCTGAAACCAAACCTCGACTCAAAGCAGTTGCTAGGTAGCAAAAGCTTTTATTCGTGTTTGGAGGGTTTAAAGCGACGACAGAGACCCATATAGCTGCACCATGAGGAGGCTAGAAGGGAGTTTCACTTATTAAGCCTCCTTTACATCAATTTTTACGTCTCCGTCGTTTCCATATCACATGGTAATCTACAGTGTTGGGGAATAGTAATGATGAGTAACTGTATTCAGTTACTTTCATTATACCATTGGAATACTTGTGTGTTTTCCACTTTCCATTCAAAAGATGAAAGATGCTGCCTCTGTTACCATAGTAACCCTGTGGCTGAAACAATGAGAAGGCCACACCCCCAACTAGCAAAATGAACGTGAGTGGCCAGGTACGGATTGGTGGAGTGAGTGGAGCCACAACCACAGCCAAATCAGCCTACTTGTTAAAGAAAAAAAATGCATTCACTTCCTGGAAATTCAAGCAACTTTTCACTGTAAAAGAGGAGAGATGTGCACTAAATCTGATGGTTCAGTGCAATCTTTGTCTCCCAGGCAACAACCTACTAGCTGGATATTTGAGTGTGTTTGTTTATGGAAACCTGAGACTTTTTGTTTTATCCCAGCGCCATGCAGCGGCGGCTTACAGCCGTGCTTTGTCGTAACCGTAATGTAGTCCCAGGTCTAAATCAGCTCCTGCAAACCCTTCGTGCTACTTCTTAGGGGCTCGACACACGGGAGGCGACAAACGACCGCGATCAGCGAAATTCGTCGCCATCGCTTTTATTACCTGACACACGGGAGGCGATCCGCGGCAGCGGCCAGCGGCAAAGCCGTCTACGCGTTCTGATCCATGGCGAAATCGAAACTTCCGTTGTTTTGCTTGGCTGTGTCAGGTTGGAGGGAATTAAGGTTATTTAAGCGGTTCAGAGTTAATAAAGCGGTAGATATGATGTTTCACAAGGTGCTGCTAGAGTTATGTGAAGTCTTACTTCTGATTTTACTATAAAACATAATAATAATCAACTTCTCCTCCATGTTTGCTCGGAGGTGTACGGAGCATCCTGTCCGCTCATTGGTCAGTGAATGAAACCTCCGTTGATTGGTCCTCGTCCGAGCGACAGCGATGAAAAGTTGACAATGTTTCAAATTTCTGGGATCGCGTCGCTGGGTCGCCTGTGCACGACACGTGCACGAGCACAAAATTTCACACGCACGTTTTTCGCGTTTCGCTTAGTAGGAGGGAGACCCGCGATTATCACTTTGTCGCGCATGTCTCATTGAAAATGAATGGAGGAGAGGCGATGTGGCCTCCCGTGTGTCGAGCCCATTACTTTTCATTTGCAGTCGCCATGATTGCTGAGTTCAGCAGGAATAATTGGTATCATCATTGAGTCATTTGCAAATAAATGCTACTAGTTCCCATTCACTCCATTTGTTACGCTAAGCAAAAGCAAACGGGCTGCTGCCGGATCAGCTGGTCACAAAATGCTTTTATCTCACTTATCTTACTCTGGGGAATACGGTAATAGACACATTTTCCCTTCGGGGTGGAATGTCCCTTTAAAGTAAGTTATTTTTATAGACTGCGTCTTCGAGAAAGACAGTTTATAAAAATGATTTCTCTATGTATGTATGGGGATAAATACTGTAATACTGTGTTTTGTTCAACCACTTTATCACAGAAACAGAAATATAATCTGTTGACAAAAATTATTACATTGTCTTATTCAGTCAGTTCATATTGTTTAGCATTCATATGCTCCCTGGTTTCCTGTGGGAGGAGCTACCAACGCACATTGGGACCGTTAATAGACTTAAAGAGCAAGTCACCCCCAAATCAACTTATTTTTCCTGATAAACTATATAAATGCGTGTCTAACCGTGCTGCAGACACGTGTAGTCAATAGTTTTGCACTTTAGTGCATTTTAGTTAAAATTTTAATTTTCTGCCCAAAACTGTCAGTGTTGTGCCGTTGTCAGGTAAAATCTCTGCACTGCATTTGAATTTAAATCTGCCATCGCTATTGGCTAAGAGGTACCCTAGAACGTTGGCTGGTACCATATGATGTCACAATGTCGTTGTGAGCCTGTGTGTGTGTTTGTTGGCGGCTCCGCCCTCTCGGTCTGCTAGGCAACAGCATTTGTTGCATTTTTCGAACAGGAAGTGGGAGTGGAGTAATACTCTGGTAGGGGGTGACTTGCTCTTTAAATGCTGGTTTTAAAGGGAAGTATTCAGAGTATTTAGAATACAGTACCAGGATTAAATAAAGTAACGGAATATGATACAAAATACATTTTAAAGTAGGTATTCAGCATTTAAATACTTTAACAAAATATTCTCCCCAACACTGGTTGTCTACAAGCAAAGTCACAAATGCTTGCCCAAATAATCACTTCCTGTCAGTCCAACTGGACCTTTTAAAGACTGTTGCCGTAAATCACGTAAAACAAAACTGACAGTGGTGACAAAAGATAACCCTATTTCTCTGAACGGAGGCTGTTTTATGAGCTTTCCAAAAACTCATTTTAAAATGACCAAAATATCAATTAAAGCAATTGTTTTCTTTAAATTTTTATTTCGGTGTAACCAAAGACTCATGATTGTCCGTGTGTGTCCAGGAGAGGAGCTTCGGTTGTAAGGTGTGTGGGAAGGTGTTCAAGCGCTCGTCCACCCTCTCCACTCACCTCCTCATCCACTCGGACACGCGGCCCTACCCCTGTCAGTACTGTGGCAAAAGGTTTCACCAGAAGTCAGACATGAAGAAGCACACCTTCATCCACACAGGTGAGGGAAACAAGCACCCAACAGGCCGTTAGCTGAGTGTCATCCTCACACGTGACGTCCGTTTGATGTTCTTCCTGCTCAGGAGAGAAACCACACGTGTGTAAAGTTTGTGGGAAAGGGTTCAGCCAAAGCTCCAACCTCATCACCCACAGCAGAAAGCACAGCAGCTACCGGCCCTTCAGCTGTCCCCACTGCCAGAACAGCTTCCAGCGCAGGGTCGACCTACAGCGCCACCAGGAGGCTCCGTGTGGATATGGAGACACGTTCACTCAAGGCTGAGCCAACCAACGCCAAGGCTGTGATAAAAGCAGGAAGTGGTGGTGTTTCTGTGTATTAATACACAAATCTATGATTATTCTGTAAATGTACATCAACAATGTAAAGCTCACACAAATAAACAACAGTTTGCTCTGGAAATGTTGTTCTAATGTTTAAGTTTGTATAAAAAGCCTCAAAAGTCAGTTTTGAATGATAATGGAATAATTTTCGGAATCTTCCAGGCAGCTGCGCTCTTCACAAAACGGAGCTCTTACATGATTTCATTAGCTCACAAGTGCCCTCCAGCACCATCACTCCACCAGGTGACTCATTCGTGACTCCAATCACGAGCTTTAGTCCGGCTGTGTAATTTAAAAATGACCTTTTTTAGAAAGCTTTTAAAAACGTTTGATGGATGCTTCTGTGGTGAATGGGTTAAAAACACTAACAGCCAACTCTGCACTTCCTCTAGAAGAGCTGTGGATGTCTCACCCGAGAGCTGGAGTCAGGCAAACCCAGGGGACAAAATGCAAATGAGAAGACTGACGTTCCGGCTACCGTTCTAAAAGCCTTAAAAGATAAAATCTTATCTGCATAAAATCAAATAAAATAACTCAAACAACCCTCCTCCCTATAGCCAGGAAGGATAACATGGCCTGATCACCTGATTCTACTCTTCTGACAATCTGCAGCACGTGTCTGACTGTCCAAAGATAATCTTACAAGATGTTCCTGCTGTGTGAGGTGGGTTAAGATCCTCTGATAGGAAACACATCAGTGCTGGATTGACTTGGTCCTATTTTCAGGGTCAAGCATAAGTGCTGACTGTTGAATGTAATGTGCAGCCAATCAGAAAGCAAGGTGACAGAAGCACGCTGCAGGCTCCTTCTCCTCCGCCATGTTTGTTTAGTCCAGTCACCTTTGATCTCCAGAGGTTTTGCAAGACGTCCTGCAGAGCTCAGGACACACGCACACGCACACGCACACGCACACGCACACGCACACGCACACGCACACGCACACGCACACGCACACACACACACACACACACACACACACACTTGCAGCCTGGATGCAGTAGCGGTTACACTTACCGTTTCATGATTCGACTTAAACTGAAGCCTTTTTTTGAAAAGGCGACTAGCGAGCTTCTATTCTTGGTGTTCTGAAGGGCATTTGGACGTGAAAGCACATATCGTTCTCAAACTGCTGTTAGAGAGTCCAGTCTAGTCTAGTCCAGTCCAGTCCAGTCCAGTCTAGTCCAGTCTAGTCCAGTCCAGTCCAGTCCAGTCTAGTCCAGTCTAGTCCAGTCCAGTCTAGTCCAGTCTAGTCTAGTATAGTCCAGTCTAGTCTAGTCCAGTCTAGTCCAGTCTAGTCCAGTCTAGTCCAGTCTAGTCCAGTCTAGTCCAGTCTAGTATAGTCCAGTCTAGTCTAGTCCAGTATAGTCCAGTCTAGTATAGTCCAGTATAGTCCAGTCCAGTCCAGTCCAGTCCATTCCAGTCCAGTCCAGTCTAGTCTAGTCCAGTCCAGTCACTCCACATCAAGAGCACCGGGAGCCAATAAATAAATAAGTCTTAGCTAAACATGTTTTACATTTTTGTTTACCATCTGCTAAGCTGGTTGATTTATACATGTTCGAGGTGATGAATGTTTGTTAGCTTTAACTGAATTAATTCCAAAGGTTTATCACTTGCAGATGAATATCAACAATCATTTCCTGTTTACTTTTATCAAGCGGCTCATACGCTATTTTACAGTCAAAACCCAGGATCTTGTGCATTTTACAGTGCTGACTGTGTTCTGAATGACGCTCTGCTACTGCAGCACCACAGTTTAGCTCGGTACCTCTGTAACTGACTGTTGTAACTTTTTATTACTATTATTAGTGATTTCATTATTTATTTGCAAATGTCAAGTAAAGTAGCTTTCCGGAGTTTTCCCTGTTAGAAATGACGCATGATTTTTCAGAAATCCGTAAAAGTTATCATCTTTTTTTTCTAGGGTTAGGGAACCCTAAATAAACCCCGCCCTGCAGAGCTCCGCGTAATAGGAATAGTAATCGGATAAGGGCGATACTCCGGAAAAAGACTTTAACCACAGCAGCCATAATTAACGGGGTTAAAGGTGCAGCAAGAACGACATCTTGTGGTCAAATTTGTCCAAAACAAACGAGTCCGCTCTGAGCAACTGTTACCAGGTGCGGATCAGCACCAGAACAGTCTAGATGGTGAGTGAAGACGAGTCATAAACAGTAAGCTGATGAAAAGAAAAATACATTTTGCTGTAATATTGAGTTGTTGGTATTTGAAAAAGCAGCTTGAGATATTTTTAGAGCTGACTGTTGTTAACGAGCCCACGCACCGTGAGAACAAACATCCCAGCTCTAAAGCCGATCTTCATCCGCGTACGTCACGTGACCGGGAAGCAGAAAATCCGTGGGTGTTTCTCAATGCCAAAAAACCTTGCCTTGATGTCTTGGCCCCGCCCCGGTTGCCTAGGAGATACATCATCAGGAGCCGCCAAGACGTGTTCCAGTGTTCATGTTCTACCGAGGTGTGTGTTCTCCATTTGTTAGCCGTTTAGCTAGCTGAGCACGGATACACGGGGAGGTGTCTTGTAGCCTAGCCTTGGTCAAAAATTACCCACAATGCAGCGCATTATTTTCAAAAAGATGGCAAATCAGAAGCCGGCAGCTACTTTCGGGAACAATTTTCAAGTTTAAAAGTAAGTCATCTAGTTTAAATTTATTTTTAAATCCAAAGAAGTTATCTATGGTTGGTTAATTGCTTAGTAGTTGCAGCGTCGGTGGCTAGCGGGTAGTAACTCACTTATATTTTTTTATTTAATAAACAAATACACAATTTAAAAAGTAAAAGACTTGTTATATATTTATATTGCCACTAATACATGTAAAATATAACATTGTCTCCTGTGTCACGTGACGTTACGTGGCCGCTGTGGAAGTCACGTGATGCAAGTCTGTTCCAGTTAACCGTTTTCTTTGACCAAGGAAGGACAATGTCCTCATAAGCAAGGCGCCTGGCCTCACAAGACATTGCCTGCAGGGCCAGGCACCTTGACAGTGAGAAACACCCCATGTGTCAGGAGATCGTTTTGGGCCGCTGCTGTAAAAAAAGTGAGGCGCGAACCGGAAAAGCTTCTGCCGATCACAATTCGTTAACGGATTATGAAAGAACGGATAACGCTCGAAACGCGCAGATTCTTCCTGATGTGAGAGATGAGACTCCGCTTTGTTTTGGTTGTTTTGGCGTGGACATCATCCTAGCGTGCAATGTTCTGTGACTCTTAAAAAACCCCCAGTAAAAACGCTGAAAAACGCTGGCAGCGAACGGCTTTACCGATCAGGAAACGGCTGGCAGCGAATGAGTTAATTCCTAGTTAGCACTGTTAGCTCAATGTTAGCCTCTAGCCTTCTTTAGCCAATATTTGCTTCTGGGCTATTACATTTAGGTTTTTGCCAGCATTTGCTGCTGGAACCAGGAAGTATGGAAGCAGGGCGGATTGTAAACGAAGACCGTGTCCCACTTTGGCTTTTTTAAAGGAGAAAAACTGACAAACCCACTGCCGT
>SSNQ01034322.1:95727-110042 GCA_006942095.1 Nothobranchius kuhntae | reverse complement strand
AAAAAGTTTGCTTCAGTTTAATTATCAGCTTATAAAACTACAAGGACGATGTTCAAATGCAAACAGTTGTATGTTATTTATCGTGATATTTATCAAATATGGTTATATATTGAGAAAAATATATATTTAATTATAAAAGAGAATTAAAATAATAAACACTCAAAAGTATCTAAAATTGGTACCGTTAAGTATCGGTATCGATTCATAGGTACCGTGAATTAGTACCGGATCGATTCAAATGTCAAAGGTACCCAGCGGGTGTCTTATGGTATAACCATCCCGGTGTCACTGAAGGAAATTCAGATGAGCCACAGAGCTGCGTGTGTAAACGGGACGGTAGCTGAAACTCCCGTTGACTTTATTTGCCAAATGCAGGAAAAGTCAAAGTGTCTGACGGCTGCAGAACCAGAGATGGCAGGTTGACGCCTGCGCCGTCTCTAGTAGAAGCGTGAGCCTGCAGCAGCAGCAGACATCGGCGGTCTCCAGCTCTGCAGCTGTATTCTGTCTTCGGCGAATCGGCCCGGCCGAAAACGGTTTATGATTGGTCAGTCCTCGTGCACATGTGCAGATTATCTTCTCTTTCCTTACTCCCGGAAGAACGGTTCAGAGTGCTAATGGTTTCTTTGTTGCTAATCTGTAGGGAATTTCTAGAAGAAAGGTCTAAAGAAAGTAGCAACGGGTCCTGAGAAATGTCGCTAGGCGCTTTTTGGAATAAAAGTCATTGAGGGGGGGGTCAAAAAGTCGTTAGGAACAGCGACAAAGTCGCTGAGTTGGCAACACTGCGTCTGACTGGCCTCCAAACCCAGAACTCTTTTTTTTCCATTTTGTATTTCATTTAAAACATAGCAACTTAAAAAAAATAAAATAAAAAGAATGAATACAACTTACAATGGAAAAGGAGCAGATAGAAGAAAAACTTACATGTAATCCGCCCCATTCACAGCCTCAGCAACAAACAGACAAACTCGCTAACAAAGATTACTGAGACAGCCGCCAAGCAGCTTGCTACTAAGCAACTATCAATCCTTGGATGGAGCTTCAACACCTTAGTTCAAAATCATTGCTGATCAATACAGAAAAAATCAAATTAAAAGGAAAATACACTCAAGAGTATTCCATATAATTTCTTAACATATAGGTTTATACATTCTGTTTGAACATTATGATTGATTTGGCCTCTTTCATTACGTATTCCAGACTGTTCCATATCCCGACTCCGTATAAGGAAACACAGCACTCCAACTTTTTAATTCAAGTCAATTCAATTCTATTCAAAAATATTTTTTTAATCCCAGAGGGAAACTGATTGCTGTAGTAGCTCAGATTAATAATAATAATCAAGTCATCAAAGAGTTATTGTATATTACAATGGCTGTTGGCAGGAAGGATCTCCAGTAGCGGTCAGTGTTGCAGCCAAACTGAAGAAGCCTCTGACTGAAGACACTCTTCCGTTGTCGGACAGTCTTGTGAAGAGAACGCTCAGGGTTGTCCATCATTTTCTTGATTCTCTGGAGAATCCTTCTCTGCATTATCTCCTCCAGCGGTACCAAAACTCTGGCTGAGTCCTTGAAAGGGCTTGGAGTTCCTCCATCTTGTTGGCCAGTGATCTCACATCGCCCATTTTGATCGATGGAAGAGACGGTTTGAATTTCCTCTTTCTCTGTCTCTGTTTTGATCCCGCTCTGCTCCCACGCTTCTTGCGTTTTAGCTCATTTGGAATTTGTGGCTTCACTCGAGGTATTATTTCAGCCTTTCCAATGTTAATCAGCTGCTCCCGATTGTAAGCCAGCTTGTTGCCATGGTTACGCATCATAACAAATGCTCAAAAAGTGAAAAAAGCTAAAAAATATATATATATATATATATATATATATATATAGCAGTAAAAATCCTCCAAGCTTCACAGCACCAGAAACACAAAAGTAAGTGTCCAAAAAATACAGTTTTTCTTGAGAAACTAGAAGAAAAAATGCCCAAGAAAAGACAAAACTTACATATAGTCAACAGAGCTGCTCCAACATGCAGCCGCCCAGAGCAGCGCGGTTACGGAAAAAAAAAGTCCTAAATCTAGGTTTTATAAATACCTCGTACACTTTTGAATTGTAGCAACTTTGTCTTTTTTTCTAATTTTATTTGAATATTTATTGGTAATGATTTTTTGTGAGCTTTATACATGAATTTTACTATGTTATGATCCACTAAATCTGGGAACTGTAATACTCTTAATTCAGCAAATAATGGACCGGTCGATGCTCTTTAACTACTCTGAGTAACAAAAGCGATTGTGTATGAGTTTTATATATTGTTTATTGTTCCCCAGAGTTCAATACAATAAGTCATATATGGTGAAATCAAGGAGTTTTATACTTGATTTAATGCTTTTATACTTAAAAATGTTTTATTTTATGCAGTAAACCAATTGCTCTTGCTATTTTAGTCTTTACACCATTAACACGTGTCTTCCATGTAATATGTTCATCGATAATGACCCCTAGAAACGTGATTTCCTTCACTCTTTCAATTTGAACATTTCTATAGCTAAAGACATGTCACTATTTGCTCCTCTTGTTCCAAATACCATGAACTGAGTTTTCTCAAAATTCAGGGATAGCTTATTGACATTAAACCACTGTTTCAATTGTACTAGCTCTGACTGAATTACTTCTCTCATATGTTCTAGATTGGCACCTGCATAAAAACTCTGCTCCAGGTCTCATGCAGGAGCCCGACTGCTGCACCCCCACTCTAAAGGTCAACCTACTCCAAGTTCCTACCTGACTTTACGGCTTAAAAGATGTGCTGAATGAACATTATGTTTACATCAAATGTTTGAATAATCTGTGCTTCAATCAATAAACTCATGCACATTACAATACGACACATAAGTGTTGTAAAACATTCATAAAACATTCTCACAAAGGGTTAACCATCTTTGTATCTGAAGGAAGGCGGGACGTCTGAGATGTTTTGATAAAGCCCTCAAATGCGTCAAATTCTGATTTTCCAAATGGATCAGCATTGTGGTTTTATTAAAACAGGAATTACTTCCTGATTAATTCAGTTTCTCGCGGACTCTCGAACCGGCCACTTCGGGAACAGCTGTTTTGAAACCACCCAATCTTGTGACTTCAGGTCAAAACCCCTTTGGCTCTTCTAAAGCCTAATTTATGCTTCTCCGTCAGCTCCAAAAGGGACAGACACACGGACGGAGACATTTTGCCCTCATATTCTCCGTCTCCTGGGGAGTGTTGCAAAGGACACCAGAGGGCGTTGCGCTGTTCTGTGGTATCCTGTCATGTATCTGGTCCAAGATAGAGGGTGTTTCTCAATGTCAAGGCGCCTGGCCTTGCGAGGACACTGTCCTTCATTGGTCAAAGAAAACGGTTAAATGGAACAGACTTGCATCACGTGACCGAGGCTCCCATAGCGGTCACGTAAAGTCACGTGACACGGGAGATAACGTTATATTTTATAAGTATTAGTTTCAACATAAACATATAACGAGCCTTTTCCTTTTTAAATTGTGTATATGTTTATTAAATTAAAAATATAAGTGAGTTACTACCCGCTAGCCACCGAAGCTGCAACTACTAAGCAACTAACCAACCATAGATAACTTCTTTGGGTCTAAAAAAACATTTTAAATTAGTTTACTTACTTTAAAACTTGGAAATTGTCCCCAAAGTAGCTGCCAGCTTCTGATCCGCCATCGTTTTGAAAATACCGCAGTGTATTCTGGGTAATTTTTGACCAAGGCTAGGCTACAAGACACCTCCCGTGTGTCCTTGCTCAGCTAGCTAAACGCCTAACAAATGGAGAACACTGGAACACGTCTTGGCGGCTCCCGATGACGTATCTCCTAGGCAACCGGGGCGGGGCCAAGACATCAAGGCGAGGTATTTTGGCATTGAGAAACAGCCTGTGTGTTTTTATTGTGTTTTTTGTATACAAGAGACTTTTTAACAGACAAATTTGTCTCTCATCCTCCTCCATATCTTCATGCACTCGCCACCTCTAAACCCACGTTTCCTGTCGTTTCCGTCCACAAATAAAACGCTTGCTGCGCATCTTTTTAGTCCTCCAGTCACGGGGGAATGAAGCGTTCATGTTTTTAGAGTTTTTTCGCGAGGTATTCTTCAAGCTTCTCCAGGTCGGCCGCTTGCTATTCTCAGGTCTCTTGTTGCTATGTTTTTGAGGGCGCAATGGCGGCAGTGTAGACGACAGCGGCGCCCTGACCAATCACAAGCTTGCGTTCTTTGTCTTGACGGACGGATGTTTAGAAAAGAGAGCTAGACTCCATCCGTCCCTGTGAGGGCTCTCCAGCAGGCCCGCAAGGAGGGATAATAGCGTTGCGTGTCTCCGCGCTGCCGCAGAAGCATGACTCAGGCTTAAGAGCCAACAACAACCTTACAGGCTCGACACACGGGAGGCAACAAACGACCACGATCAGCGAAATTCGTCGTTGTTGCTTTTATTACCTGACACACGGGAGGCGGCCTGCGGCAGCGGCAAAGTCGTCGACACGTTCGGTTCCATGGCGAAATCGAATCTTCCGTTGTTTTGATTGGCTGTGCCAGGTTGGAGGGAATTAAGGTTATTTAAGTGGTTCAGAGTTAAAAACGCGGTAGATATGATGTTTCACAAGGTGAACTAGATAAACTTACAAAAACGTTTTGCATTTGTTACCTGATGTGTTCATTCTGGCACCAACAATTTCCCACGCCGCGGCCTTTTTGTGAATATCTCTTCATTCTTTGGTAGAAATATTGTACAGTTCTGGGAAATCTGTCATGGCAGGTATCAACTTCTCCTCCATGTTTGCTCGGAGGTGTACGGAGCATCCTGCCCGCTCATTGGTCAACCTCCGTTGATTGGTCCTCGTCCGAGCGACAGCGATGAAAAGTTGAAAATATTTCAACTTTCTGGGATCGCGTCGCCGGGTCGCCTGTGCACGACACGTGCACAAGCGCAAAATTTCACGCACGTTTTTCGCGTTTTGCTTAGTAGGAGGGAGACCCGCGATTATCGCTTTGTCTCATTGAAAATGAGTGGAGGAGAGGCGTCGGATGGTTTTTATAAATAAATCTGTAGTTTACCAACAAACAGACAAATTCTTTTACAAGCCAGACTCCACAAACTCTCTCAGATACTTAGGAAAGGTTCAGCTAAGACATCTAGCTTCCATTGCAGCACTCCACACATCATGATTAGTTTATGGAAATAGAAACAAATTCATTTTCATCAACTATCTACCTGTCTCTGTCTGAATTAACACAATGTGTGTTTTTGGTCCCTGAAGAAATAAAAAAAATGGCCTGTATTTGATATAGCGCCTTCTAGAGTCCTGGAACCCCCCAAGGCGCTTTACAACACAATCAGCCATTCACCCATTCACACACACATTCACACACTGGTGGTGATGAGCTACGATGTAGCCACAGCTGCCCTGGGGCGCACTGACAGAGGCGAGACTGCCAAGCACTGGCGCCACCGGTCCCTCCGACCACCACCAGCAGGCAACGTGGGTTAAGTGTCTTGCCCAAGGACACAACGACAGTGACAGACTGAGCGGGGCTCGAACCTGCAACCTTCCGATCA
Organism: Nothobranchius kuhntae; assembly: GCA_006942095.1. Taxonomy (NCBI): domain Eukaryota; kingdom Metazoa; phylum Chordata; class Actinopteri; order Cyprinodontiformes; family Nothobranchiidae; genus Nothobranchius; species Nothobranchius kuhntae. The sequence continues at coordinate 104,444 of SSNQ01034322.1, read as the reverse complement.
CGGGACGAGCCCTTAACTCCTGTGCCACCGTCGCCCCATAAATAAAACAGCTAGAATGTGGAGGATAAAGTATGTCATGGAGCAAAATTGTAAACAATGAGTCGTTTACATCTTACTTATGAACATAGAAATATGAAACATCAGTCTGATGGATTATTGGAATATTTTACCCAGAAGATCAGAACTTTTTATTGCAGGGATTGAGCGACACTTCGTATTAACTCCGAGGAAAGAGAGAGAGTCAGGTTTATAATAGTTAAGAAATTTATTTCTACACAATTTAAACAAGACTAGCTTAAACACTCTGTGTAGTGATGGACTAAGGTGGAGTGAGACGTGATGAATGATGATGGTGTGTGTGTGTGGAATGTTATTCAGAACCAGCGGATCCGGAGAAGCATTTAGTTCTGAGTGGGAGTGAATGTTTCGCTCTAAACTTTAGTAGGAGATTTATAACACACATGAAACGCCGTCTGTTGGTCTACGTGCCCCAGGGGAAGCCTCCGTTAGATCCAGCATGCCGAGGTCCTCTTGGACCCTCCTTGGAACCGAAGCCGGTAGAAAAGCAGCGGTGCCGACCAAACTAGTCTTGGAATGCTTCCAGGTCACGACAGGTTATCACTGGCGTCTCCGAGACCCTGAAGGGGTCGTGAGGTTCAGCTTTTATTCTGAAGGAACCGTTGCTGTCAGGTGTAACTGCAACAGATTTTATCCAGCATGTCGAGGTTCTTTATGGCTGAAGAGGAGGCCCGGATGGCCGGTCCGAGACTTCTCTAAAACGCTTGAACTAAAGAAAAGGTGGCGTGGGATAGTTTTTATAATTGTTATATTTTGGTTTACTGGCGAATCAGAATCTGACATGCAGAAGAGGGTTTATACAAACACCACAGAAAACCACGCCCAGTCAGAAACGAAGGTTCTGATTGGATCAGACAAAAGGAAATGTGTCGTGTGACTTTAGCATTACGTGTCTTTAGTGTCTAGTGCAAACGTCCAAGATTATAATAACTTGTAAAATACTACTGATCACAGGATTATAATATCAAGTAATAACATTGTTATTACACAGATTGATTGAACATTGGGCTCACATTATTATTGGTAATTAACAGTTATTGATTATGTATTTATCAGAATAGTTCTTGTCTTTGCTTGGTAACAGAGGTGAAGCAGGTCAGATGAGCAGAGTGCATGAAAGACCTTGGCCGCTATCTCATGTCGATTAGCCTGTCAGAGACTTGATGTCTCTGCTTGAGCAGACGCAGCAGATCATGACCTTTAGGTCAAAAACAGGACATTCATGACGCCACAAACTTTAATAGGTGCAAAATAAAAGAACTGATGTTTCGACAGATTATGTCTTCTTCAGAGTTACAGTTCACTGTTGTCTGAGATCTGTACACACACACACAGGTGTTGGCTGGTCAACTAAGCAAAAACGTGTTCTTCACTAGTCAAACAAGCAGGGGGAGGAGCCAAGTGCATACATTACCAATCAAAATGACACAATAAATTCATAATTAGCTCATCATTGACAGTAAAACATCCACCCGTGTGATGAGCAACACGTAGAGTCAGTTTAACTCTCTCAGGCTCTAAATAAGTTTGGATAAAAGGACGAACAACTAAGTCCTTCAGGGGTTCTTCTGAGTTAAGAAATGCTCATGAAACACACGTGTGGAGTAACCAGGTAGGTGTTAACGTTGCACATCTGCAACGCCTGCCTCCAGAGGGTTAATGCAAATAAATACAACAGAGATGAATAGCAGTGTATAACAAACACTGATGAAAATGCAACCACCCTTTACAGAAACACGACAGGCTCAGTCCATCATCAAGTCCATGTGGTTCTACGGCGTTACGGGAAAGCTTCTCTGCTTAAAACATGGTTAGTGAAGGGTAACAGCTTCTATACCCCAAAATCTGAAAGATGCTACCGACCCGTGATTAGCTGACTTATAGCGCCGTGCCATGGCGTAATCAAGATTACCTGTACGCGTCGCTGTTTTATGTTCTGCAGTTCGACGTTTAAGAGCTCGTTTTCTTTGGATTCTCCTTCCCAGTGTGCAAAGACCTAGCTTGGAGGGCCTACAGACGTGGTATTGACCGACGAACTCAACATAGACACGATCTTCACATCCATGTGACGTTGACGGTTTGTAGGGTAGATCTTTAAATATCCGTGTCGTTTCTAAACTTCTTTCTTAAAGACGAGAACTCACCTCTAAACAGAACTGCAGGACTGATCGGATGGCGAGGGCGGGTCCCGGGCGCTGCGGCGTCCGTTTGACTGAGTCGGTAAATAACTCTCTGGTCGTCCTCCTTAAAAAGGATCAAAGTGAAAAAACACAATCCTTCCTGTTCCTCCATGTTTAATGGTTTTGTTTCTTCTGTTCTTTAACATTAAAGCACATCTGGTCCTTTACTGCAACTTTACGAGTTTATGAGTCACACCTTTACGTAGGTGTAGACTTTAGTGTGAGAAAGGTTTCTCTCTAAACTGGAATTATTAGTAAATTTCCTTAATGTTTAAAAAAAAACAAGCCGCATCTGCTGACTTCAGCTGTTGGCGCTGTTGCTTTGTTCAAACCAGATGAATAATTGCATTTATCAAGATAAGACAAATACACGTTGATGTAAATCCCAGCCTGTGTGAAGCACTCAGTCCCCCCGTACACGTTTGGTTACCTGTAATGTTATAGATGCACCACAGTCCTCCCATCAGACCGACTCCGATCATAAAAGCTGCAAAGACGATCCCCATCAGCGGCCCCGTTGGCACGCCAATAGCTGGAAAACAGAAGGGGTAAGCATAACAGAGAGGAGGAGAACGACTCCACGAGGATACTCACCGCTGTCGTCTGTGTCTGCACGCGTCACCGGAGTGATGCTGAGTCTTTTGGTTCTTTGGCCAGCAGAGGGCAGCACTTTGGGCACAAGTGCACTTATGGGCCGGGTGACCACCATGGGTCTGGAGAGGTTTCTGATCTCACACTGAGCCTGGAAAAGGCAGGAGACAACAATCCCCTGTAAACGATGAGATTACGGAAGGTAGCAGGCACGGAAGGGACTGGATGTGGCGGATTTTAGAGAAAAGGTCCAGCAGCAAAGCTCTTGACTTACTCAACTGTTTCACATGTTTTTGTAACAACGCTTTGATCGGGCTCAGTGAATGAAATGGTGTGGAAATAAAATGAAAAACTTTCTAAAAACGGAAGGAAAAAAAGTCTAACTGGGAAACGTAAACGTACCAGACGTCTACTGGACCACACCTTCATCATCCTGCATCCACACCTGCTTCAGTGGCCGTGTGAGACTGTGTCACGATCAAGATTTGACGAAAATGGCCGTAATACCATCACTTCAACGGAAAATGATGACGTTTAAAACACTGGCGTGACATAATTAAAGGTTTTGTCTGACTGCAGAAGAGAAAAGCTGCAGAAGGAGGACTTTAAAGGGATACTGTGCAGTTTAGCTTGCTTTTGGCACCCCCTAGTGTCCGTTATTAATTCACTGTGGTTAAACCGAAAATGAAACTGTGAGTTTGTCATGTTAACACCTTAATCTAACAGCTGAACTGTCTCCTTGGCCTTCATTAGTGACGCAATTCATCACTAAATCAAACAAATCAGCCGCGTTCGGGATCTAAAACATGCAGGAAACGTGCTGGAAGCAGCCTGCAGACCCACCATGCCAGCTCCACTCCACAGCTCACCCTGCCAGCAGGTAGTGGACCGCCACTCTCAAGTTGCAAGCACGGTATCTTGGGGCGGTGGGGTCTGAGTGACATTTCATTAACTCTGTAAAGGGTCATTTTAGCACATGCTGGCTCTAAGTGGTTCAAAACGTGCATAGCATCCCTCTAGAGAGCGTGTTTGTACCTCCGGTCTGGGCGACTTGGACACAAGTGGAGGAAGTGGTATCCCAGCCTGGCAGGCATCCTTCACCGCTCCCTTGGTGGACTCCCGTCTGCTCGGGTCAGAGGTGCACAGGAGGAGGCTGCAGTGGAGGAACTGCATGGAGTCATTAAAGACTGGACGCAGGATGAAGCTAAATCTGATGGAATGAGCCTCTTCTTCTTTCAAACTCAGGGTCTCGTTGCTCATCTTTGAGCCTTTGTGATCTTTCTGAACGCTCTCCAGTTTTCCACCTTTTTCTTCTGTTTTCTCACCGTCAGCTTCGCTTTCACCCTTCTCGTCGAGGGTGAGCGACGGGTCTGAGGAGCAGCTGCTTCTTATCACCGTCCAAAAAGGAGTTTTTTTAGGGTCAGACAGAGGAGACACGAAGCATTTATCCACGTGGACGGCTTCTGGAAGGGGGGGTTTGGCTGTGATCTGCTCGGGAACAGGTCGGACGGGAGGGAAAGACCCAGAGATCATGTTTGAGTCACAAAAACCCAAACACACGAAGCTGAGAAGCGTCGAGTCAGGGCGAACACAAACCTCCACAAAGACCCTGTGGTCAGCGGTGATGACGCACGGCCCGATCCACGTCTGCTCGTAGCTGTCCGTCACAAAGAGCTTCAGGTGAAGCACTGGTCCAGATCCCAGTCTGGGAACTGGGAGAGGTTCCGGACCCTGTTTTACACCTCGTGTGAATCGTCCAATCAGAGGAAGTGTCACACCGCCCTCATCATCATCATCATCATCATCATCAGAGTCGCTGGCAGCAAAGCAGCTGATCTGATGGAGAAGACAGAACGATCCCAGAACAAACCAAATGTAACTCAGAGAGACAAACAGAACATCTAAACGTCTCACCTGGATGCTGAGCGGCGGCTCGGCGTTCCGTTCTCCGGGCGCGAAGGTTGTTTGTGTTTCATTTTTCCAAAGCAAAACCTGATCAGAGAGAAAACGATCCGTTAAGTATGTGAATATTTTATTTCCCAGCACCAGATGCTTTGTTACTGAGCTGAGGCGGTAACTCCATACACATCCAGACCTGCTGAAGCTCAAACTGAGCATCAGAACAGAGAAGAAAGGAGATTTGAGGAACTTCAAACGTGACACCACACCTGAGTGTGCCAGGACCTGCTGATCTTTTGGGATTTGAACCTACAACCACCTCTAGGGTCAGAGGTCAGACTGGTTCTAGATGATAGGAGCACAGCAGCAGGAGCAACTCAGATCAGCTCTAGTTCCTACCCAGGTCTGCAGGACCTCACCAGATGGACTCCAGCAGCAGAAGACCACTCCAGGTGTTTCTCCTGTCAGCTAAGAACAGGAACCTGAGGCGACCATTCCCAACGGATCACCGGAACTGGACCAGAATGACTGGAAAACCCTTTCCTGGTCTGGTGAGTCTGGATCTCAGCTACAACCTCACCCTAACCCATCTTCTGGGTCACAAAGAAACTGGTTTCTAGAACATGACCAAGAGTTTACTGAACTCCAACGGAGTGACCAGATCTCTCCAGTCCAGAACCTTTGGGACGTGGTGGAGCAGGAGGTTCTCATCCCAGATGGAGCAGCCATGTCAGGATGGAGCAGGCTGGAGATGGTTCTGAATGGTTCTACCCAGTGCTCACAGTGTGTGCCTAGTAAAGTGGTGAGTGAAAGCCTCTGAAAACCACCCTGGTCTCTTGTTAGAGAACAATTTCCTCCAATTTTCTGCCTCCAAACTGTAATTTTCTCTCCATTAATTTGCTTCTGTGCAGAAAAAAGAATTTGATGGTTAAACTCATCCGACCTCTGGTCAGGATGACATCAGTCAGACGAGGGCAACGAGCACACAACCAGTGGCTTCCTGTTACCATCACTGAGAAGAAGAAGGAAAAACCAGCACAGCGGTTAACCCGGTGCTCAAACACACACCCAGAGCTTAAGACCACATTTCTTCACGTCGCAGAATCAGGTGTGAATTTCTTTGTTTTCATCAGACAGGTGTGAGAACGAATTACGTCACTTCCCTCGTTGTTTTCCCCTTTTTTAGGGAATATTACAACCTCAGGTTTACAACTTTTACTAAACTTACACGCGCTGACGAAGACCAGGAGGCAGGAGCACATTCCACCGGTCCTGGAACCACTGCCGTGCCCCCGTATGTTACAGGATCCATCCGAAGGTTCTTTAAGTGGTTTTTTTGTGTCTTAATGGTCTTGGGCCCTCAGACCTGCTTTTACCACGCGAACCCTCGCGGCCTCTACACTCCCATGGCAGCCCCCTCCTGGTCATCCCTAGGGTCAGGAGGTCAGGACACCTACGCACAGCGAAGCATCTTTCCAGTTTTATGGCCCTCGCCTCTGGAAGGACCTCAGGGAAACAGAGAATGTCCAAGTTTTTAAGCGCAGGTCTAGACCCACCTGTTTAGCTTAGCTTTGAGCTGATTATAATTTATTGTAGTTTGATTATTGGCTTTGCATATTTTATTGATTACATTTTATCACAATTTAATTCCACATCTTATTTGAATATTTATTATAATCATATTTATTTACTTACATTTACTATTAGATTAGCTCCAGTTAGTTTTATATGTGGTCTTATATGAATCTCTCTTCCAGTGTTTCCTCCATGGGGGCCCTCTGCCTTGGGGGCGGTGGTCAACTGCTGCTGCCCGGGTGTTCTCCGGGTCGTGCTTGGGTGGAGGTGGGGTCAATGCCCTCCCGCCCCTTCGCGCCCTGGGTCGGTACCTCGGCTGCTGCTGCCGGGGCAGATGGCTCCTCTGATGGCGTTTCCTTGCCCTACCGTGTCCGGCTCATCTGAACTCTGCCAAGTATCGTTTTTACTGATGCTCTTCAGTGTGTGTGTGTGTAGCATCCTTTGTAGGAAAAGTGCTTTATAATTAAAGTTTGTTTGCCAACGATGAAGTCAATAAAACTTCAGATCAGGAAATAAAAGATAATACGAAAAAAAATATTTTTTTAACTTCTGATACTGTGGCTACTTAATTGAGCCACTAGTGGTTACCACGGTAACCTTTTTGTGCTACTTCCAGCAGCTTTAACATTTCTGTAGATATTAATTCTCTTTCTCACACAATTTAAACATCAAAATGTAGAAATTTTGTTTCACCTTCAATCGTGACAAAGCTGATATGGAATTTCAGACAGTAGCTGCAGCATATTAGTCTGCAATGTATCTAGTTACACCTTTTGTCTTTAGATTTAACCTGACACTCAGAGTCAGAAATATAATATAATATGATATGATAAACAGTAATATAATATAATATAATATAATATAATATAATATAATATAATATAATATAACATAACATAACATAACATAATATAATATAATATAATATGATATGATATGATTTACATTAATATAACATAACATAATAATATAATATAATATAATATAATATAATATAATATAATATAATATAATATAATATAATATAATATAATATAATATAATATGATATAATGTGATATGATAATATAATATAATATAATATATTATACAGTAATATAATATAATATAATATAATATAACATAACATAACATAATATAATATAATATAATATGATATGATATGATTTACATTAATATAACATAACATAATAATATAATATAATATAATATAATATAATATAATATAATATAATATAATATAATATAATATAATATAATATAATATAATATGATATAATGTGATATGATAATATAATATAATATAATATATTATACAGTAATATAATATAATATAATATAATATAACATAACATAACATAATATAATATAATATAATATGATATGATATGATTTACATTAATATAACATAACATAATAATATAATATAATATAATATAATATAATATAATATAATATAATATAATATAATATAATATAATATAATATAATATAATATGATATAATGTGATATGATAATATAATATAATATAATATATTATACAGTAATATAATATAATATAATATAATATAACATAACATAACATAATATAATATAATATAATATGATATGATATGATTTACATTAATATAACATAACATAATAATATAATATAATATAATATAATATAATATAATATAATATAATATAATATAATATAATATAATATATTATAATATGATATAATGTGATATGATAATATAATATAATATAATATATTATACAGTAATATAATATAATGTAATATAATAAAATATTATATAATATGACATGACAAAATATAATATAATACAATATAAAATAATATAATATACCGTAAATCCTCTAATACAGGCCCGGGCCTGTATTTGACTCAAGCTCATCAAGCTCCAGGCCTTTATTGGAATGAGGGCCAGTATTAGAGGCAGGCCTCTATTTCTATTTGAGCAAAATGAACTAATGGTTCGCTGGAGTCTTTGACAATTAAAATTGCGCCCACATTTTCAAAGTTAAACACATTTCTTTTAACAACGGTAGTTTCTGCTTCAGCCCTCTCCCCCCTCCCCCTGCGCAGCGGCCACAAACTCACTGATGCACCTGCAGCCTCTCGGAGTTTCTGCTGCTCTAAACATTAAAATAATTATTTCATTTTCTGTTCCTCACTTCTGATTACCTTCAATGGTGTCTGTTTGTTGCAACCAGCAGGTACAAAAACTAACTTGTTTTTATTTGACTATTTTTCTGTCCTGTCTGTTTATTATCTTCCTGCATCTCCTCTCAGTCCTAAAGAGAAACTGCTACCTGGGTTCATATATATTCACCTCATGAGTTACCTTTGAACTGCAGTTCTAAAAGATCTACCGACCGCTAAAACA
>SSNQ01034322.1:85601-95671 GCA_006942095.1 Nothobranchius kuhntae | reverse complement strand
ATCCCAGATGGAGCAGCCATGTCAGGATGGAGCAGGCTGGAGATGGTTCTGAATGGTTCTACCCAGTGCTCACAGTGTGTGCCTAGTAAAGTGGTGAGTGAAAGCCTCTGAAAACCACCCTGGTCTCTTGTTAGAGAACGATTTCCTCCAATTTTCTGCCTCCAAACTGTGATTTTCTCTCCATTAATTTGCTTCTGTGCAGAAAAAAGAATTTGATGGTTAAACTCATCCGACCTCTGGTCAGGATGACATCAGTCAGACGAGGGCAACGAGCACACAACCAGTGGCTTCCTGTTACCATCACTGAGAAGAAGAAGGAAAAACCAGCACAGCGGTTAACCCGGTGCTCAAACACACACCCAGAGCTTAAGACCACATTTCTTCACCTCGCAGAATCAGGTGTGAATTTCTGTTTTCATCGGATGTCGACCGACAGTTGTGAGTACGAATTACGTCACTTCCCTCGTTGTTTTCCCCTTTTTTAGGGAATATTACAACCTCAGGTTTACAACTTTTACTAAACTTACACGCGCTGACGAAGACCAGGAGGCAGGAGCACATTCCACCGGTCCTGGAACCACTGCCGTGCCCCCGTATGTTACAGGATCCATCCCAAGGTTCTTTAAGTGGTTTTTTTGTGTCTTAATGGTCTTGGGCCCTCAGACCTGCTTTTACCAGGCGAACCCTCGCGGCCTCTACACTCCCATGGCAGCCCTCTCCTGGTCATCCCTAGGGTCAGGAGGTCAGGACCCATATGTCGATGGTCAGGACACCTACGCACAGCAAAGCATCTTTCCAGTTTTATGGCCCTCACCTCTGGAAGGACCTCAGGAAAACAGAGAATGTCCAAGTTTTTAAGCGCAGGTCTAGACCCACCTGTTTAGCATAGCTTTGAGCTGATTATAATTTATTGTAGTTTGATTATTGGCTTTGCATATTTTATTGATTACATTTTATCACAATTTAATTCCACATCTTATTTGAATATTTATTATAATCGTATTTATTTACTTACATTTACATTTCCAGTTAGTTTTATATGTGGTCTTATATGAATCTCTCTTCCAGTGTTTCCTCCATGGGGGCCCTCTGCCTTGGGGGCGGTGGTCAACTGCTGCTGCCCGGGTGTTCTCCGGGTCGTGCTTGGGTGGAGGTGGGGTCAATGCCCTCCCTCACCTTCGCGCCCTGGGTCGGTACCTCGGCTGCTGCTGCCGGGGCAGATGGCTCCTCTGATGGCGTTTCCTTGCCCTACCGTGTCCGGCTCATCTGAACTCTGCCAAGTATCGTTTTTACTGATGCTCTTCAGTGTGTGTGTGTGTAGCATCCTTTGTAGGAAAAGTGCTTTATAAATAAAGTTTGTTTGCCAACGATGAAGTCAATAAAACTTCAGATCAGGAAATAAAAGATAAAAAGAAATAAAATACTTTTTTTACTTCTGATACTGTGGCTACTTAATTGAGCCACTAGTGGTTACCACGGTAACCTTTTTGTGCTACTTCCAGCAGCTTTAACATTTCTGTAGATATTAATTCTCTTTCTTACACAATTTAAACATCAAAATGTATAAATTTTGTTTCACCTTCAATCGTGACAAAGCTGATATGGAATTTCAGACAGTAGCTGCAGCATATTAGTCTGCAATGTATCTAGTTACACCTTCTGTCTTTGGATTTAACCTAACATTCAGAGTTAGAAATATAATATAATATGATATGATATACAGTAATATAATATAATATAATATAATATAATATAATATAATATAATATAATATAACATAACATGACATGACATGACATGACATGACATGACATGACATGACATGACATGACATGACATGACATGACATGACATGACATGACATGACATGATATGATATGATATGATATGATATGATAATATAATATAATATAATATAATATAATATAATATAATATAATGTAATGTAATGTAATGTAATGTAATGTAATGTAATGTAATGTAATGTGATATGATATGATATGATATGATATGATATGATATAATATAATATAATATAATATAATATAATATAATATAATATAATATAATATAATATAATATAATATAATATGATATGATATGATATGATATGATTTACGGTAATATAATATAATATAATATGATATGAAATGATATAATATGATATACGGTAATATAATATAACATAATAATATAATATAATATAATATAAAATAATATAATATAATATGATATGATATGATATAATATAATATAATATGAAATGATATAATATGAAATACGGTAATATAATATAACATAATAATATAATATAATATAATATAATATAATATAATATAATATAATATAATATAATATAATATAATATGAAATGATATGATATGATATGATATACGGTAATATAATATAATACAATATAATATAACATAACATAACATAATATAATATAATATAATATAATATAATATAATATAATATGATTTACGGTAATATAATATATTATGATATGATATAATATAATATAATATCATATAATATAACATGATATGATATGATTTACGGTAATATAATATAATATAATATGATATGATATGATATGATATGATGTGATATAATATAATATAATATAATATAATATAATATAATATAATATAATATAATATAATATAATATGAAATGATATAATATGATATACGGTAATATAATATAACATAATAATATAATATAATATGATATGATATGATATGATATAATATAATATAATATAATATAATATAATATAATATAATATAATATAATATAATATAATATAATATAATATGAAATGATATAATATGATATACGGTAATATAATATAACATAATAATATAATATAATATGATATGATATGATATGATATGATATGATATGATATGATATGATATAATATAATATAATATAATATGAAATGATATAATATGAAATACGGTAATATAATATAACATAATAATATAATATAATATAATATAATATAATATAATATAATATAATATAATATAATATGAAATGATATGATATGATATGATATACGGTAATATAATATAATATAATAATATAATATAATACAATATAATATAACATAACATAACATAATATAATATAATATAATATGATATGATTTACGGTAATATAATATACTATGATATGATATAATATAATATAATATCATATAATATAATATGATATGATATGATTTACGGTAATATAATATAATATGATATGATATGATATGATGTGATATAATATAATATAATATAATATAATATAATATAATATAATATAATATAATATAATATAATATAATATAATATGAAATGATATAATATGATATACGGTAATATAATATAACATAAAAATATAATATAATATGATATGATATGATATAATATAATATAATATAATATGAAATGATATAATATGATATACGGTAATATAATATAACATAATAATATAATATAATATAATATAATATAATATAATATGAAATGATATGATATGATATACGATAATATAATATAATATAATATAATATAATATAATATAATATAATATAATATAATATAATATAATATAATATAATATGAAATGATATAATATGATATATGGTAATATAATATAACATAATAATATAATATAATATAATATAATATAATATAATATGAAATGATATAATATGATATACGGTAATATAATATAACATAATAATATAATATAATATGATATGATATGATATAATATAATATAATATGAAATGATATAATATGATATACGGTAATATAATATAACATAATAATATAATATAATATAATATGAAATGATATGATATGATATACGATAATATAATATAATATAATATAATATAATATAATATAATATAATATAATATAATATAATATAATATAATATTATATAATATAATTTATGTTCGAACATAAGGATACCCATCGGTACACCTAGCAGCCGTATGTGTTGGACACCCGAGTGAAGAGAGGAGCGTCAACTGATCACCACCTGGTGGTGAGTTGGATCAGATGGCAGGGGAAGATGCCGTGTAGAGCTCGCAGACCCAAACGCATAGTGAGGGTCTGCTGGGAACGCCTGGCAGAAGAACATGTCAAGACGGTCTTCAACTCCCACCTCCGGCAGAGCTTTGACCGCATCCCGAGAGCAGTGGGGGACATTGACTCAGAGTGGGCCTTGCTCTTCTCTGCGATTGTTGAGGCAGCTGTTGCTAGCTGTGGTCGCAAGGTGGCCGGTGCCAGTCGTGGTGGCTACCCCCTTACCTGCTGGTGGACACCAGAGGTTCGGGGAGCCGTCAGGCTGAAGAAGGAGGCCTACAGGGCGTGGCTGGTCTGTGGGTCTCCGGAGGCAGTAGACGGGTACCGGAGAGCCAAGCGGGGTGCAGCAGTGGCAGTTGCCGAGGCAAAATCTCGGGCGTGGGAGGAGTTTGGTGAGGCTACAGAGAAAGACTCGATCGGCTCCAAAGAGGTTCTGGCAAACTGTCCAGCGCCTCAGGAGAGGAAGGCAGCAACTCGCTCACACTGTTTACAGTGGGGATGGGGAGCTGCTGACGTCAACTGGGGCTACAGTCGGACGGTGGAAGGAATACTTTGAGGAGCCCCTGAATCCCACCTACGCGCATTCTGAGGAGGAACCAGAGCCGGGAGACCTGGGGATGGACGGTCCAATCTCAAGGGCAGAAGTTGCTGAGGTAGTCAAACATCTACGCAGCGGCGGAGCCCCGGGGGCGGCTGAGATTCATCCTGGGTATCTCAAGGCTATGGATGTTGTAGGGCTGTCGTGGTTGACACGTCTCTGCAACATTGCGTGGTCATCGGGGGCAGTTCCTAGGGAGTGGCAGACCGGGGTGGTGGTCCCCATCTTTAAGAAGGGTGACCTGAGGGTGTGTTCCAACTATAGGGGGATCACACTCCTCAGCCTCCCTGGAAAGGTCTACTCCAAGGTACTGGAGAGGAGGGTCCGATCGATAGTTGAATCTCAGATAGAGGAGGAGCAATGTGGTTTTCGTCCTGGCCGTGGAACTGTGGACCAGCTCTATACCCTTGCAAGGGTGATGGAGGGGGCATGGGAGTTTGCCCAACCAGTCCACATGTGTTTTGTGGATTTGGAGAAGGCTTATGACCGTGTCCCCAGGGGCACCCTGTGGGGGACGCTCCAGGAGTATGGGGTGGGTGGCTTTCTGTTAAGGGCCATTCAGTCCCTTTACCAGAGGAGCGTGAGTTTGGTCCGCATAGCCGGTAGTAAGTCGGACCTGTTCCCAGTGAGGGTTGGACTCCGCCAGGGCTGCCCTTTGTCACCGGTTCTGTTCATCACTTTTATGGACAGAATTTCTAGACGCAGCCGTGGTGTGGAGTGTGTCGAGTTTGGTGGCAGGAGAATCTCGTCTCTGCTTTTTGCGGATGATGTGGTCCTCCTAGCTTCATCCAGCTCTGACCTTCAGCTCTTGCTGGGTAGGTTCGCGGCCGAGTGTGAAGCGGCTGGGATGAGGATCAGCACCTCCAAATCTGAGACCATGGTTCTCGACCGGGAAAGGGTGGCTTGCCAACTCCGGGTCGGGGGAGAGGTCCTACCTCAAGTGGAGGAGTTTAAGTATCTCGGGGTCTTGTTCACGAGTGAGGGTAGGAGGGATCGGGAGATCGACAGGCGGATTGGTTTGGCGTCTACAGTGATGCGGACGCTGAGCCGATCTGTCGTGGTGAAGAGGGAGCTGAGCCAGAAAGCCAGGCTCTCGATTTACCGGTCGATCTAAGTCCCAATCCTCACCTATGGTCATGAGCTTTGGGTAATGACCGAAAGAACGAGATCGCGGATACAAGCGACCGAAATGAGTTTCCTCCGTAGGGTGACCGGGCTCAGCCTTAGAGATAGGGTGAGGAGCTTGGACATTCGGGAGGGACTCGGAGTAGAACCGCTGCTCCTCCGGCTCAAAAGGAGTCAGTTGAGGTGGTTTGGGCATCTGGTCAGGATGCCTCCTGGACGCCTCCCTGGGGAGGTGTTTCGGGCATGTCCTGCCGGCAGGAGGTCCCTGGGTCGACTCAGGACACGTTGGAGAGGTTACATCTCCAATCTGGTCCGGGAACGCCTTGGGGTCCTGCCGGAGGAGCTGGTGGAGGTGGCTGAGGAGAGGACGGTCTGGAGCTCCCTAGTTGGGATGCTGCCCCCGCGACCCGGACCCGGATAAGCGGAGGAAGATGACACCAATAATTTATATTATATTATACTATATTTAAAAAATATAAAATGTAACTGACTAATTTTGAAAATGTCGTAACAGCTCAATAACTCAAACCGTTGCTATGGAAACTCTTCCAGGTTTTTGGTCCGTTTCCAAGCGTCTCATAATTTTCTCATGAGCTCTATTCCCAACCAAAGACTTCACTCCACTAAACCTTTTAAACTTACATAAATGTTAAATGGCCTGTATTTGATATAGCGCCTTCTAGATTCCTGGAACCCCCCAAGGTGCTTTACAACACAATCAGTCATTCGCCCACTCACACCCTGGTGGGGATGAGCTACGTTGTAGCCACAGCTGCCCCGAGGCGCACTGACAGAGGCACCACTGGTCCCTCCGACTTTCACCAGCAGGCAAGTGGGGTTAAGTGTCTTGCCCAAGGACGCGACAACAGCAACAAACTGAGCGGGGCTCGAACCTGCATCCTTCCGATTTTGTGCCGAGCATTAAACTCCTGTGCCTCCATCGCCCCACATGATAAAGACACAAGTTGTGCAAAGTAAAAAAGATAATATGAAGGAAAGCAAAGAAATGAAACAACTTCCTGTTGACGTCTCTTATCTCACCCTGTTTTCGTACAGCACCCCTCTGGGACTGTCCACAGGGACGGCCTCGGTTCCACAGAAAATGACAGGTAACGTCAGCAGGAAGTGGCTCCCGTTAGCCAGAGCCTGGCATCGGTGATCCTGCAGAGTCACGGCGGCAACAGATGAGCCCTGAAAGAAAGAGCTGACATCAGTGAGTCTATTAAACACCATAGCTGTAGGGTTCATGTCAAACCTGAACGACTGGCTCCGGGTTGAGACTTTATCTGTGATGAGGCTTGATAACAGATCACCAGTTTGTCTCCAGACGTTTAATTTTCTGAATGTTGATGACAGACTGTAAATAAACTAAACACTGATATAATCTAGTACACTTTATAGAGTTGTCAGTGTAAGTCGTTGTTTTTTCCCCAAAACTCAGCATTTTAGACTCTTCTTCAGCGGTTTACACAGACTATATTTCTCTTTCTCACCTCCTAGGACCATGTGTCCACTTTAAAAATGTATTCTTTACTATATTTATGCACTTGATATTGACTTTAATTTTAAAATGTATTTGTTTTTTGGGGTTTTTTTTAGGATACATGACAACATTTTTATTTAATTTTACTTTTATTGTATTTTAATTTTTGTAATTTACATCTTCTAACCCGTAATAGCTAGATATGTTTTTCTTTTTGATCACACCAAACACAAGTTTGGGTCCCAGGAGGTTAAACAAGTAACGGTTCTGTGGTTGATACAAAACATGTTTATGAAGTTCTAGACATTTTCAGTACCTTCCATATTGAGTCACTTCAGGGCTCTGTCACTTTAAGGAAAACAAGCTGCTGCCGGCCACGCCCACAGCCCTCTGATTGGCCACTATGAAGTGGGAAGCTTGGATTAGATCTTCATATCAAGAGCAGATGCTTACCTAACTGTCAACCAGTGGTGGTTCTATGCCCATTTTCCTTATTGTGATGACATAATAAGGGACTTTTTCGAACAGCTCATAAAGACCATATGAGTCCTAACCCAAACCAAACACTCACAGAAAATGGATGGATGGTTGTAACTTACATTTGGAGTAGAGACCCGCTGTGCCTGGCAACCCGAGCAGTCCTATATGTAACCGGGTCACCTTAGTTCCCGGAAGTTAGTCTGGTTATACCTGTCATGCCGCTGACACAGGGATCCAGGTGTGTAATCAGAGGGCTGCTATAATTAGGGCAGCTGGGGTCTAGCCGCAAACGCTGAATGCTTCGCTTTGGGTGCGGACGTGCGTGCGGCTAAGTGGTGAGTGACCTGGCTTTGCTTCAGTTTAGTTAGCGGATATATTTTTAATTGGTTCCTCTTTACGAAGGGTGAGCAGGACTGAGGGGTGAACAGCCGGAATTTTCATTGGCAAGCGGTCGGCCGATGAGGTACTGGTTTATAACATTCACAGTATTTTTATGGTTCGTTAGAATAGAATAGGACTAACAATGCGTGTTTTGTTCACAGACCTTAGCCTGCTACTGTTTTTCCAGTTCCTTTTATTAAAACTTTTCTAGTTCTTTTATTAAACCGTTTACCGGTTTTATCTTGTTATTAATCGTTTTCTCCAGAGGGGGAAGGAAGTAAACTTGTTTGAGTCGGGTGGTTAGCGTTAAGCACAGTGCTGTCTCTGGGAGGCTAGTTTCTTTTTAGCGTATCCGCTGTAGGGGTTTGTCGGGGGTTTTACTCACTTCTGGGTGACGTGTGTATGAGCTTTAGTTAAAGGGAGCACTGAGTGTTTTTCTTTAAATTCTTGTCTCTTGTCTCGGGTCCCTGCAGCGGCTTTGTGCTTTTAAATAATAGTTAGATGGCGTTGCGTGTGTAGTCCCAGGGCCAGCATTGTCGTCGCTCCTCCCTCCCGTGTTTTAGAGTTTTTTAGTAAATCTCCTGTGTTGTATCCTATGAATAAAAATTGTTAAACTTGTGAACAAGCCTCTGCTGTTTTCATCAAGGGTTATCACCTACGGTTTTAGGATCTTAAGCATCCAACCCTCCAGGTCACATATATATGTCATAAAATCTGGCTGCCACCAAGGAGCTGTTATGGTCTACATTTTTTGAAGCCAAGAAGGAGTGGCTAAAATTGCAGTTCCACCCTCATCCACTAGGAGCTGGCAGGAGAAGTGAGCAAATCCTCATTGACGTGATCGAAATATGACGTGCTGGTGTGGCTGCTGGGTGTCTGACAGAGGATTGTGCTCTGCTGGTCCACCGCCGTGAAAGATCCACGAGTCCGCTGTTCTCGTCTCCGGTCGGGAGCGCGACCGTGAGCTGAGACCCTGAGCCACGTGCATTGGCAACGGCGGACTCGCGGCTCTTTCACCGCGGTGGACCAGCGAAGCCTGATGTCCTCGGTCAGCTGACCTAGTTATGATTCGTTACTAAGGAGGCCGGAGGTGCCTTCATGTTTGAGTTGTTGTTCCACATTTTCTTGCTAAAAACGCCTGGAAAAACTCTGTTGGCTTCGCATTAGCATGTAGCTAAAGTCCCACTGACCTCCGACCGTGGAGACTGAGCTGATCTGGTAGGCCAGGGCTCCCAGTCGCAGCGGTCTGACTCTGCTCGTAATTTAACAGTTCCAGTCCATATTAGATGTCAGCAGGCGAACAGCATGTCTGTCGGCAGTGCGGGTGGGCTACCCCGCGGTCCTGCTCAATTCTTAGCTTCTTGGGTTAGCTAAGTTAGCTAGAAGCTGCTTTGGTTTCATTTGTTCCAACCCTGTTGCAAACGTAGCAACCCCGCCCTCAGCTCCACCTCTTTTCCCATTTTTGGATTGTCTGGGTGTGGCTCGGTCAAAAAAATCAGTGGTGAGAACCACCCATCCCACCCCCCGGCGGAGCGATGCCATGGCCACAACTCATAGCCAGGGTCCGGTTATGGGGTGGATTCTATGGTTGGTCATTGGACAGCACTGAGAACAATGAGAGCAAGCAACAAGGTGATGCATCAATCGCTACAGAAATCAGTCACCAGGGCAGTCCACCAGCCACCGTCGAAGAAGAAGATGAAGAAGAACTTATGGGAGCATTTAGACCTGTAAGGTTTGTCGATCCACGGTCACACTGAGGAGTCCTCCATCACAGCTCACAGTCAGACTCTTGGATCCTGATGGGAGAAGACACAGACACAGTCAGTGTGAGCGAAGATCTGCAGCCTCAACTCAGAGAACAAGTAGAAACCATAGAAAGGCCTTTTATTGGTGCTGCAGACCT
>SSNQ01034322.1:66820-85453 GCA_006942095.1 Nothobranchius kuhntae | reverse complement strand
ACCATAGCTGTAGGGTTCATGTCAAACCTGAACGTCTGCCTCCGGGTTGAGACTTTATCTGTGATGAGGCTTGATAACAGATCACCAGTTTGTCTCCAGACGTTTAATTTTCTGAATGTTGATGACAGACTGTAAATAAACTGAACACTGATATAATCTAGTACACTTTATAGAGTTGTCAGTGTAAGTCGTTGTTTTTTCCCCAAAACTCAGCATTTTAGACTCTTCTTCAGCGGTTTACACAGACTATATTTCTCTTTCTCACCTCCTAGGACCATGTGTCCACTTTATGTATTCTTTACTATATTTATGCACTTGATATTGACTTTAATTTTAAAATGTATTTGTTTTTTGGGGTTTTTTTAGGATACATGACAACATTTTTATTTAATTTTACTTTTATTGTATTTTAATTTTTGTAATTTACAGTCTACTAACCCGTAATAGCTAGATATGTTTTTCTTTTTGATCACACCAAACACAAGTTTGGGTCCCAGGAGGTTGAACAAGTAATGGTTCTGTGGTTGATACAAAACATGTTTATGAAGTTCTAGACATTTTCAGTACCTTCCATATTGAGTCACTTCAGGGCTCTGTCACTTTAAGGAAAACAAGCTGCTGCCGGCCACGCCCACAGCCCTCTGATTGGCCACTATGAAGTGGGAAGCTTGGATTGGATCTTCATATCAAGAGCAGATGCTTACCTAACTGTCAACCAGTGGTGGTTCTATGCCCATTTTCCTTATTGTGATGACATAATAAGGGACTTTTTCGAACAGCTCATAAAGACCATATGAGTCCTAACCCAAACCAAACACTCACAGAAAATGGATGGATGGTTGTAACTTACATTTGGAGTAGAGACCCGCTGTGCCTGGCAACCCGAGCAGTCCTATATATGTCATAAAATCTGGCTGCCACCAAGGAGCTGTTATGGTCTACATTTTTTGAAGCCAAGAAGGAGTGGCTAAAATTGCAGTTCCACCCTCATCCACTAGGAGCTGGCAGGAGAAGTGAGCAAATCCTCATTGACGTGATCGAAATATGACGTGCTGGTGTGGCTGCTGGGTGTCTGACAGAGGATTGTGCTCTGCTGGTCCACCGCCGTGAAAGATCCACGAGTCCGCTGTTCTCGTCTCCGGTCGGGAGCGCGACCGTGAGCTGAGACCCTGAGCCGTGTGCATTGGCAACGGCGGACTCGCGGCTCTTTCACCGCGGTGGACCAGCGAAGCCCGATGTCCTCGGTCAGCTGACCTAGTTATGATTCGTTACTAAGGAGGCCGGAGGTGCCTTCATGTTTGAGTTGTTGTTCCACATTTTCTCGCTAAAAACGCCTGGAAAAACTCTGTTGGCTTCGCGTTAGCATGTAGCTAAAGTCCCACTGACCTCCGACTGTGGAGACTGAGCTGATCTGGTAGGCCAGGGCTCCCGGTCGCAGCGGTCTGACTCTGCTCGTAATTTAACAGTTCCAGTCCATATTAGATGTCAGCAGGCGAACAGCATGTCTGTCGGCAGTGCGGGTGGGCTACCCCGCGGTCCTGCTCAATTCTTAGCTTCTTGGGTTAGCTATGTTAGCTAGTAGCTGCTTTGGTTTCATTTGTTCCAACCCTGTTCCAAACGTAACAGCCCCGCCCTCAGCTCCACCTCTTTTCCCATTTTTGGATTGTCTGGGTGTGGCTCGGTCAAAAAATCAGTGGTGAGAACCACCCATCCCACCCCCCGGCGGAGCGATGTCATGGCCACAACTCATAGCCAGGGTTCGGTTATGGGGTGGATTCTATGGTTGGTCATTGGACAGCACTGAGAACAATGAGAGCAAGCAACAACGTGATGCATCAATCGCTACAGAAATCAGTCACCAGGGCAGGCCACCAGCCACCGTCGAAGAAGAAGATGAAGAAGAACTTATGGGAGCATTTAGACCTGTAAGGTTTGTCGATCCACGGTCACACTGAGGAGTCCTCCATCACAGCTCACAGTCAGACTCTTGGATCCTGATGGGAGAAGACACAGACACAGTCAGTGTGAGCGAAGATCTGCAGCCTCAACTCAGAGAACAAGTAGAAACCATAGAAAGGCCTTTTATTGGTGCTGCAGACCTGTGAAGATGTCGAATCCATTAGTTGTAGAACCCAAACGGCCCACCAGCGTGAGACTCAGAAACAGAGTCGAACACGTGGAGTCAGTATCACAGAGGCGGTTACCACGGCAACAGAGCGTTTGGGCATGACTCTCTCCATCAGAAATATGAAAGATTGGTTTGGAAAATTTGAAAACATTCCCAACTCCTAGATCACTGCAGGATATTTTCCACTTACGTGCTGGGATAGCCGGTGTCAGATTTAACAAACATGAGAGAAAAGCACCAAATGATGTTTGAAAGTGTTTGTGTGAAAGAACGCTGAGACCAGAGCAGAAATAATTCCATAACACCCGAACCCGAGCCTCTGAGATGAGTTTACGGTCCGACTGCTACTCTCCTGATGGACCGCTGTTGAAGCAAGGCGCTACCAGACTTCTGTGTCCACCACTGACCTGCTGTTCCCTCGGGGTCCAGCAGCTTCAGACCCCTGGGACGGGTGGGGGGCCAGGTATGCAGGGCTGTAAGAAACAGAACAGGAGCTGGAAGGAAGTAAAAAATCAGATATTTTGCCATCAGTCAAAAACATTATTGGTCACCTTTAACCGTCTGGTGGCAGGCTGTAAGAACCACGGCGACAGAGAGACGTACCTGTCCTGTCGTCTGCCAGCTGGATCGCAAACCGATTGGCCAGGTCAGCCTGGGTGTATGAGGTCACCTGGGTGTAGCCACTCCCCCTGGCCCAGAGAAGAAGATCAGAAAGTGTGGACAGCTCCGAGTCGAGGCTGGTGGACACGGTTAGGCCAGGCTCGGGTGGAGACGGTGGAGACACCCTGCTGGAGGACTGGGAAGACAGAAGGTATAAAGTACACAGAAGGACCACCTGGTACAGTTAAAAAAATGAATTTAAGTTCTTCAGTTTGTGTCTTGGAAATAAGGAATGTGGACCATACATGAACAGAGAGGTGACCCCGGACACCACGGGCTTTAATGACCCACTGGACCGGCGCCGAACTGCCGAGAATCAACACAACCTTGTGATTCTCCGGAGTCTCCACCGAGGGAACAAGGGACACGATCACCTCCGCCTGCAGAGAGCTGAAGGAGATGAAACAAGGACGTGTGGACGCCTGGACAAGAGGGATCATTTAATCTGGACCCCACCAGGCTGGAGATCCTCACCCACAGAACCTGGAACCTGCTGAACGGAGCTGGATCACGTGGATCTCAGGAGCATCAGCCTCCGTAGGACGGACACAGCCCTTCACCTCCTGAGTCTGCAGGTCAGAGATCTGTGTGGTTCTGGAACAGAGGGGCAAAGGCTGCAGCCGGCACTCAGCGGGGAGCGATGGATCTGTGACGTCAACGAGATGTTTCACAACATGAATTTAGTCTCAAAACATCTTTGATTTGCTGTGAGGATGTGAAGTGACCAGGATGAGAGTCGGTTCCAACAAGTCTGATCCTCCCATTGGAGGTTTTCCAGACGTGGGAAGACCCAGAACGAGCTGGTGGGAACTTTGGATCCTCCCGAAGAAGCTGGGGTGTCACCATGGAAACAGGAGCCTGGACTTCCCACCTGGACCTGACCTTGGATAAGCAACAACAACGCATGGCAGGAATGTTCCTGGTGCCTCACCTTCTCCCAGTCCAACATAGACCCGGTTGCTATGCCTCGTGTGCATCAGTGATGACAGGTTGCCATGGTGCTTCAGAGCCCAACGGTGCAGAGCGTGGAGACGAGAAGGTAAGGAGTGGACCGTCTGGACCCGTACAATGAGATCATGTGACTGGACACTGGAGTTTGTGGACACCTACATCATTTAAAGAGGGTTTAATTTAAATATGCTTCTACTGAGAAGGACGTCTGCAGCTGTCTCTCCACTCTGACCTGAACTGATACTGGGAAGCTGGGGGGAAGCTGCTCAGATTCCAGTACCCAGCTGACTGGGAGCTTGGAGCTGAGCACCAGGTGGACGGTCCTAAGAGGGGACAGCGATGAGGACAAGGGTCTCAGCAGCACCGTCATCTGTGGACAGGACAAGAGAGGAAAAGTCATTAAGGTGGACACCTTGCTGATGTGTGTTTGTGGCTCTCAGGTGAGACCCGTCACCTTCACCTGAAGGTGGATGAAGTCAACCCTGTGAACGAGTCCAAAAGGAACAAGACCAGGATCTCAAGCTGTTCTCTCTCTCTCACACACACACACACACACACACACACACAAACACACACACACACACACACACACACACACACACACACACACACACACACACACACACACACACACACACACACACACACACACAGCCAAGCAGCCCAGTCATTCTCCTAATCTGGCAGCAATTTGTTTGCTTTAGCTTAGCATAAACAATGTAAGTGAATGGTAACAGCTAGCATTTCACATGGAAGTCAGGAAAATTATTCAACGATGATTCTATTTTTTGTTGGTGAGCTCAGCAATCACACCAACTGTAAGTTGAACCAGTTAGACACGCAGAGGAAATACAGGTGCCAGTTTGGACTTGGGACCATCGTGACAAAGCAGTGCTGTAAGCTGTCTCTGCAAGGCCCATGGACACGGCACAGGGCCCCGAAACTCACCGTCCACTGTTATTAGGGTCAAATGTTGTAGATTTAATGCTGTAAACTTGGAAATGACTATATCCGCCAGACGTCACACCACTAGGTCAAGTCCTTGTGCCTTGCAGTGGTGGCTTACAGTAGTGCTAGCTGTTACCATTCACTGACATTGTTTATGCTAAGCTAAAGCTAGCAGCTGGTTACAACACTTTTTTCACCCACTTATCTAACTCTGGGGAATATGGCAACAGACTAAAATTCACTTTGGGGTAAAATTTCCCTTTAAATAAATTATTCAAAACAATTGAAGGCTTTTTCTGTGAAACTGGTGACAGAAAAACAAATTTTGGATGGAAACCAACAAATAAATAGTCTGTGGAGTCCAGCTATTCCTGTGTTGCTTTTAAAATGACGGGTTACCTTGTTCCCAGATCTCTCTGTAACCCTCTCTGAAGCGATGGCGTGTGTTTCCTTGTTCCCTTGCTCTCTTGCAGCACAGCCCCGTCCCACCTGGAACCTCTCCAGCAGCACCTGAACGGGATGCTGCGCCGCCATCGGATCGGCTGAGGAACACTGACCCTCCACGCTGTGAGCTGAGGAGGATGAGGAGCTGGAGTCATGAAATATGAACAACTGGACCCATAATTCCATTTTCAATTCAAGTTTATTTATATAGCGCCAAATCACGACAAGAGTCGTCTCAAGGACCTTCACATAATAAACATTCCAATTCAGGTCAGTTCATTAAGCCAATCAGAAATAATGTTTCCTATATAAGGAACCCAGCAAATTGCATCACTTAATCAATTTCCCTCTGGGATTAATAAAGTGTTTTTGAATTTGAATTGAATTGAATTTACAGCAATCCTCATACTAAGCAAGCATGCAGCGACAGTGGAGAGAAAACTCCCTTTTAACAGGAAGAAACCTCCAGAGGATCCTGGCTCAGTATAAGAAATTCAGAAAAGGAAATTGCTTAGTCAATCACCTGACCTGAACGGCATTAAATTAGTCTCCCAGAACAAAGTAAGGATTCATAATCGACATAACTAAAGTAATTGTTTTATAATTAATTATGTAAAATGATAAACTGCTTCCACAGTTTTCCGAAATACTTTAAAACGTTTTTGTATCAAGGTTGGATAAATGCATTGAAAAACAATAATACTTTAAACCATGAATGGCACGGATTTAGGACCAAACATCCAAGTTCAATGGCAATAATGGAATTAACTGATAAAATATCAACAGCAATAGACAAAAACACGCCTTTATTTGTATTTTATTGACTTAAAGAAAGCATTTGATGTTATTGATTATGCAAGGTTACTTCAAAAAACTACAACAGTATGGAATAAGAGGAGTGGCTCTTAGATAACAGTTTGTGCAGTTAGATAACACAAAATCTGAACTGAGTGATATTTGTTGTGGAGTGCCACAAGGGTCGGTCCTTGGTCCTAAGAAGTTCATATTGTTTTTCAATGATCTTCTAAATGTGTCTAAACTTCTTGGTTCTGTTTTGTTTGCAGATGATACAACATTGTTTTATTCTGGGTCAGATATACAAGAAGTAATTCAAGTGATAACAAAGAGTTGATCAAAGTCAAAAACTGGTTTGGTATAAATAGATTAACATTAAATCTTAATAAACTAATTTTATATTGTTCAACAACAGAAGAAATAATGAAGTATCTTTAAAACTGATGGTATGGAAATTCAGAGTGAAGGAAACCACATTTTTAGGAGTTACACTCATCGGCATAAATATTGGACAATGGGTTTCCATAGACTCCAATAACATGTTTTTGAGGAGAAGTGGGAGGTGGCCACCACCCCCATTTTGACCGTGTCACAGGTTCCATCAAGCCTAGACAGTTCCACAAAAGGGAAGAGAGGTGGAGCTGAGGGTGGGGCTGTACGGCTGTAATGCATCTATGTCCAAAACAAGACCTCCTCTGGGACAATCAGATTACAATCTTGTTTTTCTCTGCTCAGAATACAAACCACTTGTTCAGAGGCAACCTGTGACAAGAAGAACTGTGAGAAAGTGGTCACAGGATGCTGAAGAAGCCCTGCAGGGTTGTTTTGAGACCACAGATTGGATGACTCTCTGCCAAGGATATGAAGAGGACATCAATGCCATAACTGGATGTGTCACTGACTATATAAACTTATGTGTGGACAACAGCATACCCACCAGAACAGCTAATAACAAACCCTGGATCACCAGTGAACTGAAGAATCTGCTAAATGAGAAAAAAAGAGCCTTCAAGGAGGGAGACGGGATTATTGAGGAGTATACAGAAGCAACTGAAGATCAAGATCAGAGACAGCAAGGAGGCATACAGGAAGAAGCTGGAGAACAAACTACAGAGAAACAATATCAGAGATGTCTGGTCAGGGATGAAGAAGATCACAGGCTTCAAGCAGAGGAAGGATTGCACAGATGGCAGCCTGGACACAGCCAATGAACTTAACAAGTTCTTCAATAGGTTCAGTTCAGGAACAAACCCAGCATCCTGCTTGCCCTTCCCCAGCCAATCAGACATCACATCCTCCTCTGATCCAACATTTTCCTGTCACATGCCAGCTCTTTTGTCCTGTAACGCAGTCATGGACTCTTCTGGTTCTATAAATCTGTCTTCAACCAAGTCAGGAGATGCTGCTGCCCCAGTTACCTCCCCCTCCCACCTATCTGTCTCTAGATGTCAGGTGAAGAGGCAGCTGGAGAGACTGAACAGGAACAAGGCTGCAGGTCCAGATGGTGTCAGCCCCAGAGTACTGAAGGCCTGTGCACAGCAGCTCTGTGGGATTCTGCAGCACCTCTTCAACCTCAGCCTGGCCCAGGAGAAGGTTCCAGTCCTGTGGAAGACATCCTGCCTTGCTCCAGTTCCAAAGAAAACTCGCCCATCAGTCAATGATGACTACAGACCGGTTGCCCTGACATCCCACATCATGAAGGTCCCGGAGAGACTCCTGTTGGTCCACCTGAATAAGCAAACTAGAACATATCAGGACCCGCTGCAGTTTGCTTATCGCCATGGAGTTGGAGTTGAAGATGCCATCATCCAGCTGCTTCAACCAACCCACTGTCATCTGGACAAAGCAGGCAGCACTGTGAGGGTCATGTTCTTTGATTTCTCCAGTGCATTTAACACAAACCAGCCTGATGCACTTTGTCAGAAACTCCAGAAGACACAGGTGGGGGCCTCAACTATCGCCTGGATTAAAGACTACCTGACAAACAGACCACAGTTTGTGAGGCTGAAGAACTGCACATCAAACCAGGCCATCAGTAGCACTGGAGCACCACAGGGGACTGTACTCTCACCATTCCTTTTCACCCTGTACACCTCAGACTTCCAGTACAAATCAGACACCTGTCATCTACAGAAATACTCAGATGACTCTGCAGTTGTCGGGTGTGTCATAGATGGACAGGAAG
The DNA here is from genome assembly GCA_006942095.1 of Nothobranchius kuhntae. Classification (NCBI taxonomy): domain Eukaryota; kingdom Metazoa; phylum Chordata; class Actinopteri; order Cyprinodontiformes; family Nothobranchiidae; genus Nothobranchius; species Nothobranchius kuhntae. Next base: position 77,342 of record SSNQ01034322.1, on the reverse strand, counting down.
CTGAGTACAGAGAGCTGGTGGAGCACTTTGTGGCATGGTGTGGAAACAATCATCTGACCTTGAACGTGAACAAAACAAAGGAGATGATTTTAGACTTCAGAAGAAACAGGGTGGAGTCAAACACTGTTTCCATCATGGGAGAAGAAGTGGAGGTGGTTGAGGAACACAAATACCTTGGAGTTCACCTGGACAACAGACTGGACTGGAGACAGAACGGAGAAGCCGTTTACAAGAAGGGACACAGCAGACTGCACTTGTTGAGGATGCTTAGGTCCTTCAATGTCTGTAGCAAGATGCTGCAGATCTTCTACAAGTCTGTTGTTGAGAGTGTAATCTCTTCAGCCATCGTCTGTTGGGGTAGCAGCATCAGAAGCAGGGACCTGAAAAGGCTCAACAGCCTAATAAAAAAGGCTGGTTCTGTTCTGGGGACGACTGTGGAACCGCTGGAGGAGATCATGCAAAGAAGGATTCTACAGAGAATCAAGAACATGATGGACAACCCTGAGCATTCTCTCCACAAGACTGTCCGACAACGGAAGAGTGTCTTCAGTCAGAGGCTTCTTCAGTTTGGCTGCAACACTGACCGCTACTGGAGATCCTTCCTGCCAACAGCCATTGTAATATACAACAACTCTTTGATGACTTGATTATTATTATTATTATTCTGAGCTACTACAGCAATCAGTTTCCCTCTGGGATTAATAAAGTATTTTTGAATTGAATTGAATGGGAATTGATTGAATCAACTGACGACACCCGGTCGAACTAGCCACAAGCTAACCTGAAGCTAACCCAAAGCTAACGCGGAGGTGGCAGCTAAGCTAATGGAGGTAGCAACCTAGCTACAACCGGAGTTAACTGTGCACAACACCAGAGCTTCTGAGTCAGAGATACGCCGGGCTGACCGCTGGGTAAAACCGGGTGGAACACAGAGGTCTCCCGAGAGCTCCACAAGCCGATAGTGGGAACCCAGCTCCACCAACATGTTATATTTCAACCCATTTTCTAAAGTGCAGCATTATGTTAAATGCACTGGGTTTTACCCTATTACATTTAAATTTCATGGTTAAACAGTACATGTTAAAATCTAAGCTCAGCTCGGCAGTGACCTAAAATACATAAATATAATTTTACTTACCGAAAAAAATGAAGTGGAGACTCCTTGGACGCTCTATTAGTGCAATTAATGCCACAGCAAGTCATTTTGTCCAACAATTGCACAAAAAATATCCAAACAAGAATACACACACACAGAGACTCAAAATCCCGGAGCAGTTTCCAGGCCAGACCGAGGCTCTACTGAGGCCTTTCCCCGGAGCTAGCTCTGTGGTCACGTGGGTCTGATGCTCATTAATTATACAGAATTTTAGGCTTTTAATACACTTAAACAGAAGAGTGAGAAAAACATTCACCCCCCTCAGAGTTGTCATGAGTGTAAACTAGATCATTTAAACCTAAAACATGTTTTGGTACCAGGCTGTAAACATGTTTATTTCTGCTGTGAAATTGGTATTTTTAACATGGGAGTCAATGGGGATTTGCTCGCTTCTGACACCAGCCCCTAGTGGATGAGGGTGGAACTGCAATTTATTTCATTTCTGGGTTTGCTTCAATTTTTCACCTGCATTGTGGGGACCTGGTTACACTCGATGAGGATCTTAGTTGTAAATCACATTTAGGATATATAAAAGAGGCAACTATTTACATAACAGTTCAGGGTTGTTAACATTATATAACTCACTAATTGGGCCTTATTTGGCCTACTGAGAAGACGTCTGGGTATCAACATATAAAACCTATATTCATCAGTAACACTCGCTGTAGAGATCCGTCTAACCCTTCATTTATCAAATATAATGTACTGAAATTTCATGATTTGGTCCAATTGAAAATACTACATTTTATGTATAAAGCTCATAGGAATATTTTCCCCACCAATATTCAGAAAATGTTCAAAACTAGAGTTGGTATTTAGAAATTGAGAGGAACGTGTTTTTGAGGTTCAGGACTAAAAAGAAGAATTTGGTACTTCTGTGGTTGGGGTTAACCCTAACCGTAACCTGGACAAGGGTCTAAAAGAATCAAAATCCCTTCATGTATTTGAAAAATGTGTCTAAATAATGGTATTACGGACTTATGCAAACATAATTTAGGATGGTGTCTGCAAAGGGATTGGATGAGCTGGATGAGCAGGAATATGGAGATTATTCTATTTAGTAAACGGTGCAGAAAATGTAAGAGTTTTTCTTTTGCTCCTTTTCATTCTTTTGTTTGTAAACACTGTTTGATTTTCATTTTGGGTTTTTCTGAATGAAAAAAAAGAGAAAAATAAGTAATAAGCAAGAAAAAGAAACACTGCTGACTGGAAGCAGAAGGCCGATCTTATGTTTTGCTTCAATGCTCGTCGATTTCCCAGAACACTTTTCAGTTTGATACTCTAAATAAAAATGCTTTCCTGAACTTGCAGCCTTTAGTGGCACTCTGGTGAAGTCCCTCTCACCTGTTAGCGTGTCGCAGAGCAAAAGCAGGCAGAAAACTCTCCATCGACCATCAGACAGGAAGGGCATGATGCAAAAGGGCCGATGAGATGGAGAACTAACCAATGCAAAGAGACCCAGTTTAGCAGTTTCACGAAGACAACCCTCTATACTTCTACTGTTATTTCTCCTAGACTAAACATGATGCACTCCTACGACCAATAAAAACACCAGTCATACAGTTTTAATGCAGTAAACTCCCCTTTGACCTTGTTCAGATCCCCTGTGTGCTAGAAATTCTGTGTGTGTGTGTGTGTGTGATGTGCAGTGTGGATGAACAAGGAACAAAGTGCCAATGACCAGAAGCCATGCATAATCTGGATGTTGAACGGTGCTCCGACATTCGTCTCTGTTATTTTCCTCTAGCTAGCTCAACGACGACATTAGCAGCTCAGGCTAGCATTAGCAGTAGTTTGTGCTAGCGTTGTTCCGCAGTTAGCGTTATAGACACGTGGGTCTTGTTTTTCACATGTTCAACACCTTTGTAGTGTTAATGTTTCATCTCCAGAAATAACACAAGCCTGAACGTCCACCACCATGTTGCAATTAGAGGCCGACCGATGTGGGTTTTTAAGGTCAGTACCAGTTTTAAAAAAGTTTGGTGCCAATGGCTGATGTCTAAAGCTGATTATTAAGGTCGAGATATATATATATATATATATATATATATATATATATATATATATATATATATATATATATATATATATATATATATATATATATATACATATATATATATATATAAATACATATATGGCATGTATTTGATATAGCGCCTTCTAGAGTCCTGGAACCCCCCAAGGCGCTTTACAACACAATCAGTCATTCACCCATTCACACACACATTCACACACTGGTGGGGATGAGCTACAATGTAGCCACAGCTGCCCTGGGGTGCACTGACAGAGGCGAGGCTGCCGAGCACAGGCTTCACCGGTCCCTCCGACCACCACCAGCAGGCAAGGTGGGTTAAGTGTCTTGCCCAAGGACACAACGACAGCAACAGACTGAGCGGGGCTCGAACCTGCAACCTTCCGATTACGGGCGAGCACTTAACTCCTGTGCCACCGTCGCCCTACATATAAACATATACACACACACACACACACACACACACACATATATATATATATATATTCCCCCGTGGCCTGTCTGGGCGAAGATGTGTATCATCACAGATAGACCCAGGAGAGTGGAGGGGTCCAAGACCACACCTGACAAACACAGTCACACCACATACAGCCAGGCACTTACACAAATGAATGCTAGACACCCACTCACGCTCCCCATACACACCCTATTCACTCTGGTCCCTGTACTGCTGCACAGAGGTTGCTGCACAACCATCCCAGGACCAGATTTAGCCCCGTTCTGCTGGGGTGCTGATGAGCAGGCACCTCCATCCACCACCGAGCAAAGCAACCCACCACCCCAGAGCCCAACCAGAAGGCCAGCTCCCACTCCTAGCCTCCAGCTCCGGGTAGCCAAGAGAGGACAGAGGTGTGTATAAAGGCTGATATAAATACGTTTTAGCAGCACATTGATTGTGAAAGACAACTGAACGCTGACTGTGTGCAATCTACATTAAGCCAATAAATCTCTTAAGATTTATTGATAAAACAAACTCAAAACATTAAAAAAAAGTGTGTTTGGGTCCTTAATTCAGTCCAGTAGTGGCAGCGGCTGGCCACACAAGTGCCAGGTTTTTTTTAATCGCCTTTTAAAATTATTTTGGACGATGACCGATAAAGAAAAAATGTAATATATCGGCCCGATACATCGGTTAAGCCTCTATTTGTAACGCTAATGGTTAGCTTCTACTAGCTGAGATGTGATCTGCTCTCTCCCGGCGGTTAAACATGGATGAGTCCGTCAAAGTAAATTTTTCCCGTGACCTAAGAAACACTAGCTTTTTCCGACCCGAGCGTTTCCCCGTCTACGTCCTTTCTGCAGCCAGTGAAGGAAATAGATCTAGAGGACTATTTTCACGTGAAACCTGATAGTTTTTCAAAAAGAACAAGTATCAAGCAGCTTCTCCGTGAACCTCACCCTTAAAATTTCAGCTGAAGTAACCACACAGAGTTCAACTCAAAACCATCTGATCTCTGCTGTACTCAGACTAGCTGTTAGCTTATCAATACTTGAATTCAATTCAGTCTGATTCTGTCAAATTATGTACTCATAATATTCTTAATGTTCTGTAAATAGTATTTTTCAGTGTCATAAAACTTTCAGAGCTCAACAAATGCACAACAAATCTGTACAAACAGAAAAACAACATTCTAAGTTTTTTAAACTGACATAAATTCATGATTTTTAATCATAACTTCAACAGCCTAAAGGGTTTTCTAGTATAACGTGTTAAACTACGACTTGTTTACCTTCAGAGAATCCCAAGTGTGCAAAACTCTTCGACGGTTTGGAGTCAACCTGAGAACGAAAGTCAGACTCACCTGAGGTTCCTCTCAGAGGAAAAAGGCTGAATGATGCTCCAACTGTTGGGGGGCTGGATCCCCTCCTCCACACACTCCCCCCTCATTAACCAAACACACACACACACACACACTGAAGAAGCTTTAAGGACTCCTGATTATAGTCGATGGGAGGGCCGGAGGGATGGTGTGACACAGTGGAGAGAGAACCAGTAAAGAGACGAATAAAAGGTCTCCAAACATAGATGGAAACAGGAAGGAGGACTGGAGGAGAGAAGGGAGGGAGGACACACACACACACACACACACACACACACACACACACACACACACACACACACACACACACAGCACACACACACACACACACAACACACACACACACACACACACACACACACACACACTCTCTCTCTCTCTCTCTCTCTCTCTCTCTCTCTCTCTCTCTCTCTCTCTCTCTCTCTCTCTCTCTCTCTCTCTCTCTCTCTCTCTCTGCTCTAGTGCTATGGTTCAGTTTCAGCCTGTTGTGATTGGTTTAAGACATCGTTTATGGAGAAAATATTTAAGTTCTGCGTTTAAACATATAATAATAACAACAAGCATCTTTATAAGAATAATAATTGTTGTTAACATTATTATTCTGATAAGCTTTTGATCAGAAACAACTAAACTGAAAAGTTTGACTAAACGACACAGGAATTTGAACTTTTTTTTTTGGGTTTATTAAAATCCAATAAATTGATGCTTAGATGATTTTTCTGCATCTGGACCAGAACCAGTCCAGATCAACCCTCCAAGCTCCATTCTGGGACACACTCCCAGAACTCTCTAGTTTATTGCAGACGCTAGGACACATTTCTCAATACTCAGGTCACTGTTGCAAAACTTCACACAGCGAGCACACCAGAAGTCTATCAGGGCCAAACTGAGGATCATTTATCATTGATTTGGCACAAAATGCATTCAGCGACTACATCTCAAATGTCCTGAATTCTTTTCTCACTCGGACACAACAACTGCCAGAAATCTCTGCACCAACAGGACTTTTGCACGTGCTTACATACCGTTTTCACAACTGTTAAACTTCTGTTCAGAACAATAACATAGGCTAAACGGAAGAAGACAGCAAGATTCAACAGAAATACTTTATTGGATCATATTTTAAATCCAATAATGCAGTTTAAGCAGCCACAGCTGATTCTCAGTGTAGAGGAACGTCTACACAGGTGTTCCTCTTTCCACTTCATTCCAGAAGGAGACAACTGCTGAAAAGGTTTGTGATGTAAACATGGATCCAGCCAGATGTGGCTGGAAGAGGAAGAAGAGAGGCTGGGAGGGGCAAGGAATACATATGGATGCCTGGACATATCAGTCTGTTGTATCTGGATGGGGTGTGCACACATTCTTGTATTGTGGAATGAGCAAAAACATAAAAATAAGTAAACAAAATAAAATGCATGGTGGCACAGTTGTCAGCACTGTTGCCTCGCAGCACGAAGGTTGCAGGTTCGAAACTCGGCTGCAGCCTTTCTGCGAGGAGTTGCGTGTTCTCCCCATGCATGCGTGGGTTTCCTCCGGGTACTCCGGTTACAACCACAGATCACAACATGCCCTATAGGTTATAAATTGTACATTGCTTTGGATAAAAGCGTCTGCTAAATAAATAAATATAAACATAAATATCAACGGATTCTGCATCATGTCTGATTCATGCCGATAACATATGCTGCAGTTATGAGCAGAGACGTGTCCTTGTTCTGCACAAGAAAACGCTGTGATGCTGCATGTTGTTGTGATGCTGCATATTGTGATGCTGCATATTGTTGTGATGCTGCATGTTGTGATGCTGCATATTGTGATGCTGCATGTTGTTGTGATGCTGCATGTTGTTGTGATGCTGCATATTGTTGTGATGCTGCATGTTGTTGTGATGCTGCATGTTGTTGTGATGCTGCATGTTGTGATGCTGCATATTGTGATGCTGCATGTTGTTGTGATGCTGCATGTTGTTGTGATGCTGCATGTTGTTGTGATGCTGCATGTTGTGATGCTGCATGTTGTTGTGATGCTGCATGTTGTTGTGATGCTGCATGTTGTTGTGATGCTGCATGTTGTTGTGATGCTGCATGTTGTTGTGATGCTGCATGTTGTGATGCTGCATGTTGTTGTGATGCTGCATGTGTTGTGATGCTGCATGTTGTTGTGATGCTGCATGTTGTGATGCTGCATGTTGTTGTGATGCTGTATGTTGTTGTGATGCTGCATGTTGTGATGCTGCATGTTGTTGTGATGCTGCATGTTGTGATGCTGCATGTTGTGATGCTGCATGTTGTGATGCTGCATGTTGTTGTGATGCTGCATGTTGTGATGCTGCATGTTGTTGTGATGCTGCATGCTGTTGTGATGCTGTATGTTGTTGTGATGCTGCATGTTGTGATGCTGCATGTTGTTGTGATGCTGCATGTTGTTGTGATGCTGCATATTGTGATGCTGCATGTTGTTGTGATGCTGCATATTGTGATGCTGCATATTGTGATGCTGCATGTTGTTGTGATGCTGCATGTTGTTGTGATGCTGCATGTTGTTGTGATGCTGCATGTTGTTGTGATGCTGCATGTTGTGATGCTGCATGTTGTTGTGATGCTGTATGCTGTTGTGATGCTGCATGTTGTGATGCTGCATGTAGTTGTGATGCTGCATGTTGTGATGCTGCATGTTGTGGTGCTGCTGGTTGTTGTGATGCTGCATGTTGTTGTGATGCTGCATATTGTGATGCTGCGTGTTTTTGTGATGCTGTATGTTGTTGTGATGCTGCATGTTGTTGTGATGCTGCATATTGTGATGCTGCATGTTGTTGTGATGCTGCATATTGTGATGCTGCAAGTTGTTGTGATGCTGTATGCTGTTGTGATGCTGCATGTTATGATGCTGCATGTTGTTGTGATGCTGTATGCTGTTGTGATGCTGCATGTTGTGATGCTGCATGTAGTTGTGATGCTGTATGCTGTTGTGATGCTGCATGTTGTGATGCTGCATGTAGTTGTGATGCTGCATGTTGTGATGCTGCATGTTGTGATGCTGCACGTTGTGATGCTGCATGTTGTTGTGATGCTGCATGTTGTGATGCTGCATGTTGTGATGCTGCATGTTGTGATGCTGCATGTAGTTGTGATGCTGCATGTTGTGATGCTGCATGTTGTGATGCTGCATGTTGTGATGCTGCATATTGTGATGCTGCATGTTGTTGTGATGCTGCATGTTGTGATGCTGCATGCTGTTGTGATGCTGCATGTTGTTGTGATGCTGCATGTTGTGATGCTGCATGTTGTGATGCTGCATGTTGTTGTGATGCTGCATGTTGTTGTGATGCTGCATGTTGTTGTGATGCTGCATGTTGTTGTGATGCTGCATGTTGTTGTGATGCTGCATGTTGTGATGCTGCATGTTGTTGTGATGCTGCATGTTGTGATACTGTATGCTGTTGTGATGCTGCATGTTGTTGTGATGCTGCATGCTGTTGTGATGCTGTATGTTGTTGTGATGCTGCATGCTGTTGTGATGCTGCATGTTGTGATGCTGCATGTTGTTGTGATGCTGCATGTTGTGATGCTGCATGTTGTGATGCTGCATGTTGTGATGCTGCATGTTGTGATGCTGCATGTTGTGATGCTGCATGTGTTGTGATGCTGCATGTTGTTGTGATGCTGCATGTTGTTGTGATGCTGCATGTTGTGATGCTGCATGTTGTTGTGATGCTGCATGTTGTTGTGATGCTGCATGTTGTTGTGATGCTGCATGTTGTTGTGATGCTGTATGTTATGATGCTGCATATTGTGATGCTGCATGTTGTTGTGATGCTGCATGTTGTTGTGATGCTGTATGTTGTTGTGATGCTGCATGTTGTGATGCTGCATGTTGTTGTGATGCTGCATGTTGTTGTGATGCTGTATGTTGTTGCAATGCTGCATGTTGTGATGCTGTATTTTGTTGTGATGCTGCATGTTGTGATGCACCCATCATGCTCAGTGACTACTGTATAAGCCTGTGGGGGCAGTGCTATGATCGGGGTTGTCAGGTCTGGGTTCAGCAACAGGATGTGCTCCAAGAATGAGGTCAGCTGATTACCAGAATAGCCTGAATAGGGAGCCTAAGTGTCCTCCCTTTCTGGTCAGCTCACGGGTCCTTGAAAGAACGAAAAAATGAATGCTCGTCAAGGATGCTAAAAGAGCTATTTTCTTATCCGCTTTGCCTTACGCCCTGGATCACACACGTCTTACTGCAATTTAAATGGTGTTTCAACCACGCCAGTCACGTGATTTCAGATTTATCAGCTTGTTCTTCTGGAGACCCGTGGTCTAGAAATAGATGGGCGTGACTTAGGCTCCCTATGACCAGGTTATTCCATCTTCCCTGATGACACGGCCATATTCCAAGATGAATATACCAAGGGTCATCAGGCTCAGATAGAGAGTGGTTCAGGGAGCAGGAGACATCTTGTTCACTCATGGATGGGCCACCACAGAGTCCAGATCCTAGCCCCGTTGAGAATCTTTGGAATGTGCTGGAGAAGGCTTTGTGTAGCGGTCAGACTCTACCATCATCTTGGTGAGACATTAATGCAACACTGGATGGAGGTACATCTGGGGATGTTGCAGGAGCTTACCGAAACGCCACAGCGAATGTGTGCCGTGATTAAGGATAAAGGCGGTCCAACCAAACATCAGAGTGTGATCTCTTTTTGGGCCGGGCGGTGTGTCTATGAGGCTTCCACCACCTCAGCTGCCTGCTTTCAATGAGGAGGAGCAACAGCTCTGCTCTGAGCTGCTCTCCTCACCTCCGAGGTTGAGATGGGTCCGACTAGAGAAAAATCCTTCCAGCGGCTTGTTGTTTTGGTTCTGATCCACATCCGGTGAAGTTTGGGCTGCGGATGGACCAGTACACAAAGAGTTGTGGTTTTAAGCTCAGATCCCTCTTCACCTCACTCCCATTCAGGAGACAGCATTCCGACCTTTTCCGTGAAACCCGATGGGTATGAAGCAGCATTAGCATGGAGTGTTCTGATATGCTTTGATAAAAGGACTTGAAAAGATGCCAACATTTAGGCTCCTGAAGAGATGTCTGCATGTTTAATCAGCAATGGCACCCCCAAGGGGTGGCCAGGGGTGCCCATGGCCACCCCTAGAAAAACCTGGCCCCCCAGCAAAAGCCGGTGTTAATAAATCATATTAATGTTCAGTCAAACCATAAATTGATCTTATTTATTCAAAACATTATTGTAAAACACAATAAAAATACTTTTAAGGAGTAAATAAATAATCAGAATAAAAAATACATGTTTCTGCTGCTCACGCTTTTAAAAAAGTTTTTTATCTCCATAGTTATTTTTGTGAGCACAGAAACGGGTGAAATAAAGTAAAATAATACGTTTTAAAATAAAATATGAAATAACATTTTAAATAACTGAAATGTACTTTTCTGAAATGTTTGTGTTAGTAAAATTTAAGTTAAATGTTTTGGAAACGTAGTTTTTTAAATAAAAACAAATAAAGG
>SSNQ01034322.1:56820-61820 GCA_006942095.1 Nothobranchius kuhntae | reverse complement strand
AACTGAAATACATTTAAATGGATCTTGTTAGCTGGTCTCTCGATGCGATTGATAACATTTTTTCAAAGATGAGAACGGGAGAAAGGGCTCCCGGATGCCCCTCCGGGACAGACCCAGTTGGACACATCATGGACTCCTGGAAACAGTGGAACTTGATTTGTTTATCTCAGTTGTCTGTGGAGGATTCTGAAGACGTGTGGATAGTCGTGGTGTTGGTGTCAGGTTTCCTGCTCATTGGCCTTGGAGGCTACCTGGCTTACCGGAAAATTAACGAGCTGTCGAGGAATACTGGCCGGATCCCGGAGCTCAGAGATGGTTCGCACCATGCTGTGAATTCACAGACTCACATAATTATCGAGATGAATCGTAAGCTTGGGACTTTGGCTGAGATTCATTCATTGGCACAAAAGATGGATGCCATCAAGGAGAGAGTGGACGAATCAGCACGGATTGGGATAGTTCCCATTATTGGGATTCTGAGAGGTTGAGGACCAAGGAACTGTAAGACAGAGAGGAAATTATCTCTGTCTGGCCCCAAAACAATTTCTAATCGGAATCTGGCGTTCTTGAGCCTGCAAGACTCCAACGCCCCCCCCCCCCCGAAGATATGTGCAATGTACCGTCGCTATGGCAACTCAACTCTGCCTCCTTTCCCAGCCTGGGCGGGACTGTGGGAAGGCCGCTGAAGCGTCCACGGTCACTGCAACCCTCCAACCCACAATGCTCCTCCCCCTATCCACACTGAGGTGACATGCGCTGCTTATCGTGGCTGCAGGAACTGAAGTGGGGATAGTCCCAACCCACCACCCCACCTAGTGGACACTTACGTTGTGTGATGTCTGAAGTCTGTTGCATATCTGTCTGAGGTGTTTTTTTTTTTTTTTTGCAGAGCAAAGCTGTCCTCCTGGTGGAGGGTAACTCTGCAGTGCCTTTTTTCCCCCTCCACCTGAACCAATCCTCATGTAACCCTCTGATCTCTATTAAGGTAGCGCGACTCAGGGTTGCGAATGACCACAGTCACCAATTCTTGTCATGTGTCTTGCCCATGTATGTCTGATCTGTTGTCCATCAGTTGGAGTTGAGATGGCGCTCACGCGGGTGCACGCAGAGAGCTGCTCGTCCTCCTTATGCAATGGAACCTTGCGTTTTATTGGCTTTTATTGGTGTTTTATTGGCTTTTATGTATTTTTGTTGTCTCTGATGCTTTTTTTGAATGGTGTGGATTCTCTGGTGACTTATGATCGAGCTGCGCTGCTGAGGCTTCGTCCTCCTGTTGATGTAGCGGATGCTGCGTGCTGGGAACCTCACGGATGGCGTTGCTGTTTGGACTGCCCGTATGCTCTCTCCCCCCAAGCCGTGATGTGTCAGCCCTCTGTCCACCCCAGCTCGAGAAGGAAGCATCGGAGAAGACGGGGAAAGAGAGGTAGCCGGCGCGTGAGACGTCGGGCTGGACTTCCTGGATCCCTGAAGAAGCGGCTGGTCCGATTCGGCCCAGCTTCTGACCCGGTGGTTCCGAGATGTCTGATGGATTACTCTGCACCCTGCCAAGTGAACTTGGCCGGCTCTGAGGGTGAGCTGGCACCGCGCCACGGCCAATCGGCTCGGGGATCTCGCCAGACTGGGGTTTGCTGGGAGAATCTACGCTCGGTTACTGGCTCAGAGTTAAAGGAGACGGTGCCTGTGCACGATCCCGGTGCTGCAGCTCCGCCGCAGACCCGGTTTGGTCTGGTCAATGCCAGGTCTGTGCTGAACAAAACTTTTATTCTTCGGGATTTTTTTATTCATCTGTGCTGCTTCTGTTGTTAGATCTGATGGCAGCTTTTGACACAGTCGACCACGCGATTCTACTTGATCACTTGGAACGATGGGTTGGGATCAAAGGGTCAGCTCTGGATTGGTTTAGATCGTATCTCCACAACAGGTCATTCTGCGTTAAACTGGGTGATGTTTTTTCTTCTTGGGAGGGGCTCCGCTGGGGGGTCCCGCAGGGATCGATCCTTGGTCCTCTTTTGTTTGCCATTTATCTGCTTCCTCTGGGGTCAGTCTATCGTAAACATGGCCTAGCGTTCCACCTGTATGCTGACGATTGCCAGATTTACTCTATGTAGTCCTTTGTGTCCTGTATTAATGAGGTGAAGTCTTGGCTAATGGCCAACTATCTGCATCTGAATGAGGGAAAGACAGAGCTCATTGTTTTTCACCCCAACAGCAGGAATGTGGATCGTTATGCTGATCTTGGCCCTCTTTCTCCCTACTCAAAACCAGTTGTTACCAGTTTGGGGGTGAAAATTGACGCTGGACTTAAATTTGATGCTCACATCAACTCAGTGATCCGGTCCAGTTTCTTTCACCTGAGACGCCTTACTAAAATCAAGCCCATGCTGTCGAGAGCCCACCTGGAGCGGGTACTGCATGCATTTGTAATTTCTAGGCTTGACTACTGCAACTCTCTTTATTCAGGGTTGTGTCAGTCATCACTGCAACGCCTACAGGTTGTGCAGAACAGCGCAGCCAGGTTCCTGACTGGGACCAGGAAACGGGACCACATCAGTCCGGTTCTGGCTTCCCTGCACTGGCTTCCGGTTTGCTATCGTTCACACTTCAAACTCCTCGTCTTTGTTTAGCATTTCTTCCAGGGTGGTGCTCCCCCCTATCTAGCTACACTCCTGAACAGACATTCCCCATCACGCGCTCTGCGCTCCTCCGACCAAGGCCTGCTCGCTGTCCCTCGTTCTAGGTGTCGTACCCGTGGGGACCGGGCTTTCTCAGTCCTAGCACCGTCTATCTGGAACCAGTTACCACCCTCAGTTAGGCTGTCCCCATCTCTGCCAGTCTTTAAGATTCACCAAAAAACCCACCTCCTCCGCTTGGCGTTCCCTGAACGTGTTTGAATTTGGCACTCTTTTATGTTGATTTTATTTCCCTGTTTTCATTGGTTCACTCTATCCCTTGTTTTACCCATTTATCTTCAAGAATGTTTTACCTTTTTTTGTAATTTGAATTGCTTTTATTTTCGATTTATTCACCATATTTAACTTTCTCTTGTACCATGTTCAGCGCCTTGGGCTTCCCGATAGGGTTGCGGAAGGCGCTTTATAAATAAAGCTTTGATTGATTGATTGATTGATTGATTGATTGATTGATCTCTGAATTGTGTGTACTGAAACTCTAATTTCCTTCTGGGATTAATAAAGTATCTATGAATTGATTTGATTGATAGCCACAGCTAACTAGCATTAGCGTTAGAACCACAAACAGAAACACGTTTCTACTTGTGCTTCAGGACCGATGCCTGTTGCACGCCGGACGTGTGACGGTTACCGTACATAAACCGGTTCATCTAAAATACTAAATGGTGGCACCTTTTCCTGCTTTTGTCTTGCTGTTGATGACGTTTCAGTGTTCGAGCAGACGGAAGCAGCTTTTGTATACCAGCTCCTCTTTTCACAGCTGTCACAGATTTGCAGAGAGGTTCAGCACAAGATCTGCAGTCGGTGTGAACGGCAGCCCGTCTGGAAGCCATACGGAGACGGCACCGCCTCTGTTCCGCATTCAGAGAACGAGGCTTAACTGTTGGGAATTGTGAGTTTTACTTTTCTGGCTGTTTCTCGTCTCGCAGCTTCACACTTCCTCAGATCTTGGCATCGCCCCAGAGAAGAGCTCTCACCTCTCCCACCAGCATCTCGTAGACGAGCACCCCAAGCCCCCACCAGTCCACGGCTCGGGTGTACGACGTGTCCGTCAGCACCTCCGGGGCCAAAAACTCGGGAGTACCACAGAACGTGCTGGTTCTGTCTCCGTAACCCATGCCTTGGTACGGAAAACAGGTGGTGTAGAGTGAAAAGAGGGAGAGAGAGAGGACATTTCAGAGTAAGCCATCATGATGAATGTTGAGGTTTTTCGTGTGCGAACAGGTAAATCTTCAGCACACACCTTCTTTGCAGAGCCCAAAGTCTGCGATCTTCACGTAACCCTCTGTGTCGAGGAGCAGGTTGTCCAGTTTCAGATCCCTGGTGAGGAGAAGAGACAGGAATCAGATCCAGATCAGATCCCTATCCCATTCAGAGGAATAACCCGTCTGCTTTCGTTAGATTATCCTCTAAAGCCCGTTTTAACGTCCAATCCGAGTCTCTGCAGCTCTGTTGCTAGGCAGACCAGCGGATGGAGTTAGGGTTGGGTTCACTCAGGGATGATGAGATCCGTCTGGAGAATCTAACGAGCATTTCGTTCATCACAAAGTCTGTCTTAACCAATCAGAAGCTAGCTTCGGTCTCCTGTCCTACTCAGCAGATGAGAGCGCCTGGTAGAAGGGGCACAGCAGTCATCGGTCAGCTACTAGCTAGCTGCTATCTGGATGTTGACGAGCAGATGCTAGCGAGGTTCCAGGCTGAACTAAACTGATGCTGATCCATCAATGATCTTATCTGCAGGGTGGGCGTTACCTTTGCTCTAAAACCGCAGGTGAGAATCCGAGGTGCGACTCACCGGTACACGATCTTATGTTCATGCAGGAACTGGAGACCCAGGACCACACAGGCTGAGTAGAACCTGTCAACCAGCAGGAACAGGAGATCAGCACCACGACGCCTCCAACATCATTCTGGTTTAGAGGAACTCACACGGCCCGCGGCTCCGAGAAGACGTCCGCGTGGATGTGCATCATCAGGTCCCCCCCCGCCGTGTACTCCATGACAAAACACACGTGTTCAGGAGTCTGGAAACACGCAAACAGGTTGACCAGGAAGGGGTGGTGGGAGGTGTTGACGGTCTCAAAAATCCTCTTCTCACACATCAGGCTGAGGAGACAAACACGGAGGTGGGGGGGGGTGTGAGGAGCTACCAACGTCACCGCTGCTCAGCGTTTAAACGCACTCACCTTTCCACCTCATCTCTCGCCACGATGTCTCCTTTCTTCAGGGCTTTGATGGCGTACAGGTCGCCCGTCTTCTTGTACTCAGAAAGCAACACCTGGAGAAAACGTCAAAGTCAGACCAACGATG
>SSNQ01034322.1:30759-34878 GCA_006942095.1 Nothobranchius kuhntae | reverse complement strand
CTGAAGTATAAATGACTACAATACTGAAGTATAAATGACTACAATACTGAAGTATAAATGACTACAATACTGAAGTATAAATGACTACAATACTGAAGTATAAATGACTACAATACTGAAGTATAAATGACTACAATACTGAAGTATAAATGACTACAATACTGAAGTACAAATTACTACAATACTGAAGTATAAATTACTACAATACTGAAGTACAAATTACTAAAATACTGAAGTATAAATTACTACAATACTGAAGTACAAATTACTAAAATACTGAAGTATAAATTACTAAAATACTGAAGTATAAATGACTAAAATACTGAAGTATAAATTACTAAAATACTGAAGTATAAATGACTACAATACTGAGGTATAAATTACTAAAATACTGAAGTATAAATGACTAAAATACTGAAGTATAAATGACTAAAATACTGAAGTATAAATGACTACAATACTGAAGTATAAATTACTACAATACTGAAGTATAAATGACTAAAATACTGAAGTATAAATGACTACAATACTGAAGTATAAATGACTACAATACTGAAGTATAAATGACTACAATACTGAAGTATAAATGACTACAATACTGAAGTATAAATGACTAAAATACTGAAGTATAAATTACTAAAATACTGAAGTATAAATGACTACAATACTGAAGTATAAATGACTACAATACTGAAGTTTAATTACTAAAATACTGAAGTATAAATGACTACAATACTGAAGTATAAATGACTACAATACTGAAGCACAAATGACTACAATACTGAAGTTTAATTACTACAATACTGAAGTATAAATGACTACAATACTGAAGTATAAATGACTACAATACTGAAGTAAAAATTACTAAAATACTGAAGTATAAATTACTAAAATACTGAAGTATAAATGACTACAATACTGAAGTATAAATTACTAAAATACTGAAGTATAAATTACTAAAATATTGAAGTATAAATGACTACAATACTGAAGTATAAATTACTAAAATACTGAAGTATAAATGACTACAGTACTGAAGTATAAATGACTACAATACTGAAGTATAAATTACTAAAATACTAAAGTGTAAATGACTACAGTACTGAAGTATAAATGACTACAATACTGAAGTATAAAATACTAAAATACTGAAGTATAAATGACTACAGTACTGAAGTATAAATGACTACATTATGGAAGTAAAAATTACTACAATACTGAAGTATAAATGACTACAGTACTGAAGTATAAATGACTACAATACTGAAGTATAAATTGCTACAATACTGAAGTACAAATTACTAAAATACTGAAGTATAAATTACTAAAATACTGAAGTATAAATGACTACAATACTGAAGTATAAATTACTAAAATACTGAAGTATAAATGACTACAGTACTGAAGTATAAATGACTACAATACTGAAGTATAAATGACTACAATACTGAAGTATAAATGACTAAAATACTGAAGTATAAATTACTAAAATACTGAAGCATAAATGACTACAATACTGAAGTTTAATTACTAAAATACTGAAGTATAAATGACTACAATACTGAAGTATAAATGACTACAATACTGAAGTATAAATGACTACAATACTGAAGTATAAATGATTACAATATTGAAGTATAAATGACTACAATACCTAAGTATAAATGACTACAATACTGAAGTATAAATGACTACAATACTGAAGTATAAATGATTACAATATTGAAGTATAAATGACTACAATACTGAAGTATAAATGACTAAAATACTGAAGTATAAATTACTAAAATACTGAAGCATAAATGACTACAATACTGAAGTTTAATTACTAAAATACTGAAGTATAAATGACTACAATACTGAAGTATAAATGACTACAATACTGAAGTTTAATTACTAAAATACTGAAGTATAAATGACTACAATACTGAAGTATAAATGACTACAATACTGAAGCACAAATGACTACAATACTGAAGTATAAATGACTACAATACTGAAGTATAAATGACTACAATACTGAAGTACAAATTACTAAAATACTGAAGTATAAATTACTAAA
This sequence comes from Nothobranchius kuhntae, assembly GCA_006942095.1. Lineage (NCBI taxonomy): Eukaryota > Metazoa > Chordata > Actinopteri > Cyprinodontiformes > Nothobranchiidae > Nothobranchius > Nothobranchius kuhntae. The sequence continues at coordinate 32,816 of SSNQ01034322.1, read as the reverse complement.
ATACTGAAGTTTAAAGGACTACATTACTGAAGTATAAATTACTAAAATACTGAAGTATAAATGACTACAGTACTGAAGTATAAATGACTACAATACTGAAGTATAAATGACTACAATACTGAAGTATAAATGACTACAATACTGAAGTACAAATTACTAAAATACTGAAGTACAAATTACTAAAATACTGAAGTATAAATTACTAAAATACTGAAGTATAAATGACTACAATACTGAAGTATAAATTACTAAAATACTGAAGTTTAATTACTAAAATACTGAAGTATAAATGACTACAATACTGAAGCATAAATGACTACAATACTGAAGTATAAATGACTACAATACTGAAGCATAAATGACTACAATACTGAAGTATAAATGACTACAATACTGAAGTATAAATGACTACAATACTGAAGTTTAATTACTAAAATACTGAAGTATAAATGACTACAATACTGAAGTATAAATGACTACAATACTGAAGCACAAATGACTACAATACTGAAGTATAAATGACTACAATACTGAAGTATAAATGACTACAATACTGAAGTACAAATTACTACAATACTGAAGTATAAATTACTAAAATACCGAAGTATAAATGACTACAATACTGAAGTTTAATTACTACAATACTGAAGTATAAATTACTACAATACTGAAGTATAAATGACTACAATACTGAAGTATAAATGACTACAATACTGAAGCATAAATGACTACAATACTGAAGTATAAATGACTACAATACTGAAGTATAAATGACTACAATACTGAAGTATAAATGACTACAATACTGAAGTATAAATGACTACAATACTGAAGTTTAATTACTACAATACTGAAGTATAAATGACTACAATACTGAAGTATAAATGACTACAATACTGAAGTATAAAGTACTACAATACTGAAGTATAAATTACTACAATACTGAAGTATAAATTACTAAAATACTGAAGTATAAATGACTACAATACTGAAGTTTAATTACTACAATACTGAAGTATAAATGACTACAATACTGAAGTATAAATGACTACAATACTGAAGTACAAATTACTACAATACTGAAGTATAAATGACTACAATACAGAAGTATAAATGACTACAATACTGAAGTATAAATTACTACAATACTGAAGTATAAATGACTACAATACTGAAGTATAAATGATTACAATATTGAAGTATAAATGACTACAATACTGAAGTACAAATTACTAAAATACTGAAGTATAAATGACTACAATACCTAAGTACAAATTACTACAATACTGAAGTATAAATGATTAAAATACTGAAGTATAAATGACTACAGTTTAAATGACTACAATACTGAAGTATAAATTACTACAATACTGAAGTATAAATTACTACAATACTGAAGTATAAATTACTAAAATACTGAAGTATAAATGATTATTGACTGAAATAATAAAATGTTTTTTATAAAACTGAATAACTGAAATAAATGGACACTCAACAGGAGGAACTACAAACAGGAACATGACACTAATCTAGACTATTAAAATATCACGGTGTGATATTTAACAATCACCTAAAATTTATTATTGCAAATAGAAACACCTGTAAAGGTTCCTGAGCCTTTAGATGGTCTCTCAGTCTATTTAAATTACTGAAATAAATGTCCTTTTGCACAGTATTCTAATGTTTCCAGCTTCACGTAGTTGTGTGTTTTAGTAGCATTTCTGTTGCTGGCAGTCTAGTAACGGTTAAATAAATAAATAAAATCCTTTGAAATGACACTAGAAGAGGTCAGACATTTGATCTTTAAAATAAGCAGGGAAACAAAAATTTCAGGTAAACAAATAATAAAATAAACACATCTCTAAATAAAACCAGTGAAGCTGAGGGAAGGGCAGAAATGCTCTGGCTGTTAAAGTATCTGGATAGTTGTAGCGTGCCGGTGTGTGAAGCCAGTGTCCATCATCGGGTCTCATTCAACACCAGCTACGTTTACATGCACCAGATTTCCACAGTCCAATTCAAATCTTGGTTGTTCAAAAAATCCCAAATATCTGTTT
>SSNQ01034322.1:18259-28259 GCA_006942095.1 Nothobranchius kuhntae | reverse complement strand
ACGATGATTTAATAAATGGGCTCTGAGCCAGGGGTTACACTAAGAGGTGTTTTTGGAAAAATAGGGATTTGGATTTCCTAGAACGCTGTAGGTGATGGAAACATGTCAGAGTCAGGACATCAGTACGTATTTTTCCTGTTTTCTTTCATTATTTAGTGATGCTGTTTGTTATTGTTTGAAAACTGGATGAAGAAAAACTTCCAGAGTGCCCGGAGGAAACCCACGCATGCATGGGGAGAACACGCAACTCCACGCAGAAAGGCCGCAGCCGAGTTTCGAACCTGCGACCTTCGTGCTGCGAGGCAACAGTGCTAACCACTGCGCCACCATGCAGCCCAGAGTTGACTTCAGGAGGTCAGGTGGAGCTGATGGATGCAGCTCAGTATTACGGTCTCCACCCAAAGGGGTAGAAAAGACCCCAGTCACTCCTTCTAATGGTCCAGTTGAAGTAGTAGTGGGACCTTTAGAGGAACAGCTGGTTTTACTCGTTCTGGTACCTCCCACACATCTGTTCACTCACAGCCAATAGCAGCATGAGGTGTTACTGGGTGTTATTGACTGGTGCACGGTCCCAGTCAGTGTTGGGAGGACTGGTTCAGTGTTGGACGTTAATCTGCTCACACGATTCCCTGCAGCTCGGACCCTTTGCAGGGACATAAATGAAAAATCCCAGCAGCCTGACGTATGGAGCACTAAGATCAGATCTGCCTCTCCGCGAACGAGTTACCAGCTTACACTGTGTACCTTGGACCATGTGTCTGCTGCCCGGTAATCCCTAAAATCCCTCATATTCCAGATAAATTCTGCAGCTAAATCTCCTTTTGCTGTTTTACAAAGTGCAGCCCTGCTTGACGCACACGTGCCGCCCTGCGGGAGCTCGACAAAGCTCCGCACGCCAAACAGGAAGGCTGTCTGAGAGAAGGAGGCTGTTGTAAGTTCCCGAGCGCACATCTGTCCACATGCGGACTGTCCAGTGTCTGCTCCACAGCTGGGGAGGAGCGGGGCTGCATGAATGGCATCTTTTGTGAAAGAGTCTGTCTTCTCAAGAGACCTCAGTAAGCAGTGTTTGTGTTCCCGGCTTTGTCCATTGTGAGCCACAAACGGGTTCTCTGTTCAGGAGAACGAGGAATAAGACAACATGAAAGCCTTACTGGGAACGCTGAGCAGTCTGCATCCTCAGTCTGCCTCTGTCGGGCAAACACAGGAGCAGGCTTAAAATAACACAACCCAGACGGGACACGTAGAGAAGAACCAAGTCCTAGCTCTGGTTTCTCAGGCTGCTCAGGTGAGCACCAGCTGCATCCGACAGTAGCAGGTGTGCTGAAAGGCTCAGAACCGTAAAGTTAATTATTAATTATTCTGTTTTTGGTAGAAGAATGATCTGAAACATTAAAATGGAGGTTTTATTGAAAGGAAAGCATCAGATTCCCTGGATTTGGCGGGTCAATGAAACTAAATCCGTGATCTGCGCCAGCCAGGGGCGGCTCCAGAAAACTTTGATAGGGGTGGCCAGACGGGGCCAAAGACATTTTTGGGGTGGCACACCAAACTGGTCCTTGTGGTAACTGTGGGAGAGTTTAGCCTGTGGCGATGTGCTGCGTTGCTCCTTTATTTGTTTTTATTTTTTTTAAAAACTGTACGTATCCAAAACATTTAACTTAAATTTTACAAACACAAACATTTCAGAAAAAGACATTTCAGCTATTTAAAATATTATTTCAAATTGTGTTTTAAAGTGTATTTTTAGTGTATTTAACCTGTTGCTGTGTTCACAAAAACTATGAAGACAAACTTTTTAAAATGGTGAGCAACAGAAACATGTGTATTTTTTTCTGATTATTTCCTTACTCATTAATTTTATTATTTTTATTTTGATTTACAATTATGTCTTGAATAAACAAGATTAATTTATGGCTTGAGTGAACATTAATATGATTTATTAACACTGGCTTTTCCTGGGGGGCCAGCAATTTTCCAGGGGTGGCCATGGCCACCCCTGGCCACCCCTGGCCAGCCCTTGGGGGCGCCACTGACCACAGCTTCCTGTGCTAGTGGGGTAACAGTAGGCTTTGGGCCACACTCGTTCCTCTCAATGTCCAGAAGGTTTTTCCATTGTGAAGCTGGAGGAGTGTAACTACAGGAATGTGTTTTGAGAGGTGGACACACTTCGGTCGGTTTCTGCCGCCGTGATGACGACGCTGCGGATGATGGCCGTTGGAGGAGTCGGTGCTTCATGCAAGGCTCCAGGCAACAAGGAGAAATGTCCCAGCAGTGCGGTTATGAGTTTCAGCGTTCCTTCATGCATGTTTCACAACTCAGCAGCTTCTGATCCTGAGGGATTTCTGCCCTGTTTTGGGACAAATCCAAACTCAGATGTTGTGTGTAAATCACACATGGATGTCTACGAGAGTCCAGCGGAAGTCGACCGCAAGCCGTTCAATCCGGTTGTTCACACGGGCCTCGGCGTTGCACTTGACCGCTCTTCAGCTGCAGCGCCTGAAAGCCAGAGCTGGTCGGAGGCGGGGAGACGCCCCGCTGTGTAATGGAACGACTCTGCAGGCATGATGGTAATGGATGTGGGGAGATTAAAATGATTATAGCAGAAGGGTTGAGGGGCACAACATGATTATCCCTCTTTACTGATGCGGTTGGTTGCGACAGCACTCACGAGGAGGAGAAAGTGCACAGGCAGCACAAGTTTAGGACTTCATCCAGGAGGAGAACGGATGCACAGTCCTTACCGTGGAGTCTGTGGTTGTCTAGTTTTGTTGCAGGAGAGGAGAATGAAGGCAGAGCGCTACATGTAACTCTGAATTACTGTGCAGTCATCTTCAGCCCATGCACGGATCGTCTCGTCAGATGCACGGCTCCTCACCACTTTCCCTTTTCCCTCTCATCTGGAATTTCCCTCCATAGTCTTCTGTTCTTCTTATAAATGCCTGTCATCATATCCTGTGCATTGTTAAAGGTGGGTGTAAAACCTGGAGCTAACAATGGGCCCAGGCTAATCTCTGTGCCCTATTATCCCTCAGTTCAACCACCCAACCTCGCAGACTTTATTAACAACAAAAGATCCGGTTTAGGTTTCGTCGGGTCTACCCTGGAACCATCTCTTCCGCTGCTGTGGCGGTTTTGCTTATCAGTCTGCCTCACTGTCATGGCTGCAGGCCGAGAGAACAGACCATCCACTGTTGTCCGAGGGCACCGCTGTTCTCACAAACGCTTGGCTCTGAGCTCCACTAAGGCTGCTGCGCTCCAAACGACAGACGCATCTGCTCTTCCAGACTTTGCCCGTTGCATCTTGTATCAGTTTTTAATTACAAGGTCAGAAAACCAAGAGATCGTGATCTCTTCATCCACCGTTGCTACGAGACTCGGAGTGCTGCGTCACCTTAATCAGTCCGACCCTAAGTGCAGAAACTGCTGCTGAAGAACTTCAACTGGCAGGTTTCTAAAAACAAACTGCTGCTGATGATTTGTTGGTGAACACAACGCCAGGACATCTCTTCACGGTTCACGTTGGCTCTCCTCTGTTCTGAGCTCAGGTGACCCACTTTGTTCGTGTGAGACAGCAGAAACGATGTTTGGTTGTTAACTCATTCACTGCCAATGACGTCTAAAGTCGTCATTTGCATGTTTTTACTGTGTGGGCGTCGGACGAGCCCCCGCGCCGAGAGAACAAACATCTCAGCTAGGGCTGTTTTACGATCCACACATCTGACGGTCTGTCATTGTTGAGAGACCTTTTTATCACGATTCACAGCTCTGCTGTTGAATTTCTGCCTCTGAATGAAAAGGGCACTTACCTCAGGCGAATGACACGCCTTTGTTTGACCCTTAACCAATCAGAGTGAGTCATAGTAATATATTAGTGCCCCGCTTGTTTTCACCTGTGTGTGAACAAACATGGCTTCGGCCGAGGCTGAGAGCGACAACGAGGTTTTCGTTCCGAAGAGGAACGCCTCGTCCGTTATATGGAACTGGTTTGGTTTTTCACCAGATGACAAAGAGCAGCGAAACGTCATTTGCAAGGAGAGCATCAAGGCAAGTGATGGCAACACCACAAACGTGTTTAATCACTTGAAAAGAAGGCATCCCAAACAATACAATGAGAGCCAGCTGGCAGCTAAAGCTAAAAAGCCTGAGGCTGCAGCAGCTAGCGCTTCTTCCAGGCAGCAAACGCTAACAAACACTCACAAAACTCACTCCCTACGACAGAGACAGCAGACGATGGAACAGCGTGACAGATGCAGTGACGTACCACTTGGTTAAAGATTTGTGTCCCGTGCGAACAGTAGGAGCGGGATTTAAGAACATGATATAAACATTGGATCCGCGCTACGAGTTTTCCAGCCGCAAGTATTTTTCGAACACCGCCGTTCCACGCATGTACGCTGAATGCAAAGTGAGAGTTGCAGTTTTTTGCTACCACAAGCGATCTCTGGTCCAGCCGCACATCAGAGCCGTATTTGAGCTTACCTATCCACTACATGAGCAACTGGGAGCTACATAGTATTTTGAACAAGTTCATGTTTGCACAATACGTTTGCAATTGACATGTTTGCACTTTAAATATGTTTACCATTTTAATTTATGTTAAGTTACTTGAAAAACGAGAAACAGATTTTTGTAATAGTTCCTCTCAGGGCTTTTATCATCTCTGGTGTGAGTTTAAAATATAAGTGTGTTAGCACTGTGCTGATTATCCCTAATATGAATAAATGTTTATTTATTCAGTGTTTCTCTTCTTTAATACGCAATTGAAGTTATGCTATTCATGGATAAAAAATCGTGATAAAATATTGTAAAAATCGTGATATTCTATTTTTGCCATATCGCCCAGCCCTAATCTTAGCTCTAAAGCCGATCTTCATCCGCGTACGTCACACGTCCCGTGATCAGCAAGCAGAACATCCATGTGTTAGGAGATCGTTTTGGGCCGCAGCTGTAAAAAAAAGTGAGGCACGAACCAGAAAAGCTTCTGCCGATCACAATTCAACAACGGATTATGAAAGAACGGATAACGTTCGAAACGCGCGGATTCTTCCTGATGTAAGAGGTGAGTCTCCGCTTTGTTTTGGTGTTGACATCATGCTAGCGCGCAACGTTCTGTCACTCTTTAAAAAAAACACAACACAAGTTTTTTCACTTCCGATTCGATACCGACATCAGTCCGATGTGATATCAGCACAAATCATACATACTTTTACCCTTTTCATAGTGTGGAACGTCTGAAAGGAAGTATAAAAAACTCACTATTTTTAGGATTAGGGTTAGCCTGACCCTAACCTTTGGTTGCATAAATGTGAACGTCTGAGGTTAGGGACAAAAGGAAAAAAACACAATATTGTTCACTGACCAACAGCTGCAAGTTTAGTGTCTGAAGTTTCTGTTTCACACGCTGAGAAAATCCTCCTGCAGCGTTTTGTCATCCTGCTTCAAACGCACCATGAAGTTGGACGCATTCATCTGGTTCTGCTCCACCACGGGAAACTTGAGCATGACTAGTGCTGCACTCAGTCAAACTGTCTTTGTCAGACGGTAACGAGAAACTCAGCCGCGTGGCCGACATCGTTCCTTGCTGCTTTGCTAGCACGTTGTTCTGATCGCTCGGAGTTTGCGTGCTGGATCTGGACGCTGACAGAATTACTGGAATGGAACCTAAAACGGAACGTACGCCTGACATCGGAGATTTTTGATAATCCGATCCAGTGTTTTTGGGCCGATATCAGCATCAGAACATGGCATCCCTAACGGTTGTCGTTAGAGAAAATGACATGAAGAGCATTTTTGATACCTTTTGGTTTGTTTTCATTTTGAAATAATATAATAGTTCTTAGTTTTGTAGTTCTTTTTGTTCTGCATCGTTCAGTGAACGCATCACAAAGATATCATGGATGACCGACATTTCCAGAACAGCTGTTCTCTACAGTCTAAAGTCTCTGAGTTGATGTTCTACTCTAAACCCTCGAATGACCAGGTACGGGGGCCTACAGCGGACAAAATACCTCAAAACTACCACGGACCTTTAGCCCTTTTTACAAGTCACATCGTGTAATCAGTTTAACATTACCGCAACGGTGTGTATTAAAAATGTGCCATGCCAGCATGGCGAAGCATGATTTTTGCGTCATTTGTTCCTCTTCGCTTGGTAGTAATATTGCGGTAATTGTCTGCTTATAAATGGCGAATGTGCCTTGGCGAAACAGAGGGAGGTGTCATGATGACGTGGAGCGCCACTGCCGAGCTCCGGCTGGTAGCTACATGAAAAATGAAAGTAAAAACGGGTCGTACGTTTAGCGTTGTAAACAGAAGCAACTGAGATGATGAACTGAGCTTCTCTCTGTTAGAGCTGGAGCTCAGATCACCAGAGACTGCCCGGTGGAGGACTGACACCTTTAGGATCGGCTTGTTTAAAAACTTAATGAGCGCGGCTTCAATCGCAGGTAGGGTTGTCACGGTAACCGGTGTAGCGGTAAACCCCGGTAAAAAAGTTGACAATAATAATAACCGTCTTGTTTTCAAAAACTATATTATCTCGGTGGATTACCGTGGCTGCGGTGTAGGCGCGGTGACCCTTACCAGCTACCATATCATCTGCTGAAGTTGCCGGCGGCACATGCGCACTTTGTTGTTTACAACCCAAACTTTCTTGAAGCTAAGGCTGAAATAATGGTCAAAGGAGGAGACGGCAGCACTCAGGACATTTATTATCCCTCAAAGAAGACAAAGTGGGAAGTACGGGCATCTTTTGGATATCTGAAGAATGCCGAGGGACAGCTGATAGAAGACGGCTATCCTGTTTGCAGCACGAGCAGAAAAAGTGTCTGTGAAAGGCAGCAACGCTTCAAATCCCATGACACATCTGCGTGACCATCACCCACAACTCTACAGTCAACGCAAGGCAAGCTAACGTTAGCGTTTTAGCTCAAATGCGTGATCCGAGGATTTGGGTTGAGGGAGAATGCAACGAGTCGCTATATAAAGCAGCCGCAGCGCCGCTACCTGCATATAAACCGTGTCGCGGACACCGCCATGTTGAAATGACGCTATGCATTACGGGGCTCCCAGGGGCAGATAAGAGTTGGTCTCTCTCCGAGAATAATTATGAATTTAACAACGATTACTGCCTGATGACATTTTCCCACATCTGCAAAGCTCACTGGAAGGACACAAACCCAGGACAATATTTTCCTGATATACAGGATTTATTACTCAAGTAAGGGTAAAAAAGTATCTGATTAGAAGGCTACTTGAGTACTGAGTATCATCTGATCTAATATTTTTAAAATGATGACATCACACAGACAAAAAATAAGAAGTTATGGGCAAATATTGGTATTTTCAAGACTAAAGGGAAAAAATGTAAACAAATAAACAACATAATTACAAAATAACACATTTTAGGCAACATTTAGACACAAACTGAGGACAATATTTTCCTGATATACAGGGTTTATGTAGTTGTCTGAAAATGTAACACGTTTAAAAACATACCGCGATAATACCGAAAACCGTGATAATTTTGGTCACAATAACCGTGAGGTTACATTTTCACACCGTGACGACCCTAATCACAATAAAAAGCTAGTTATGTCTAAGATAAACGGAAGTCCGCAGCAGCGCAGAGACCGCCCCTTACCCCTTTAGGCCGTCGTTGCCTAATCTTCTGTGAACAGACATGATTGCACAACATCGCCGCCACGGTCAGACCACCTATGAACGTCCTAAGGCTCCATGATGCCGCCACGGCGTTGCAGCAAAGTGACGGCCTTGTTTTGTAAAAACGACCAATGACTACCGTTTTTTACTTGTGTGGGTAGACAGGCCAACCCCCTGAATGACCAGGTATGGGGGCCTGCAGCGGACAAAATACCTCAGAAACCACCGGTAATCTTTCCCTATTTCCTGATGTGAGGGAATACTGTTTCAGATTCCAGCCTTCATGACTACACTAACGCTGCGCTGCCTCACCTTTGAGTGTGTTTATGTTGGAGCTTTTCCTGTGTTTCTTTTTTTTTTTTGTCTTTTAGCGACGGGCCGGTGTCGTTACAGGATCGGCTCAGGGTCCTTCAACTGCCGATGACGTTAAAGTACGGCAAACCCACTCGGACAAAATACACTGCACATCTATACTGTTGGAAAGAATTTAGCAGTTTTGTTATTAAAATAATGCTTCTAACGACGTAAGGTTGTGTTTATAATGGTATTTGTAAAATAAAACACTATATTGTATTCATAATGTTGAACTCCTCTTGGAGCACATCCCTTAAAGGATCATAGGTATTAGCAACACCTGTGAAATTGTATTTGCAGGAAAGAAGTGTGTCCCGTTTATTGAAGTATTTTGTGTTTAGAGTTTTTGACGTCTTGTCCATGCGTAGTTCAGGTACGCTCATAGCTGCTAGCCAAAACTCTGGAGTTAAAAGTTTTCTGGCTTTACTAAAATACCTGTCTGTACTTATTTGATTGATGGTAGTTTTACTTTCTATTAGACTCCAAATGTAATCATTTGGCACGTTTCTAATTCAGAATTTGTAAGAATGTAATCGGTGATATTAGCATTAGCATTCCTATGGGTTTTTCCATGTTTATTAGCATTGCGCTAACCACTCGCCAAATTGCAGCCTTTGAGATTAGAAAATCTCCTTTTGTCACATCGCAATTTAATTGCACATGCAGTTAATCGTTCCGCCCTAATATACATGCAGCTCTATGCTAAAAGTGTATTTTCAAAGAGGTAATGATGGATATCTTTGTAAAAGTTGTCCGTCTTTCCAACAGAAAAATTTGCCTGGACCAATAACGTGATAACAACGTAACGTGATTGCGTAATTCCGTAAGGTTCATGTTCAGCCAATCAACTACTTTGACGTCATCGGCAGTCCACGGACCCCGAGCCGATCTTGCACCCGAGCAGATCTTGTACAGACACCGGGCTAAAACAAGAACCCCGCGCTTCGGTGACCTTCGATGTTACAAAACAGCTTCAGTAGCCCATCAAAGCTGACCTATAATACCAATGAAATGACACTTAAATGGAAAGTAACACGTGCTGCTTTGGAAATAAATAAAACCTATTCTCCAGATTTCTCATTTCCTTACAGACAAAACCCCATCAGAAACATAACAGAAGCATAACACGACCAACAGTGAGGAGGTGCTTGTGCTTCGCACGACTTATTATAGCGTTTTCCCCCATTTTTTGTCTCGGCATCAGTGATAAATAATCCTCGGAGGGGCAGCTGGTGTTCGTGCTGCAGGGAGCTGGGATGAAGCCATTAAAGAGAATCCTAATTGAAGGAATGCGACATTTTTACACCATATTTTACTGCTAAGTAATTTTTATGTTAGCATTGCACGGGGACCATCTAATGGCACCATGGCACAGATTTGTTCAGCAGACGGACTCCACCAAGATGTCCCATCAAAGCTGAAATGCAGCGGCCATAAGCTCGTCTCCTGGAGTGTCTGTGAGAGACGGGCAGATTTGTGCACACGCCGTAATCCTGGACTTGGACAGGAGGGAGTAGGTGGTGTGTATGTGTGTGTGAGTGTGTGTGTAGACACAGTCTCCTAATCCCATTATCCATGGTAGCTGGAGACCCATAACACCGGGTGGGGGATGCCACCTATTTTTGATGCATCGTGATTCTAAAATCACTTCAAATGTTTAAAATAAAATCATTAGTTTGTGGAAGTGGTGCAGAGAGGCTGGGCCACATCATCTGGTGTGTCGGTGGAGAACGGACCAGCGTCGGAGCATCATGCTCCTGAACGTTCTCGATTGGCTCCAAGAGAACAGAAGGCCCTCACAAAGACACGCGTGCAGCCTAAAGTCACCACCATGAGCACTCTGAAGGACAAAACGGACTGAGTGGATTACAGAAACGGCTAATGCCGTTACACATGTGGACACGTCGGCACATTATCTGGTGTTTCTGCTCTTTGGTGACACCAATTCCAGCTGAGTTTTATTAGGCTGCAGCATTAGCATCAC
>SSNQ01034322.1:0-12997 GCA_006942095.1 Nothobranchius kuhntae | reverse complement strand
TCCTTTAGCCATTATTTCAGCTTTAGCTTCAAGAAAGTTTTAGTTGTAAACAACAAAGTGCGCATGTGCCGCCGACAACTTCAGCAGATGATACGGTGGCTGGTAAGGGTCACCGCGCCTACACCGCAGCCACGGTAACCCACCGAGATAATATATGTTTTAAAAAACAAGACGGTTATTATTATTGTCTACTTTTTTACCGGGGTTTACCGCTACACCGGTTACCGTGACAACCCTAGCCCTGACACACTTTCAGATATTCTCATGGTGCAGCTGTGTTCTCCAGAGATCAAGGACTAGGGCCCAAATGAGGCTGTAATGCTTTGGCACAAAGACGGTGTCAGAAGCAGGAGGCCAGACTTCATGGACAGAGAAAACAAGGAGTCTGACTAGATTTCAATGAAAGAGTTCATAAAAACATCTCTAAAAATAAATAAATAAATAGTAAAAATGACAAAAGAGTTGTTTTTCTTATTAACTGATGTTTTAGTTATTTTGTCACTCTGTTTGGAATCAACATAATATAGAATTACATGCTTTAGGTAGATCTAATTTAGAATTTTGGCCGGTAGATTTTCATCATCTACCAGCCAACTTGGCCGGTGAGTAAAAAATTTAATTTCGGACCCTAGGTGTCAGTCAGAGAGCACGCACAAGCGTTGAGGATGCACCGATGCAGGCTGGGCAACATTTCTTATGAACGAGTGAGTCATTAAAAAACGTGTGAATGAGCAGAGCCTCAGTGAGAATGATAAAAGCTCTGAGCTCTGTTGGCTACAGGTGCACGTTCCTGAAGGAGCTTCCAGCCGTAATCACAAAAGCAAGAGAGGTGCTTAAGGTGCAATTCGTTTTTCCGCCTCTAGATGGAGCCTTGTGAGAAAAACTCTGGACCTCGGCTTTTAGACGCCTGTTAGCAGGAATACCAGGACAACCCTGTGAGCTCGTTGTCGAGTTTTAAATAGCGTTTAAAACCTCATCTGATCTCAGGTGCTTTTATCTCAGTGAGTTATAACTGAGTTATAACAGTGAGATTTGGTTTTTATGTCGCGTTTTTATTTCTTTTACTTTCAGCCTTTTATCCCAACTTATTCTCAGCATTATAGCTAAGTGATGTTATTTTGGCTTGTTAGGCACTTTGGTCAGCTTTTACGCTGTTGTTAGTGCTATATAAATAAAGTTGACTTGACCCGCCTGTGCACATAAACTGTCTCCCTACGCTGTGATCATCTACAGAAAGTCACATAAAATAATTTGACTAATTTTAAAGATGTGGAACACCGAAAAGCATGTTTACACGATTATTTCTGACTCTAACGGGTCACTCTGAGTGTTTCATGCAGGCTGAACTTGAAATAGTCTCCTACACCTATCTCCTGCATTAGCTTCTGATAGAAAACAGACGATGAAACTCTAGGATTAGAAAATCCTGACAGATCTACATCACACTGTCACTAACATTCATGGACTCGCCCATCTGGACTCACGACGGGGAGGGCTGTTGTTGGTTTAGCGTCCAGGAAACAGCAGAGAATGTCTCTGCTAGTAGAAGCTAACTGTTAGCATTAGCAACTCCACCACACAGCAGAACTCCTCCAGGCTTGTGTTATTGGTGGAGATAAAACATCAACGTTGCATAGCAGAGTCAGTGGTAGAGTTGTGTTGCTGTTAGCCAATCAGAGGAGAGATGTCCAAATATCAGGAAATAATAAAATCCTGTCATTTGCAGCTCAGTCATCATTTGGCTCACTTCTAGTTCCTGAAAATGGTGCACTGGTAATTTTCTTCCCTGGAGAACAGCTGATAAGACATCCATTCCTACTAGAGACCACTGCAAAGGTGCTGATTAAACGAGTGTCCCACGCCTTTAACTCATTCACTGCCAATGACATCTAAAGTCGTCATTTGTAGTTTTTTACTGTGCGGGCGTCGGACGAGCCCCCGCACCGTGAGAACAAACATCCCAGCTCTAAAGCTGATCTTCACCTGCGTACATCATACGTCACGTGATCAGGAAGCACAACTTCCATGTGTTAGGAGATCGTTTTGGGCCGTTCCCGTAAAAAAAAGTGAGGCGCGAACCGGAAAAGCTTCTGCCGATCACAATTCAACAAGGGATTATGAAAGAACGGATAACGCTCGAAACACGCGGATTCTTCCTGATGAGGTGAGTCTCCGCTTTGTTTTGGTAGTTTTGGTTGTTTTGGTGTCGACATCATCCTAGCGCGCAATGTTCTGTGACAGCATGTGAATGTTACATTTAATCTGACGGGAAACAGCTAACGCTAACTTTTTAATGTGGCCCTGAACATCTTTTTTCATAGTTTACTTATTAGATTTATTCTGTTGTAGTGACCTAAAGATGAGTTAGAATATATGTGGTGAAAGTGTGCAGATAACTGCTCCTCACTGGTCTTTATTTATCATCCTAACTCCTAATTTCTCCAAACTGAAACAAAACTTCCTTTAAAACCTCTTCACAATAAAAGAAAGCACACAAAACACTCACAATATTTGACGGTTGTTTCAATAACCTGCTAACTTCGTAGCCGCTCGCTGTCTTTGCAGTTGACAAGGACCGGGCCTACGCTGACCAGGTCCTTCGAAGGATGCAGCCATGCAGGCCCTAAATGTGGACACTGCCATCGTGCCACACAGAACATTAGCTAACCAGTCAGGCTCCACTCTCTTGGAGGATCAGTTGAAAGCTACTTAAAGGCCTCAGCATCAGCATCAGCTGCTCCTCTCACAGGTAAAGCCTTCAGGAAACCAACAGACATAAAGAATTCATGAGAGGTCGGCCGTAGAGAGCACGGCTTCCTCAAAGTGCACACCGAGTTACCGAATCAGCTCAGAGGAAGCGTCCTCAGCACTGAGCCGGGCTCGCTTCATCAGAGCCAGCAGATGGAGAGAGGCCGGCCAAAACATAAACAGGCTACAGATCGATGAACTGGAGAGTGCAGACGAGTTGGAGATGAGGGACGAGCACGGCCGCTGATCATGCTGTTAGTTGAGTTTTCTGAGGGGTTTTAGGGGGAGAAGTGGAAGAAAAGGAGGGAAAACTCAGTACATTTCCTGTATAGTCATTGGTCATGACCTCTGGGTGAGGTGGGACTGGACCTCAGGAGTGAGATAACTAGAAGAAAGCAGGATGGAGCAGATGCAATCATCACATTCCAGTGGCAGCCCCTTGAACCCAATCAGCCACGATACCTGCCTGTCTTCTTCTTCAGCTCTATAAACGTTTCTGGTCTGTCGACACAAGAGGAGGAACACTGATGCTGTGAAATGACTGGTTGTGTTTGGATGACACCAGAGATGCAGCCAGAGCGCAGCTGATCATGTACAGGGCTTATACTATGGGACTTGATTAAAAAATTTAATCCAATTAATTAGAGGCTTTGTAATTAATTAATCTCAATTAATCGCATTTTAGTCGTTCAGGAAAATGTGCTCTCAAAGTAAAACTTTTAATTAAAATTATGAGACAGAGAATCAAACATTAGACATGGTTATTACTGTAAACTAAAGCTTTTAATAAAAAATGTATTTTAATTCTTCAAATGTCACTGTGTGGTATGAAACAAAACCCAAATCAACTACATTTATAATTACAAATAGAAAACACCTGCAAAGGGTTCCTGAGCCTTTAAATAGTCTCTCTGTCTAGATGAATGACTGAAATAAATTTGACTTTGCACCAGATTCTAATTTTTCCAGTTCACTTGTTTGTATAATTGGGAGTTTTTATTAGCAATTCTACTCATAATGTAGTAAAAACACATAAATAATAATCCTTCAAAATGACAGTAGAACAGGCACAGATATGATCTAGTACTTAAATGTACTAACTTTTAACACCAGAGCAGGCGTGGCATATTCTGAGAATGCTCAGGAACACTAACTGGTTCCAGTTGGATGACTGGAGGATGATGGGAAGATAAAAGATCATGGCGAGGAAATAATGATCTGACGAACAGGTGAGCGGACCTTCCTTACATGGGAAGTTCTGCTGTCACGGTAAGAAGGGGATGCTGCAGACCCGCAGATTCACGCCTGCAGCAGCGAATGTGATGTTTAGACAGAGACTCGTCTCAGAAACATAGAATTCCCCGACAGAATTGTTTAGAAAATCATCAGAAAAGTTTCAGAGTGTTTCTGTTTTAACTTAAACTTCTGTTTTCAACTTTAAGACACGTTGTTTGTGATTGTTTACAGAGTAGTGAGAACACGGAGCGTTCTCCCAGCGGCAGCCAGGTGCCTCTCGTTTGTCTGACTACTTTCATAAACTACTGTTAGGGCACAGAATTATTCTGTCTGGTGCTTTCAGCGCTGCACACATGTTACGTAAATGTTAAAAATATAGCTTACCGCAACTTTTGTAAAGTTTCCGGTGCCACCGGGCAGCCGCGGGAGTATCGATCTCTGAAAAATGTCCACGACACGGACTCCATTGTTGTCTGGAAGTTTTTTTTTTTTCCAAGTTAAGAAAAGAGGCGGACGTGTTTCCTAACTCCTGCATCAGTCCAAGCAAGGCAACTTCTTTCTGTCTTTATTCCGTTTAGTAGCCATTAGCACTGTGCATTGTTGTGTGCGTCAGTGATATTCGGTCTACGAGGAAATCGTGCAATGACAAAGGTTCCGCCGTGCTTGAAATGCAAGCTGCGATTAAATGCGTTAATATTTTTTAACGCGTTATTTTTTTCTAATTAATTAATCGTAATTAACGCGTTAAAGTCCCGGCCCTAATATTTATATATATATACATATATATATATACATACATATAAATATATATGTACTGTATAAGGTGTGCAACAACACCAAAGAGCAAACATGAAAAAGATGATGACTATTAAACTACTCTAGGGGGGTCCAGGGGCATGGCCCCCCCAGTAGAACATTTTGGACATTTTCTATTGAAACACATCAGTCTGGTGCATTTAGAGATAAAAGTAGAGTTACAGGCTGGTGAGAAAGTATCTCTACATGTTCATGGTACTATAATATTATATGTGATGGAGTATACATCCTGTCTTGTCTCTAATCCGTCATGAACACCGACTACAGAGAAATCCTCTGATGCATCCATGCTGCTCAGTACCAGACCAGCATGATGTCACTAGTTACTAAAGAACCAATCAGCTGGCAGAGCTGCTGGTGAACGTGTGAGCGTGCAGAACTTGTTTAACTATGTAACTCAACTTAAGGAACAAAGTAGAATCCAGCTGCTGTTGTTTATTTGTTGTTGTTTATAGAAACTGAATGTATCTGCAGGGCTTGAGGCCCAGGGCAGTTTTAGACCTCAGACCGAACCACATCCAGAGCTGTTATTAATAATAATGTGTATTATTTACACCAATCAGACCATTCAGTCATGTTCACCGACATCCAGACATTAGAAATGAAATAAAACCAGTATATTAAAATAAAAATGATCAACGTTGTTTCTTCATTAAAAGATTCGTTTTCTACTTGGTGTTGTCCAGCTGAAGCAGACATCTGCTTACTTCTACCAGAGCTGAGCTGTGGGACACATTCACTCCAACGTCCCTCTGACAGAAGACCGACCACGGCCCACATCAGCTGATGAGCCTTGGGCCCACACACAGCTGGAAACCCTGAAAGTCCCTTCCTCCTTCAGGGAATCACTGAAATGTCAGCAAAGACTCTAAACTGGCCCGGGAATGTTGTGTAACGGACGGAGTCTTGACCCGGCTGCACCCCGGGGAAAACGCCGGACTGCACCAGACGCTTTATTTCCAACACCTTCACACGCAGGCTCACGTGTCACACAGAAACAGGAACCCTGAGTGGGTGTGGTTATTTACCGTCACTCATCAGTCACGTGTGGGCCAAGTCCCAGCCGAACCTCCTCCCAGCCTTTAATTTTTAAAACGTCCCTCTCCTTTTGTGTCCTGAGCTGAACCGACACCGGAGTAACTGGAAACTCGAACTTATGGAGCCGTGACCGTGGCACCACAACGGTCCCCATCACTCTCCTCCGACTCCAGCTTCTCAGGGTCAGACGCAGAGAAACCTCTGGTCAAATGAGATCCAACACATCCACTCGCGGTGCTGGTTTTATGTTTTCATCTCCCGAACACGTCTGCTGAGGAGGCACAATAAAAGAGCCAACTCAGCATTTGTCTTCTGAAGTTTCCTCATTTGAAGACAACCGGTGGCGGTTCCTGCTGCCGGACTCAGACCTGTTCCTGTGTAGTGACAGACTTCTGCGGGAGAGCTGACTGTGTACAATAATACTATTACCTGAAAGTCCGGTCAGAAAACCGTCACCTGAGGTCGAGTCGTATGGGGTGCTGATTGTAAAATAATACACCGAGAAATAAACAAATATTTTTCTCCCAATTTAGCTTCCAAAAAAAATCTATAAATATTTAGAAATAAATTAGGTGAGCGGGTTGTCCAGTAATCAGAAGGTTGCCGGTTCGATCCCAGCTCCATCCGGAGAATGCTGCTGATGGGAACTCTGGCTCTCTTCAGAGAACCGGCTCTGTCGGCTCTCAAACGGCTGCTCACATTTTTGTTTTTTTAATTATTTATCACCAGAAAATAATGTAAAACGTGTCTGGAATTACGGACCTACAGTCAAATCAAACATATCCGATGTGTTCATGATCTAAAACATGCAGCAACCCTGCTGGAAGCAGGCTGCAGCACCAGGTTATGTCAGCCAAACAGCTGCTGCCACTCTGAAGTTGCAAGTGTGATATTCTGGCTACAGAGGAGGCGGGGTCTGAGTGACTTTTCATGAACCCTGTAAAAGGTCATTTTAGCACAGACTGGCTCAAGAAAATGATTTAAAAATATGAAAAAGTTGCATCGTATCCCTTTAAATACCTTCTAAATATCCAACATGAAACAGAGCAACAAAACTAACGTTAATAAACAAAAAAAATTCTGTACGTAAGATATTATTTATATTTACCGTATATGACAGAGCGCCCCAGAGCAGCTGTGGCTACACTGTAGCTCATCCCCACCAGCGTGTGAATGAATGATGGTGTTGTGAAGCACCTTGGGGGGGTTGTAGAACCCTAAGAAGGCGCTATACACATACAGGCCATTTACCGTGACTGTTTACGTCCAGATATAATTAGTTATATGTAAATATCTGCACGCGAGGATCGTTTCGCTATCGTGTGTCGTTGCTCATAAAATGTTGGGAGATCTATCTATTTATCTATCTATCATCTATCTATCTATCTATCTATCTATCTATCTATCTATCTATCTATCTATCTATCTATCTATCTATCTATCTATCTATCTATCTATCTATCTATCTATCTATCTATCTATCTATCTATCTATCTATCTATCTATCTATCTATCTATCATCTATCTATCTATCTATCTATCTATCTATCTATCTATCTATCTATCTATCTATCTATCTATCTATCTATCTATCTATCTATCTATCTATCTATCTATCGATCTATCTATCTATCTCTATCCATTCATGTATGTGTGTGTGTGTGTGTGTGTGTGTGTGTGTGTGTGTGTGTGTGTGTGTGTGTGTGTGTGTGTGTCTGCTCTGTCTTCTCCATCCCCAGTGAGTCGTGGAGGATGGCTGCTTATACTGAGACAGGATTCTCTGGAGGTTTCTTCCTGTTAAAAGGGAGTTTTCCTCTCCACAGTCGCTGCATGCTTGCTTCGTATGAGGATTGCTGATGCAATTTGCTGGGTTCCTTATATAAGAAACATTATTTCTGATTGACTTAATGAACTGACCTGAATTGGAATCTTTATTATGTGAAGTGCCTTGAGACGACTCTTGTCGTGATTTGGCGCTATATAAATAAACTTGAATTGAATTGAATATATATATCGGGAGGCGGAGGCGACACGCTGTGCCAGAGCATCGGTACTGACACCGGCGGTAAAACGGACATTTAACCAAACTTTGACCTTTTCCCTCTTGCAATTTTACCTTCCCCTCACCCCCATCCTAACCTTAACCAGTTTGCGCATGCAAAGCTCTGATCGTTGACGCGCTCCAGACATCTGCTTCCTGAGCACCGCCAAATCAGGTGTCTGTTATTTGTGCCTGATGCGTTTCGCTGCTGCGGAGCGAGGCGCATCACCTGTTTTGGCCTCCGGTGACGCACCCCCAAAATTCCACTATCTCCGCTCCGCTCCGGCACAAACTCCGCAGCAAAAACGGACCCGTTGTAGTCGGCCGGCGAGCAGCGGCACTCCGCTGTATTTGTGGTCGGTAGATCTTTTAGAACTGCAGTTCAAAGGTAACTCATAAGGTGAATATATATGAACCCAGGTAGCAGTTCTTCTTTAGGATTGAGAGGAGATGCAGGAAAATAATTTCCGTTCTTGGCGCCCCCCCAAGGTGTGGCAGCCCCGTTACAGCAGCTCTGCTCATTCTGAGCTTCTTTTTTTCCTTTTCTTCTCTTCCGTACATTTTTTTATTAATATTAGATTCAACAATCATGCTCTTCCATTTGGAGTCGGCTCTGGTTGTTTTTTTTGAGTTATTCTTTACTTTTTTTATCTGTGCTTGGGGAAGCGGAGCAGAGATCCCTTGTCTACAGCAAGGATCAGCTGTTAGTGTTGCGTTCAACAGCGGCACTTCCAGTGGATAGACTCGATATCACCGGCGAGCTGAGGAGGAAAAGACGAGGATGTCGTGCTGGGAAGGAGCGCCGTCGCCCGAGAAGGAGACGTTATCGATCATCTCTTCCTTCTGTAATTATTGGAAATGTAAGATCTCTGCCCAATAAGATGGATGAGCTCTCATTGCTAACCCGATCACAAAGGGAGTATCGGCAGTGCAGCATTATGATGCTAACGGAGTCGTGGTTAACACCGCTAATCCCGGATGTGTGCGTGACACTACAGGGATTTCAGATGCTGCGTGCGGACAGAACAAGTGAAAGCGGTAAGAGGAAAGGTGGGGGACTAATGGTGTTTGTGAATGACAGCTGGTGTAACCCTGGGCATATCGCAGTGAAAGAACAACATTGCAGCAGAGACATTGAGGTGCTAGCAGTTAGCATGCGTCCGTACTATCTGCCCCGGGAATTCTCGCATGTTATCACGATAACAATGTATGTCCCCCCCTCAGCTAATGCCGAGGCAGCCTGTGACTCTCTTCACTCTGTGGTTAGCAGACTGCAAACACAATCCCCGGGACCCTTCTTTATAATATCTGGGGACTTTAATCATGCCTCACTGGACTCTTCGATGCCTACCTTCACCCAGTATGTGACCTGCCTGACCAGGGGAAATAAAACACTGGACCTACGGTATGCCAATGCTGAAAAGGCATATAGTTCATCACCTTTCCCTCCTCTGGGCAGATCTGATCACAATCTGGTGTATCTTGCTCCTGTGTATGAGCCTTTGGTGCGAAGGGAGCCACCAGCCACCCGTATAATACAGAGATGTTCGGAGGAGAGCGAGGAGGTCCTTAAGGACAGTTTTGAGACAACTGTGTGGGGGGTGTTCTGTGAAGATCATGGAGATGACATCGACAGCCTTACTGCATGCATTACTGACTATATTAATTTCTGTGTGGATAGCATTATCCCTATCAGGACTGTACGGTGTTTCTCTAATAACAAACCCTGGATTACTCCTGAAATAAAAGAAGCCCTCAAGCAGAAGAAGCGGGCCTTCAAACTCAGAGACAAAGAGGAGTTGAAAAGAGTGCAGAGAGAACTGAGGAGACTGATAAGGAATGGGAAGGACACCTACAGGCAGAGGATGGAGAACCAGCTTCAGCAAAGCAATGTTGGTGAAGTCTGGAGAGGCCTTAGAACCATCTCAGGTCATAAACATCATAACTCTCTGCCTGTGAGGGATGTGAGGTGGGCTAATGAACTGAATCAATTGTTTAATAGATTTGACTCGGCTACGAGGCAGACCTCAACGTCGGCTGCTGACTCTCCCACCCTCTCTCCCACTGTTTCACCTCTGACCTCTCACCCCTCCTCACCTTCAGTAACAGTATCTAGTACACACTTTACGCAAGGCCCCGGCTGGTCCCTCTCTACCACACAGGTGAGGGGGGAAATGAGGAGGATAAATGGCAGGAAGGCAGCGGGTCCAGATGGTATCAGCGCATGGGTGGTCAGGTCCTGCGCGGACCAACTGTGTGAGGTAATCGGGCACCTTTTCAACCTGAGCCTGAGGCTGGGAAGAGTCCCAAAGCTCTGGAAAACATCTTGTGTAGTTCAGGTGCCAAAGACTTCACGCCCCAAGGATTTTAGCAGCTACAGGCCGGTGGCTCTAACATCCCATCTGATGAAGACTCTGGAGCGGTTGGTTCTGGTTCGGCTTCGGCGCCTAGTGGGCTCTTCACTGGACCCGCTTCAGTTTGCCTATCAAACTGGCATTGGTGCTGATGATGCGGTCATCCACCTCCTGCATCGCTCGCTCGCTCACCTGGAGACTGTTGGGAGTACTGTGAGGATCATGTTTTTTTACTTCTCCAGTGCCTTCAATACCATTCTTCCCTCAGTTCTGAAGGACAAACTGGTGAACGCTGGAGTGGATCATCACTTCGCTACCTGGATTCTGGACTACCTTTCTGACCAATCACAATATGTGAGGACTCAGGGCTGTGTGTCGGACAGTGTCGTCTGCAGCACGGGGGCCCCCCAGGGAACGGTTCTGGCTCCGTTCCTTTTTACCATCTATACTGCAGACTTCTCCTATAACTCTACTCAGTGCTTCTTGCAGAAGTTCTCTGATGACTCTGCGATTGTAGGTCTCATCAAGGATGGGGATGACAAGGAGTACAGGAGACTGACTCAGGATTTTGTGGACTGGTGCCAGTTGAACTATCTACAGATTAATGCCAGCAAAACTAAGGAGCTGGTGATAGACTTTTGTAGGCATAAGCATTCCTCGCTTCAACCATTGAGCATACAGGGCATGGACATTGAGACTGTGGACAGTTACAGGTATCTTGGGGTCCATCTGAACAATAAACTGGACTGGACTCATAATTCAGATGCCCTGTACAGAAAAGGGCAGAGTAGGCTTTACCTACTACGGAACTGAGGTCTTTTGGAGTTGTGGGCCCTCTCCTGAAGACCTTTTATGATTCTGTGGTGGCCTCGGCCATCTTTTATGGTGTGGTCTGCTGGGGCAGCAGCATCTCTGCAGGGTATAGGAAGAGGCTGAACCGACTGATCCGCAGGGCCAGTTCTGTTCTAGGATGCCCCCTGGACCCTGTGGAGGTGGTGAGTGACAGGAGAATGACAGCTAAACTGTCATCCCTGTTGGATAATATCTCCCATCTAGTGTTGTCAAAAAAATCGATACCTAGATATAAATCGATACTAAAAGTGGTATCT
This sequence comes from Nothobranchius kuhntae, assembly GCA_006942095.1. Taxonomy (NCBI): domain Eukaryota; kingdom Metazoa; phylum Chordata; class Actinopteri; order Cyprinodontiformes; family Nothobranchiidae; genus Nothobranchius; species Nothobranchius kuhntae. The sequence continues at coordinate 1,655 of SSNQ01034322.1, read as the reverse complement.
AAATTAGATATTCCATCCCTGTGGTATCGATATTATGGACTATTATACACAGCCTTCTTCAAGTACACCGACACGCACGACAGCCAGATGCCGTAAAGCAGCCTCCGCCTCCCAGACAAACAGAAGAAGAAGACGCCGCATGGCTACATTGCAATTTCCCACGCGAGTTGTCTCCGATCCAAGTTTTGTCTGCCAAATAAATAAACAAAAACATAAACAGCGAATTTGGGAGGCGCTTCACAGCCCAACTTAATTAGCATACCAAGTCCGACACGTAGTTGTATATTCACGCTTATATGCTTAAAGGAAACTCCCGTTTATTGCAACCCGGTCTTAATTTCTAGCATGCAGTACGTTTGTTTACTCACGCTGACAACTTTGGTGCTACTTGGATTCCCCGGGGTATTTACCGTAGATCCATCGGCGAATCGCCGTCAGTGTATATCCATATAACGGGTGCGGACGGGCACCCATGGTGCAGCCTCGAAATAAGACATTATCTGCCCCAAAACATCTTCATGTCGAAAGGTTTTGTTAGGAATCATTAACGTGATTCCCCTGTTCGTTTGGAGCGAGTCTGGGATTTCTAGGCGTAAACAGACTAGCTGCGGCTAATTAACCGGCGTTTTTAATGACGTCACTGCCGTGCGCCAGTCTGTTTTATTAAGATTACCGGTAGATGTACCTTTATCCTACAGTGGAGAAATTCGTTTTCTCCCTTTATTGACCAACAGAGTTGTTCAAAAGTACAGAACAAAACATATGGCATTACAGCTTATGACAAAAATGCACCTTAAACAGAGTTTAAGCAGCAACACATCACTCTGCAAATAGTGTATATATAGTGAGACAATTCATGATTTAAAGTGTTAACTTTCGCCAGTTTTTGTATGCATGTTTTAAAAAATGCTGATACTTGAAAGGTTTAAGCACTTTATACACTTAATTCTTAACATTTAATTTTTGCAATATAAATTGAGGAATGTTATTTTTTGAATAAACGTGTAGAATAAATAGGTGTTTTTAAATAGTATCGAAATCGAGTACCGAGTTTTTTTTCTCCAAGTATCGAATCGAGTTTGAAATTTTAGTATCGTGACAACCCTACTCCCATCCCATGCAGGTGACTTTGACAGCTATGAGCAGCTCCTTTAGTGGGAGACTGCGGCACCCAAGGTGTGGGACAGAGAGATTCCGGAGGTCTTTCCTCCCCACTGCTGTCAGACTCTACAACAAATCTGTTGGATGAAGTGTACTCTGTATTTCTAAGCTGTATTTTGTATGGTTATTTTTTACTCCATTCTTAAGGTATAAATTATATATTGTATTGAGTTTATTTTATCTCATTACGATCGAACTTATTGTATTTTAGTGTTTTCTCCCTCTGCTGCATAACTTTTACTTTTTACTTTTACTTTGGCTGTAAACGAAACAAATTTCCCACTTGTGGGACTAATAAAGGTTATCTCCTCTTATCTTAATAAACAGGCAGGACAGAAAAATAGTCAAATAAAAACAAGTTAGTTTTTGTACCTGGTGGTTGCAACAAACAGACACCACTGAAGGTAATCAGAAGTGAGGAACAGAAAATGAAATAATTATTTCAATGTTTAGTGAAAATGTGGGCGAAATTTCAGTTGTCAAAAACTCCAGCG
>SSNQ01034321.1:541424-555009 GCA_006942095.1 Nothobranchius kuhntae | reverse complement strand
GGGGGGTCCATCTTGTGTCAAAGCTTTACATAACTACATTTTCAGCTGTCTTTCCTCTTGAAATCAAGTATTTCTGTATGACTGACAAAAATTAAGGATTCACTGCTCACAAGGTGACTTCTTAAGTCTCCATGGCTTCATCATAAACACAAAATGAATAAGCACACAGTTCAAACCGGAGTCAGTTAGGGTTACATAAAATTTTAAAGTTGGACAACTTTGCATGAATACGTATATAAGTCTCTAGAAACCCATTTTTCTCAACAACAAAAAAACTGCTAAAAATATATTTAGCCTTGATTGTACACAGCAAGATTTATTATTTACAGTGATATAATTAATAATGCTCCTGAGTGACATACTTAGTGACGGACTAAATAACAATGCTTCAACTTGCCCAGCATCAAAAACAATCTACCGTAAATCCTCTAATATTAGCCTGTATTTAATTAACTGCTGGGTATCATATTTTGGCCAGTGTCGGGAGTCGGCGGAGGTGAATAATGGCCGGTTTTTTATTGTGGCTGGGTGGAACGTGGTAACAAGCAAGTACGGGGGGCGGTTGTGTCATCCGTCTCACTTTTGATTTGCCAGTGATAGACCGCGAGGGTAACTTTAACCGTGCGGAGACGAAGAGGAGGCGAAAATTTGATATCAAGTTCAAAGAGAACGTGCCGATTATGTTGCAGAACACTGGGGAGCAGTAGCAGGGGTTGTATGAACTAGTCACTAGTCGACTTCACCGCTCTATAGTGACTTTTTATGCCCGTCATCGACTAGTCGCTGTCACGTGATAATGACCGGCAAGATGCAGTCCACGGAAAAGACAGCAGCCTGCTGTCAGCAGGTGACAAGCTCCTGCGCGTCGGGAGGCAACGCACTGTGCCAGAGCGTCTGTACTGACACTCGCCGTAAAACGGACATTTAACCAAATTGTGATGTTTACCCTCTTGCAATTTAACCTTCTCCTCACCCCCATTCTAACCTTAACCAGCTTGTGCATGCAAAGCTCTGATTGTTGACGCGCTCCAGACATCTGCGTCCTGAGCACGGTCACAGTAACATTATCAAATCAGGTGTCGCCACCTCAAAAACTAATTTAACACGCGATCGTTCATGTCGGCTCATTTCCTTTTATGTTTTCTGTCTTTTATTCTTTTATTTGTGCCTGATGCTTTTCGCTGCTGTGGATCAGGGCGCATGTTTATTATAACGATGAGTTTACATTTTCTTTAAAAAAAGTCCTCAAGATCTGGCTGTAAACTTAAAACCACTGCAGTGAGGGAAAACTGTTTCCTCTTACATGAAATTGCCAATCGTAGGAGAGCCCTTCAAAATCAATCAGAAGTGAGAAAGGCGGGACCTTCCTCAGACATCCTAGAATTCCAAATGACGTCCACTGGAGCTGTGGCTACGTACTAGCTTACCACCACAGGTAGTGTGTGAATGTGTGTGTGTGTGAATAATAAAAGGTGCTTTGAGTGCCTCGAAAAGTGCTCTATAAATCTAATCCACTATTATTATCATTCATTATTATTATTATTATTGTTCATCATTTTAAAACAGTTTAGTTTTTCAAGGACAATTTATTAAATAATGAATTTAGCGTGTGGATTTACTTCATCATAATTATTTTCAAAGTTGTTTTAAATCTCCTAATCTGTATAATCTGTCTACAGATGCAAGACAGGTGAGGTTGGCCAAACATGTAAATATTACCACTGATCCTCACTGACAACGCATCTATCCCTCTCTCTTAGCTGCACACTCAGCAGATCTTGTCTAGAGATTGGATTTGAGCTGACATACAATATACGCTGAAGGTAAACATGGGACGTAGTAACATCCCTGTGCAATGTCAGTTAAATGTCAGATTAATCAAAACTCAACCGGTTCTCAGAAGTTACAACATGAATATTAGAAGTTAGAAAATGGCTCTGTAAAGGATCTCAATCAGAAAATTTCAGATCAATTAAGACATTGTGTCTACGAGTTCTGGTTGTTGATATTGCACAAATATTCTTATGATATGAACAGTGCAAGTAAGTATGACAAATTACGGTTTTGAGGCCTGCATTCTCTAAATATTAAATAATGTAGCTTACAGGTGAATTCATTTATCATCAAACAATTTAAGCTTGTTTAATTGAGTTTGGGTCTTAGATGCACAATATCTTGTTACTGGTGCAGTTTCTGTGCAATAGGCTAATATGCCAGACCGGCAGTGTAATTGGTCCCACTCTAGTGAAGATGTGTAAAAATGTGTTTGAAGAGAGAGACTGAAATATAGTATGTATATTTAGCAGTAAATGAGCAAATCCATGTCAATACACAACGGGAAGTCCTTTATCAGAGCACAAAGACCCATGCACATGCATGGCCACACAAACACATGAGGCTTTAGTCAGCAGGAGCAGTCAGATCTGCTGAACCAACAATAAGGCCTGGGCTGGACGAACACCGGATGGAGATAAGCATCACGCTTAACGGAGAAACAAAAGTTAAAGACACATCAGCAGACTAAGCAGAGCTTTTAAAAGGTGGGCCATGTTAATGACAGGCCTGCAAAGAATGAGAGACTCAGATTTGAAGCGATGAAGGTCAAGGGTTGAGGGAGCAGTCATGTGAGATGTCAACATGCTTTAAGGGTCATGTTTCAAGCTAAAAGACACAGATTCTTTGACTCCACTTCTCTTCATTACAACGTGCTACGGTTGAAATCCTACAGGAAAAATGGCCATCTAGCTTTATGGGTACCCTCTATAGCAATAATGTGGATTAACAGGCCATTCACTGGGCTAGAAATGCCATTGACTTGAGGCTAATTGTAATAAATTACATTACAAGTGGCTCTAGGCAATTGTTGACAACACAAGCTGTTGGACACCCAGAATCAGCAATAAATGTACCGCCAAAGAAGTCTCTCTAATGCTGGAGAGAAATCCAAGTTTGATGGTTTGTTATGTCTTGCTAACAGGAGGACAAGGAGTCACCCTTTTTAGGCTGTATGAGTTCTCAACATGACTCGAAAGTGTAAGGACACAACAAACAGAGGGTCTTTGTTTGCTGGATCAAATGTGTTGCCTCAGCGTGAAAGGAAACATAACCAGAGGACTGGCACACATGTTTCTGATTGGCCTTCGCTTTCAGAGCCCAGGTCACAAGTCAGGGTCTGCCCTGGCCCCATGGCTGGCTGCTGGGTTTCACTCACACACACACATACACACACACACACACACACACACACACACACACACACACACACAATCTGGTGTTTGTGAGTGGTTGACAGTAAGCCAATCTACCTTGAGTAGTTTTAGACTATCTGAATGCATGTGTGCAGACTTTAGATTGACCTGGGCCCAGGGTGGTTTCATGACTATTATGTGACCCTAACACTTAATTTAAGAAAACAGTGGAGACAGAAAAGGAAGACCTGTAAAGAAAAAGATGCAGGAAAAATCATCTACTTTTAAGGAAGTCCTGTTCCTGAATCTTGCTGCCCCCATTTCTCTGAGTGAGACAAGGAGGGGAGTGTTGGGGGGGGCTTGGCCAGAAAACCCAAGAGTCTGATCCTCATTAAGGAGCCCAATGAACATCAAAGACTAACCCCAAACCTTTATCTGTGAGGAGCAGCCACAATCCATCCCATGATATTAAGACTGGGCGCCATTCAGTGTCAAGTTCTGAGGCAGAGAAGAAGCTCGGCTGACCCGGGGCTGGAGGACATAAAGGTCCTGAAGGTCAATAGAAAGTTTAAGCTAACTTGTGCTCTCCTTGGTCTTTTCCTTCTCAGCTGTGGGTTAATAATAGTAACTATCAGTGTTGAGTACACTTTAAATATGTTTTAAAACAAATACACAAGTGCTCCAGTTGTCTTAAATTAGGAGCTGACTAAATGATGCAGAACAAAAGTTCATTCAGAGTGCATTCATTACTTGTTGGGTTGTACAACTTCAGCTCGACGGCTTGTGTTATTTAGTCAATTAAACAAGGTGTCAGTTTAAAGATGGAGTTTTAATCCCGATGGTATTTTTCTGAGTCCACTAGGTCAAAAAGATCCCAAACACCCTTGAATGAAATGTAACATCAAACCATGACAGAGCCTCCTCCGTGTTTAATTGTTACCTTGACCTATAACTGCTGTCCTTCATGCTTCTATGAAACTAGGGCTACATCAGACTTTTCTAATTTTTTGCTTTTATTATTAAAATCTTTTTAATTGCCATCCTTCCTTTATTATATTTCAATGAGGCCCCATCAATCAGTAGACCTTAAAGCCTCATTTACACAAAGCACGCAATGGATGAGGATCAGGATCTGCGCCAAAAATCATCTAGACCAATCAGAGCATTTACACTGGCTTTGGTACGGAGCAGATTGGGATGCAGAGCTGTGGAATCTTCCTGCATGGTTTCTTTTTATTCAGGCTGCGTATGGGGATTGTCAAGAAGTTGAAGAAATTACGAGCCAGACATTGTGAAAATTATAAACAGCCAAAAGCATGCTTCACTTTACTGGTCTAGTCCTGGTTCAGACCTGGTTTAGAGCGCACGTGCACTTCCTTATTGCGTGCGCTGACGACTCGTGCTCTTCTAATGGGCTCGACACACGGGAGGCAACTTTGCCTCTCCTCCATTCATTTTCAATGAGACATGCGCGACAAAGCGATAATCGCAGGTCTCCCTCCTACTAAAGCTGGGCGTACACCGGGAGTGCTGCAGGAGGACACACACGGATTTATGGGGGTTGGATGAGGAAAACAAAATAAAGAAAGTAAATCTGTTTTGTGATCAGTTTAATTTAACATGAACACGACAAGCACGCTTTCTTGACAATCTTTGTGAGTAAAAAAACATGTAGAAATAAAAACGAACAGCGTGTGTTATTAGGGAAATAGCAGGCGAGCAGTGTTGATGCATGATTGCACATGCGCCATGAGCAGTTCTGGTACTTTTTGGGTCGCAGCTGCTCGCAGCGCCGCTTCAAGCGCTGATGCGCTGTGTTGAAGTTCAGAATGTGTTTACTGGTAGTTGGTGGATTTAACCACATAAACTTTCCACATGAACAAAATCATATGTGTGTTATTAATAGGCCTAAGAAAATAGTGTGATTTGAATTGTGTTTTATTAACCCTCTGGGGTCCATGGACGCGTATCCACGCCTTTTGAACAGGTCTGATTTGGGACGCTGTAGCAGCAAGATTCCGCCTCCCTGAGTTTCGGTTTCAATTCAGCTTTAAAAAGGAGATTATAAACTACACCCCAGTTTTTAAATTTTGTTAATAAGCAACGTAAAAGGGGAGTTGTGGGCTCGACACACGGGAGGCGACAAACGACCACGATCAGCAAAATTTGTCGCTGTCGCTTTTATTACCTGACACACGGGAGGCGATCCACGGCAGCGCGCATATCTCATTGAAAATGAATGGAGGAGAGGCGATGTCGCCTCCCGTGTGTCGAGCCCTTATACTAATCTAAAAAAAACGACCTATTTTTAGACAATCTGACAACTTGTCAAAACAGCAGTTTAGTAATCCGTGAGAGGGAATGTGCTTGTGAACATAAAAACCCCACAAAAACATGAGATCCTTTTGCTGTTGGTGGAAGTCTCACATATTCAATTGATAAAAAGTATCATTATGTAGCTGAGAGAGAGAAGAAGGCTGCACGAGTAACGAGATGTGCGCAAAAAGGGGCCGCTTCGCGGGGAAAGGAGTGGCGCGAACGGAGTAACAACAAACAGTTAGACAGATATTGACGGTAAACTTCATATTTTGGAGCGATCCGGACAGATATATTGTCTCTGCAGTTCAGTAGGCTTTTATTAGGCTTTAATAAAGGATGATGAGAAGGATAAATGATCACCAGGCAGTTCAGATAGTACGGCTGTTTTTTTAATTGGAAGCAGAGGAAGTGGACGGAGACTCAGCTGGAGTCTGAGGCAAATAGCGAGGATGTTGATGACGATGTGGCAAATCCACAAGTCTGTCTTCGCTCACGTCCGCACGTTCACGCCACGCTCCTTGTCTTCTACTATGTTAGCGTCTTACAACAACACAATAGAAGCACCGCACCATGGCGTACATTTTGGAGAAAATTTAAGACTTTTAGGTGCGCCTTATGGTCGTGAATATACGGTAATCAGAAAGACATTTTGTTTTTTAAAAGCTCTGGGAACAACTTCCGATTGGATGTCTGTTTGACCTGCTATAGTGGAACCCATTTTTAAGACTTTCCAAACAATATTTTACAGAAAATATACATCACCAGTGACAAATAGCGTAATATTTGACAAAACAGTAAAAATTTGAATTCACTTTAGTGAGGGGTACGCATTGGTAAGAATCTGATGATACGATATATATCACAATCAGTGGAGGCTGAATATTTTATATAGGGTGCATTTTTGCAAGTCAGTTTTCAGATGTGTTCTAAACACATATCACCACCAGGGAATGTCAAAGTACCATCCTTATTAGCTACAGTTTAAATCTGTAGTACCTGTCTGAATCCAGGCTTAATCTGTGCCAGGCAGTTCAAAGACAAAGCAGAAAAAACGGTGTTAGCTAGCCTGGCAAGCCAGAATAAATATGTATTATTTAGTCTGGCAAGGCTCCATTGATGGCTCTCAGTCATGGGGAGAGTTTTACCATTGTCTTTCAAATGGTCTCCACATGCTTCTGGACAATGAAAAACATAAGGTACTCACCGCAACAGATGTCGGTAAACGAGGCGGTCTGCTGTTGAAGGCAAGAGTACATACTTTTTTCTAAATAAAGAACTTAAATACATCTATCTGCTCCTGATTCTAATAAAGCCCAAGTGCAAATAGTCCAAAATTGATGTAAAAGCTGTTTCAAATGAGCTGTCGCCATCTTGATCAACTCTATTGCTTCCTCCTCGTCATCGTCATCTTCCTCCGCTTATCCGGGTTCGGGTCGTGGGTGCAGTATCCCAACTAGGGAGCTCCAGACCGTCCTCTCCCCAGCCACCTCCACCAGCTCCTCCGGCAGGACCCCAAGGCGTTCCCGGACCAGATTGGAGATGTAACCTCTCCAACGTGTCCTGGGTCGCCCCGGGGGCCTCCTGCCGGCAGGACATGCCCGAAACACCTCCCCAGGGAGGCGTCCAAGAGGCCTCCTCACCAGATGCCCAAACCACCTCAACTGATCCCTTTCAATCCGGAGGAGCAGCGGTTCTACTCCAAGTCCCTCCCAAATGTCCAAGCTCCTCACCCTATCTCTAAGGCTGAGCCCGGCCACCCTACGGAGGAAACTCATTTTGGCCGCTTGTATCCGCGATCTTGTTCTTTCTGTCATTACCCAAAGCTCATGACCATATGTGAGGATTGAGACGTAGATCAACCGGTAAATCGAGAGCCTGGCTTTCTGGCTCAGCTCCCTCTTTACCACGACAGATCGGCTCAGTGACTGCAGACGCTGAACCAATACGCCTGTCGATCTCCCGATCCCTCCTACCCTCACTCATGAACAAGAACCCGAGATACTTAAACTCCTCCACTTGAGGTAGGACCTCTCTCCCGACACGGAGTTGGCAAGCCACCCTTTTCTGGTCGAGAACCATGGTCTCAGATTTGGAGGTGCTGATCCTCATCCCAGCCGCTTCACACTCGGCCGCAAACCTACCCAGCAAGAGCTGAAGGTCAGAGCTGGATGAAGCTAGGAGGACCACATCATCCGCAAAAAGCAGAGAAGAGATTCTCCTGCCACAAAACTCGACACACTCCACACCACGGCTGTGCCTAGAAATTCTGTCCATAAAGGTTATGAACAGAACCGGTGACAAAGGGCAGCCCTGGCGGAGTCCAACCCTCACCGGGAACAGGTCCGACTTACTACCGGCTATGCGGACCAAACTCACGCTCCTCTGGTAAAGGGACTGAATGGCCCTTAACAGAAAGCCACCAACCCCATACTCCTGGAGCGTCCCCCACAGGGTGCCCCTGGGGACACGGTCATAAGCCTACTCCAAATCCACAAAACACATGTGGATTGGTTGGGCAAATTCCCATGACCCCTCCATCACCCTTGCAAGTTGGAACACACTCTCAGGTCACCCTTCTTAAAGATGGGGACCACCACCCCGGTCTGCCACTCCACAGGAACTGCCCCCGATGACCACGCAATGTTGCAGAGACGTGTCAACCACAACAGCCCTACAACATCCATAGCCTTGAGATACCCAGGACGAGTCTCATCCGCCCCCGGGGCTCCACCGCTGTGTAGTTGTTTGACTACCTCAGCAACTTCTGCCCCCGAGATTGGACAGTCCATCCCCAGGTCTCCTGGCTCTGGTTCCTCCTCGGAATGCACGTAGGTGGGATTGACGAACTACTCAAAGTATTCCTTCCACCGTCCGGCTATAGCCCCAGTTGACGTCAGCAGCTCCACATTCCCACTGTAAACAGCTCTGTGGTCACGTGGGTCTGAGGCTCATTAATTATACAGAATTTTAGACTTCTAATACACTTAAACAGAAGAGTGAGAAAAAAATTCACCCCCCTCAGAGTTGTCATGAGTGTAAACTAGATCATTTAAACAAAAAACATGTTTTGGCACCAGGCTGTAAACATGTTCATTTCTGCTGTGAAATTGGTATTTTTAACATGGGAGTCAATGAGGATTTGCTCGCTTCTGACACCAGCCCCCAGCGGATGAGGGTGGAACTGCAATTTTTGGTACTTCCGGGTTGAGACCAATTTTAGAGCCGCATTGCGGGGGCTTGTGTAAAACCCAGTGCATTTAACATAACACTGCATTTTTGAAAATGAGTTGAAATATAACATGTTGGTGGAGCTGGGTTCCGACTATCGGTATGGTCCCTTCCCCTCAGCGGCAGCTCGGCGCATCTCTGACTGCAGCGGCGCATGTCTGCTGCGCGGGCTGACGGCTTGTGGAGCTCTTGGATGGAAACTGATGTTTTCCACCCGGTTCTCTCATGCAGCAGCTCGACGCATCTCTGATTGAGGCGGTGCCTGTCTGTTGCGCGGCTGCCAGCTAGTGGAGTTCTCGGGAGACCTCTGTGTTCTACCCGGTTTTACCCAGCGGTCAGCCCGGCGTATCTCTGACTCAGAAGCTCCAGTGTTGTGCACAGTTAACTCCGGTTGTAGCTAGGTAGCTACCTCTGTTAGCTTAGCTCCCACCTCCGCGTTAGCTTTGAGTTAGCTTGTAGCTACATCGCTTCAGTTCGACAGGAGTCAACATTTGATCTCAGCCTTACAGCCCCACCCTCAGCTCCACCTCTTTTCCCTTTTATGGAATTGTCTGGGCTTGATGTAACCTGTGACACGGTCAAAATGGCGGTGGTGGGAACCTCCCATTTTGGCACAAAAATGTATAATTGGAGTCTATGGACATGAATTGTCCAGTATATATGTTGATGGAAGAAAGCAGCACGATATTGACAATTTGTAAAACTGCATTTATTTGGAAACAAGGTCAGCTATTTCCACAACACATCCAGTGTTATCGCGAGATCTCATTTCATCAGAATAAAGGTGGTAAAAACTGCTGCCACCTAACAGTCGCTGTTTGAATTGGACACAAAAAAAATGCAGCAAAAATGAAACATTGCAATGTTACAGGGTATCGATATTTTCTTACATTTCTATTTTTAGTTATTTGATCCATTAAAAATGCACTAATCAGTAGTTTTAATAGCATGTAAAAAAAAACAGTTCTGGGAAAAACATGAAAATTGCTAAAAATATTTCTTTGACAGATCATATGATCGAGTGTTAGGAAGGAGGAGAGCCAAATTATTATTTAGGCTGACAAACTCAAAGTGATTTATTGAAAGTTGGAGAGTAAAAACCTTGGGTAAGCTTGCCAAAAGGATGTGATGATTACTGCCCTTCCCCTTAAAACTCCCAACCTTAAATCTCTTCCACGACTGCTGGCCTTTGCAGAGCTCCTGACAGCCAAGTCTACATCATCATCATCTTCACTGAGAAGCTGATATTTACTCATTTTGCTTGTCAAGACCGCCTGAGAGAACCGAAGCTAAATCGGTCCTCAAAAAATTCTCTGGGGAGATTTAAGCTCAGTTTTCAATTCTAATTAGTTAAATTTCCGTAAATCTTAAGAGCTCCATTCACTCTTAAAAGTACAGTGGAGAACATAATGATAGATTTAAGTGTAGAGAGTACTTCTACACAAAAGAAAAGGCTCTTAATTAAAGAAATCCTTTGTCTGTAGATTAGAAGTGGGATCAAAGGAACAGCAGTAATTTGCTGATGTATGCAGCACACTTGTCGGTGAGCTGGGGCTTCGTAGACCTTCCAGGCACTAAAGTGGATTAGACCAACTTCATCTGAAAATTCACAGGAACTGAAAGAAAACCAAATAACTTACTGCACGTTGTTTTTTATGTCTTTACACAGAGAATATGCTGATTAATTTATGTATAGTGTTTGCTCATAAGGCAGTAGGTCTGCACTTATTTTGCCGATCATTAATCTCCGTTACCAGACAACCTGCTCTGTGAGAAGATGAAACTGTGTTTTTCATCCCGTCTAGAATTTTAAAAAGTAGTCACCGCTGAACTTCTCAGCACTTTCTAAACGTATTCCTCCCACAGCAGCCCCCCTCGCCGTCACCGCACCCAATCACTGGCGACCCGTCCACTTACACACACACAGCCACTTCTGTCCTCCATCTGAAACCTCCCATTTGTCATGCTGACGGGAGCGGTCTGTGGTTATTGACTGGGAGTGGATCCTTTTCAAATTCACAAGCTCGGTTATCAAATTAGATACAAAAGCTAAATGTTTGGAATGTTAAATGAGCAGTGTCAGACGACTTGTTTTTAGCCAAGGGATGTAAATTACATGCTATCAGGAAGAGACTTAAATTCAGGACGTTACCAAGACATTTTTTCAGGCATGTGTGTTCATGTTTTGGGTTTTTCTGTAGAAACAGACACCCATCCTGTCTGAGCTTTGTGTGTTATGTTGTTATGAACAATTCATATCTTATCTTTCACTGAACTTTGTTGAAACAGTGACTACTTTTGACTAGATTGATGAGCTAACGGATAGTTCAAAGGAAGCCAAGACCTAAGTGGTATCTTACAACGAGTTCGGTCTAATTGTAGTTTGTCCAAAAAACAGTTTAAAAAACATTCAAGCTGAGATAAATTATTCATTACATCAGGGGCGGCGTTAGGCCCGGCTACTTGGGCTGAAGCCCCGGATCTTTCATGATAAGCCCCGGATCTAAATCGCGGAAGTAACATGCAGTACCAAAGTCCAACAGAGAGGGCGCAGCTAGCAGTAGTTTGTATACAGCCTGCCTGAGCCTCCACCACTGAAGAAGAAGCCCTTCAGCAGCCGGCTTCTTCTGCACTCTCTGTCTGAAACGCATGAGTGAAGATGGACATACGGATGTTTTTTAGACCAAAAGTACGCGACAGAACCCCAGCTTTGATGAGACTGGTGTTGACTCAGGTTTGTGAGTCTTATTTGAAAATATTTGTTGTGCTGCTGGTTTGCTTAAAGTTAGCTTACTATCAGGTAAAGTTGATGGAGAAAGAAAGGGAATATTTACTATCATCTCACACTAAACACTAACAGGAACAATACTCTGCCCTGAACATGCTTAATTTGTAGCTTCAGATTAAAAATTATGTGGTACAAGACATATATGACATTGACTAGTGCGTGTCACGTGTGTGCACGCGCGCGTGCGTGTATGCGCGTGTGTGTGTTAAGCCCCGGATCTTCTTCAGTCCTAAATCCGCCCCTGCATCACATGTTCATTTCCATAAACTTTTACAGTAATTTGCAGGAGAAATTAGCACTGAGCTCTAGATGGACTGCAGCTAGTATGGCATCTTGCTAGCTCTCCCTAAAGTGTTGCAATATCATGTTTCTGACTAAATAATCATGATGTAAAATTGACCACAGCGACAAAGTTTATAAAATAATATTAGCAGAGATCTTTTTTTTTAAGTTGTCTTGCTTTGACTAGCCATTAGCTCATTAATCAGGTCAAATTCTGATCTCTTTTTTTCCAAACTGAGTTTATTCAAAGGCTGCTTTACAACATAAAAAAAATCATAAATATATTTAGCTAGCATTAAAATTGCATCTTTTTTGCCAGGATTAATTACTGAGTTGTGAAATATAAGCTAGAGTTCACATTTAAAAGAGAAATAATAATGTACATCAGCAGGTGGCTAAAACTATAAAGGTAAACTAAAACACACACACTCATAGACACACACGTATAATTTTTTTAAAATCACACTAGAATCAAAACAGACTACTGTAAAAATGCACAAGCCTGTTTATAAATAAAACATATTTAGACTTTAGTTTAAAATACCCGGAGACCCACACTAATATTTTTTTCAGCAAATTTGACACTTAAAAATTAGAGTATGTTGTAAAAGTTTTTTTTCTTCAGTAATTCAACTTAACAGGTCAAACAAATTTATCAGATAGACTCTTCAAAACTGCCCAGCCATAAAAAGTCGCCACTTGGTGTCACGTTGCGGGGATGTTTAGGACCCAAATATGCAGATACCCAGGATGACTCGAGGCAGAAGTTGGTAAAGGTAAAAATCCTTTTATTTAGGAAGAAACAAAAAAATAAATCCAAAATGGCAGCGAGCCAAAAGTCCTGAAGCGCAGGACACCCAAAACTCACTTAGAGCACAAAAGACTGAGACACAAAGCTCAACTAGAGCACAAACAAATGCTGACAACAATACAACAGACCGACAAGACACTGAGACAAGACAGGACTTAAATACACAGGGAGGAGTAATTAGGGAAATTGGCAGCAGGTGTGTGGTGTGAGGGCTGGAGGAAAGACAGGTGAATATAATAATCTACATGGGAAAACAGAAACAGAGGAGGGCAAATACCTAAACACAAAACTAAACAACAATATCTAAAGACAGAGGGAAGGGCTCACACAAACTAGCTGGAGGACGACATAACACACACACACACTGAGTTGGGGAGGACACGCACACACACACCGAGTTGGGGAGGACACGCACACACACACACTTACACTGAGTTGGGGAGGACACACACACACACACACAAACACACACACACATACACTGAGCTGGGGACAAAGAGGCTGGAGCTGACCTGGGAGGAATGATTAAAAAGGGTAACAACACACTTAACTGAGATGCAGACAAAAGACACATGAGGGCGCTATGAGACACAGAAGGGAATCTAGAGAGGGATGGAGAAACATCAGGAGACACAAGAAGGAAGCCACAGACGCAGACACAGACCAAGACAGTACCCCCCCCCAAGGGGCAGATACCAAATGCCCAAGACGAGAACAAGACAAACCACAAACAAATGACAAAAAACAAAACAGGCCACAAAAAACACAGGGAGGGAGAGGAGGGACCAAACAAAAACAACCCACAAGGGCGGGCGAGGAGGGAACAGGAGACTCAGAGGGACCGGCGACGAGGGACCAGGAGGCGGGACCAAGGAAGTCTTGGGGGCCGGTGACGGGGGACCAGGAGGCGGGACCAGGGAAGTCTTGGGGGCCGGCGACGGGGACCAGGAGGGGGGACCAGGGAAGTCT